>CM034146.1:171376089-171716089 GCA_019776745.2 Taxus chinensis | reverse complement strand
AATCACTGTTAGGAAATAAGGGATAAAATATGCGGAATAATCCCTCACAGAATCGCAATAGTAGAAACTAATATGCAGAAAATATTATAAATCTCAAATAAAAGTGTAGAATAAAATAACACAACACAAAGAGACCGTATTTAGCATGGTTCACCCAATTTGGGCTACGTCCACCAAGAATCACTTGCTCGGATTTTATTACAAGCCACCACTCTCTCAATACAATACCCAGATCTGTTTGGAGTTATGCTCAACAAACTCTACAGAATTCACACCCGAATTCAAAACACATCTGCAATGATACATAATGCCTACCATATGCATAAAACCATATAAGTAGACAACTGCTTAAGCAGTTTTACAAAACCGTGGGTATCAAAACCATGGGCCAAAACCGTCCCATAAACCTATGGGTCAAAAATCCTGCCCATATGAGAAAAGCATGTTTCCCGATATATCAAGCATGCTTTTTTCAAGGCCAAAAAAAAAATCTTGGGGGCTGCGCCCCCGAACCCCAGCGAGACAACTATGGAAAGTGTACAATCATTAACACTTTCACACATGAAAACAAGCTCCACAACCTAATAATCACAAATCATTGGATGGATGAGAAACATTAATTCATCATAAATTAGTATGGATTTATTTTCTTAAAGGTTTGTTTTTCTGCAACTATAGATATAGATGGTGAAGACCCTTATCATGGATTCACATGTCACAAATCCTTTTGAAATAGATGAGTGCCTTTGGGAACATAGACATAGGTGGTGCAAAGTTGCCAATTTATATCGTAAGGTGTTTAAGGTTAAATCCCACAATGAGCGTAACCCTTGAGTTTCATTGCCATAATAGTTTGGTGCTCTGAATAGGCCAATAGTGGGAATGACCTCACTACACAATAGCAATATTTTTTAGTGAAAGGACGTCCTCATTAGATAACTACATCTTGTGAACTCAATTCACAAGAGTGTGCTTACTATTCAATTTATTTAACATATTCCTCTTCACTCTCATTATGGGTCGTTCTTCATCACTTGTACTATAAACGTAATTCTTATTATCTCTATCACTAATGATCATCACTTTTACCGTAAATGTAATTCTTGTGGTCTCTATCACTAGTGATCAATGCCTTGTTTTTCAACTTGTCATCTATAAGGCCCTTTGTTCTTTGTATATAAGTTTTGATATGAGCTCATTTCTCGCAATAATAACAAAAAAACTGATTATTTTTGTCTTTCTTGTACTTGAGGTTAAGACTTGAAAGGAAAATTATGATTTTTTTTCACAAGCAAAGCATTTTCATATTTGATTAAATCAATTTTGTTAGCATGATTCTCTTCATCAATCAAGAAAGAGATTATATATTCCAGACTTGGATTAATTTTACTTAATGTGAAGATGGTATAGGAATAGCTAACAAGTATGTTATTTATAAAATAGCGTTGGCATCATCTTTATCTATTTTAACATATTTATTCCATCTAGTTGATTTTTAGATAGCATATTTTAACTTATATGTTACATCCTACCATCTCATTTGCAAACATCAAAATCTAGCTATTTGTTGCCATGCTTTGTGTGTGGACAATTCAGTTACCAACTTTTCTCTTAAACATCTTTTACATTTGAAAACAAGATGCATGTTGCACTCCAAATATTTCTTTGGACTATTTTTTCCTATTTAATACCAAATAAAATAAATATTTTGTCGCACAACTCACTTTATTTCATTATATAGTGAGTTTTTGTATACATTTCTTTGATCATGTTTACTAGGAATCAAACCATATCACCAATTGTAATTTCCCCTTCTACAGGATAGTTCATTTTGAAGATCTTGGGCCCATTCCACTTCCCGTGGACTTAAAGGGAAAGATAAAGGAAAATATTTAATTTCATGATTGTCAGTTGTTTTTGTAGCTTTATATTATTTTCATCAACTTTCTAATTTTGACGTAGAAAAATCAAGTTGGTTCAAAAAAGTGTAAATACCAACTTGAAATATAAAAAAGAAACTTATATTTCTACAAGGAGGTTGGTCCTCTTTGGGGGGTCATCCTTTTGATTTTGGTGCCACCTTTAGTTATATAAAGGGGATGTTTGGTTTGGAAAAGGGAACACTTACTTTGGAATTTGTTTTCTTTGAGTTGGAGCACGGAATTTCTTTCTCTCTCTTACAATTGTGGACAAAAACCCTCTTTGCACTTGATTTGAGGACGAAACCCCTCATTTATTCATTGGAGATCTCATACAGAGGTTATACTTAAGCTACATTATGATTTTCTTTGGAACTCGTTATTTCCAACTTATTAGAAAACCTATCCTATGGTAGCGAATTTCATAGTGGCTGATTTTGGTGATATCTAGTGCATGACACTTCATTCTTTGTTGCTATTTGGATTATTCGTAATTTCTGAGGTTGGTTGTTTTTAATGGATTGAATTATGGGCCTTGGAATCTCAACTTTCATCCATTTTTGTAAGTGGATTCGTTCTTGTCACAAATCTAATTAAATATACTCTAGTTTTGGGTTTAAAACTCATTTCTTGGCTTGTACTTGTTTTAAATATTTGTCTACGTGCTTTGGATGGTGTAAAAGTGGTATTGGTGGTGAATTATTGCAATTTTCCTCTTGTTTTCATAAGATTACAGACTATTGAATCTTGATATCCAAAAATTTAGTTGCCTATTATAAATTTCAATTTGCTTTAATTTGGGTTTGTGCCATTTTCTGTTTATTTCAATTTTGAGCCTGAAAGGGACATTATAGTTCTATCAACACAAAGGTCTTGTCATCCCGAGGAAAATTCATGTAAGAAGGTGACAAAGAATATATTTATTATCAAAGAAAAGGAAAAAAGAATTTAGATCATCCACTTGAAGAGCCTAACATGGCCAACAAAGGTTTTGAAGAGGCCATGTTTGATAAACCTAGCAAAGGGCAAGAGAGGTTGGCGGATAATTTGGATTTGTTATCCCTAACCTTGCAAAATTCTCATGGGCCAAGACATCACAATGGTGAGGGAATTTTGTCAGGGGTTCACATTATGAGGCAACCTCAAGGGTCAAATTTTGGATCTATTGTGAGGCCTTCTCCACCTACCTTCCTCCCAGGAGAAGAATTCGTTATGGAGGTTGAAAACTGAAATTCAGTGGGTCACAACATTGCGGCCAACTATGATGAGTATAGGGCTCTTCCAAATGAGATTCATGATGTCATCTGACTTGTGGAGTTCATATAAGTGAGCAAGGGTAGATTAAGGCCAAATCCTAGATCTGAAGCACCTCAGAAGGATCTTCAACATGCCTTGCTGAAAGTGACACTCCCACATTTCATGGTTTCATCAAGGGGACAACCCATGCATGGATACAAAATTTTGATACTTATTTACCGTAGAGGCCTATGATGGAAGAAAAAGTGATCAAGTTTGCAACCCTTTATCTTGAAGGAATTGTGCATGAGTGGTGGTACCATGAGTTGATCACACAAGGGCACAATATCATCCAATCATATGATGATATTTGTAGGAGGATCGTTGAGAGATTTGATAGGATTGATCTAGAGGTTCACTTTTGGGAGCTAGCAAAATTGAGACAACACAACATTGTAGAAGATTGTGTTGTTTAATTTCAGAGACTTTTCATGATGATTCTGAATGTGATAGAGAGGAGACTCATTGTCTTCTTCATTGAGGGGTTGGCTAAACCACTCAAGGTTTGGTAAGAGCATTTGATTCCTTGTGTCTTCGAGAGGAAATAAAAAAACTATTTTGACTTAGAAGGTGATGCCCCAATGAAAACATTGATCAGTGAGAAACCAAGGACATCTCTAAATAGTGCACAACCAAAAGGACTTTTGGGGCAGCCCAAAACAACATCTTTATACCAGCCAAAGAGGCCTTTTCAATGAGCACCAATTATACGAAAGGATTTGTCCAAAACAAGCAAAGAAGGGGAGTCACATAATTAACTAAGAAGGAAAAACGTGTGCTTCTCATACAAGGATCCATGGTCTCCCAGTCATCGTTTCCTAGGTAGGGGTCATGTGCATTATATTGAGATATTTTCAATTTGTGAAGAAGAGGAGGAAGTTGAAGTTGAAGAGGCAACATAAAATCATGATTCAGAAGAGGACCCAGAAAACATGGACATAACTCTAGCCACTTTTTCCAGTGCTCCTAGATATAATCCATTTCAGGTGAGAGAATACCTATAAGGGAAAATAGTCACAATATTGATTGATAGTGGAGCTACTCATAATTTCATTTATGAGAGCTTGGTTACAAGATTGAGATTGAAGGTGTAAGACTTTAAAGGCTTCAAGGTTACCATAGTGGATGGCTATTTCATGCCATGTACAAGGAGAAGTCCACAACTCACTATCACATTAGTAGGGCATGAGGTATGTGATGATGTTTATATAACTGACATAGCTGATACAAATCTTGTGTTTCGGGTCCAATGGTTACACTCTTTGGGAGAATTCACTTTCAACTACCAAAGTATGGAGTTAAGGTTCAAAAATGGAGGTAATAAGGTTGTACTACAAGGTATGATCACGGGAGACCCTCAAATAAACTATTTGGTAAACAATGTCATGTCAAAAGAGTCACATTTTTGCTCCTTATCTAAGATAATAGCGGATTGGAAGGCCTTAATTATGGTATGCCAAAAATTATTTCGTTAATGTTTTTTTAAAGGAGAAATTGTTGATGAGAGGTATAAGCTAATGGATGGGCTCATCCTATACAAGAATAAGGTCTATTTGGTTCTAGAATCAAAGGTGAAAAATAAGATATTGAGGGTTGTTCATGATGCCCCATTCGCTGGCCATCATGATACTTTAATACATACAAACAAGTTAGAAAGTGGTTTTTTGGAAAGGTCTTAAAGGGGAGGTTCTTCAATACATCCGTGAATGTTTGGTTCACCAACAAAACAAGGTGGAGCATGAATTTCCATATGGACTCTTGCAACCCCTTACTATTACCACTCAAAAATGGGAAAGTATCTCCATGGATCTCATCTCAGGACTGCCCCTGATTCAAGGTAAGAATTATTTGTATGTTGTGGTTGATAAGCTCATGAAATATGCTCACTTTTATCCACTTCCGGCGAATTATAATGCACCTATAGTGTTCGATGTCTTTTTCAAGGAGGTGTTCAAACATCATGGAATTCCAAACAACATATAAGTTACTTGGAGAATAGGTTTATGAGTATGTTTTTGCAAGAACTTTTCTATTTGATAGGCAACGATCTTACTCCTAACACTAGTTATCATCCCTAAACTGATGGAGAAATGGAAATCGTAAATACATGGGTAGAAGGATACCTAAGGAATTATATTGGAGGGAAAAAATCAGCTTGGATAAAATGGTTACATATGACTAAGTTTTTCTATAATGTCATTCCATATGTCTACCAGTATGTCACCTTTCAAATCTTTATATGGTTATGATGCTCTCTTTCTTGTTGATTTGGTTACGACGGATAATAGAATGTCAGGGGCCAAATATTTGGCGCAACATAGTCATGACATCTTTGAGATTCCCAAAGAGAACCTCCAACATGCACAAAACCAATAAAAATTGTATATGGACCAACACTGAGTAGAAAGAATATTTGAGATAGGAGACATGGTATTTTTGATATTGCAGCCCTATAAGAAATTCTCCCTCAAACAAAATGGTGCGGAAAATCTTAATTGTATGAAGAAGGCAAGTTAATTTTTTTTCCAGAAGCTATAGTGGATGTTTGAGCACGAAAGTTAAGGAATTAAAGCATTAAGGAGTATTTGATCTGTTGGAAGGATTTACCAATTGAAGATGCTACATGGCAAGGTGCCACTATATTAGAGCATCCAAATTTGCTTTTGTTTGAGGGAAAATAATTTTCGGAGGGGAGGATTATAATGTCCCCTTCTCTAGGCTAGTTCATTTTAAAGACTTTGGGCCCTTTCCACTTCCCGTGGGCTTAAAGGAAAAGAGCCAGGGAATCATTTAATGCCATGATTATCAGTTGTTTTTGTAGCTTTATATTATTTTCAAGCAACTTTCTAATTATGACTTAGAAAAGTCAAGTCGGTTTGAAAAAGTGTAAATACCAACTTGAAAAATAAAAAGAAACATATATTTATACAAGGAGGTTGGTCCTCATTGGGGGGTCATCTTTTTTGTTTTTAGCACCACCTTTAGTTAATAAAAGAGGGTCATTTGGCTTGGAAAAGGGGACACTTACTTTCGAATTCATTTTCTTTGAGTTGGAGCACGATATTGCTCTCTCTCTCTCTCTCTCTCTCTCTCTCTTGCAATTGAGGACGAAAACCCTCTTTCTACTTGATTTGAGGACGAAACCCTTCATTTCTTGATTGAATGTCTCATATAGTGGCCATACTTGAGCTACACTCATAATTTTCTTTAGAACTTTCCATTTACAACTTATTGTGAACCCTCTCCTAGGGTAGTGACTTGCATAGTGGATGATTTTGGTGATATTTAGTGCACGACACTTCATTCTTTGTTGATATTTGGATTGTTCATAGGTTTTGAGACCAGTTGCATTTAACGAATTGAATTGTGGACCTTGGAATCTCAATTTTTGTCCATTTTTGTAAGTGGATTCGTTGTTGTTGCAAATTTAATTAAATATACTCTACTTGGGCATTTAAAACTCATTTCTTGGCTTGTACTTGTTCTAAAATATTTATAAAAGTTTCCTACATGATTTGGATGGTGTAAAAGTTGTATTGGTGGTGAATTATAGCAATTTTCCTCTTGTTTTAATAAGATTAGAGACTACTATATCTTGTTGTCCAAAATTCAGTTGGTTGTTATAAATTTCATTTTGCTTTAATATGGGTTTGTGCTATTTTCTATTTATTTCAGTTTTGATCCTAAAAGGGACATTACATCAACCCACTCCTCTCCATCATTTCTTATCTTTGTTGGGCATTATAGCCATTCAATTGCACAAGTAAAATGGTTTATATAATTAAATCTATCTATTCTATCATATCCATGTTTTAAACTATTGTGTGATAACTTTAGTTTCCCTAACAAATCTCTACTTACCAAAAAAGGTTTCAAACCACATGCAGTCTTCCCTAATTCTTTATATATGTACTAATTTTGTAAATGGGTGATTCAAGTAACCTATACTAGAGTTAGGGACATTTACCAACAATAGAGAAATGCTTGAATATGAATAAGAGGTATTTCTATACGGATATAAATGCTTGGTTGCAAGTGGAGAAGTGACCAAGTGATTAGGTAATATGTGCACCAAGATATAGACCCCTGGTTAGCAATATAGAGTGTTACTTAAGGAAATTATACTTGCATCTACAACCCAACATAATTTAATAAAGCTAATGGATACTAGTGAATGCATACAATATTTGTGACACTTAATCACGGTCATTTGGGTTCTTACTAAATTAATTTTGATATGGAATTTGCTTGTATTTATTCACTCTCTCTCTTGCTTTAGAATTCAAATGTGAATTAAAATTTTTGATCTATTTAATACTTAGCAATAATGCCTTATAAACCTGAGATTTGTTTTAAGCTCAAAGGTCTATAAAATAAAGCATAGTATTAATTTTTAGTTTATGGGCTAATGGTTTCAATCATATATCCTTGTTGCTTGTTTCATGTCCTATTCCCCAAGGGTTTCCTTGCTTTGCATGCTTTTTTTTTTTATAACTTCTTCCAGGTTGTGTTCTCTCATTGAAAAAAAATTAATCAGGCTAGTTGAATTTTGTTATGCATTTCTCCTAATAGATTTTGCATCATGGGTTTTCCCTAATTGTTTCTTATTGCCAATTATTTCCCATGTTTTTTTTGTCATTTGACAAATTTGCATTACATTAATGATTACATACTTATATATCTTTATTTATTTAAGTTTTGTGCATTTAATCTTGAAGTGGGTGTATGTAATTGACTCGTTCCATGCCTTTCATAGTGTTTTAAACTAGGTTTAATCAAGTTTGTCCTATGTGCTCAAGCCTCATTAGATTGCTCCATGTTTGCTCAAGTTATACATATTTTTTTTCCATCTTTCATACTATCATGCTATCAGATAAAATATTATATTCAATTTCTCAGAGACCTCCCTGAAGCGTTGTACCACTATTTAAAAGGGATCAAACCATTCTTATCTAGACCAATATTGAAAAGAGATCATACCAACCTTCTCTAGTTCACACAATAGAATTAGGTGATACAATATAATTACTCTAAGACCTAGAGCTCATCCTACCAATAACTTCAAATTCCTTTTCCCAAATTGTTAAATCAAATTAAAAGTGTCTTCACAAGATTATGTCGCATCTAAGAACATTAATGAGAGCTTTATTAGCTAGAGAAGCTCATAAAGCAGGTGACGTAGTTTTGAATGTGACAAATTTATTTGTTGGAAATGTGATGTATATTTTACATGATTTGCCCCTTCATAAGCTATATTGACATGCATATCTTACAATCTAAGACATAGTGGTGTCCGTATATGCATTTTTGAGTTTGGATGGGTGGTTTTAATCCACAATAATATGTGGGTGGCATCGTGGGCTGTGGTTTTATAGAACCGTTATGGATTGTTTTTTAACCCATGGTTGTGGTAGTATTGTAAGATTGTTTGGGAGGTCACCTATTGATGTGCCCACACATTGATGCAGCCACAATTAGGGGTCTCAATTAAACGATGCCTTATACTGGGCAATTGCATGGTATGGGCATCTCTTAATTGAAACCCCTTATCGTGGTGATATCTCACATACCCGCACATGCATTAAGGTAAGTCATAACCTTGAACAACATTATTGTATTCAAAATGATTGAGTTAATGCTATAAAGTTTTGTATTTTTTTTTAGTTTTTCCCTAAAAGGGTTTTCCCAAGAGAAGTGGTGTAAGGCATCTCTTAATTGAGACCCCCAATCGTGATTGCATCGCATACCCACACGTGCATTAAGGTAAGGCAAAACTTAAAACTAAATTATTGTATTCAAAACAGTAGAGTTAATGCAATAAGGTTTTATGTTGGGTTTTTTGCCATTCCCAAAAAGGTTTTCCCAAGAGCAAATGATACAAGAGCATTTGATTTCACTTGAAATATTGCATCACCCAAAACATGTTAGGAATATAAGTTAAAGTCTAGCATTGCAATTTTTTATCGTGCCAAATATTTGTCTCTATTTTGTGCAAGCCATTTTTTGTGCCTATTTCTTGTAATAAGTGCACAACCTACATGCATGCAAGTCTTTTGGTGTTTTGCTCCATGAATAAGCACACAAGTAATATACTGTTGTTTTGTGCCTACCTTGTAGTGCACCTATATTTGTAACATTTGGCACAATCTATGAAAGCGTGCAAGTGTCATGTAATAGTTCATAGTTGGCTTATGTTGCTTATGTTACAATGTCCAAAAGAGCTATAAAGGTTTGTGATATATTCTAGAGTCCACAACATCCTTCAAAAGATAGAGCAATCAAATAATTTAGTAACACAATGCAAAAGTACGTTCCCAACATAAATAGTCAATGCACAGAGGATCCCCATTTTTGTACACAGTATCATTAAAATCACTTTCTAAGACTCGTGTTACCATCGTGAGTTCATCTCAATGGCATCATACCATTGATATTTAAGGGCTGTTGGAGCTGAATTGCAATATTGTATAAGGATTTATTTGAGAAGCCAGTGTGCAATCTTAATGTAGTGTGTAACTTTCAAAATTTCAAAATTGTACATTGTTCAAAGGAGTCAACATGAGTTCACCTAACTCAATGATAACCATTGAACCAACTCGTTTGCATCAAGTTGTGTTATCACTTGGACCCTATTCGTGCATAAAAATTGGGGCACGTTTAATGTCATATGGGTCACTTATTGTTTCAAGGCAACATTGTAACTTGGCTCTTGTGTCTATATAAGCATGCCACCATAATAGCATTAAGAACAATTTCCACACTAGCTAGAAGTAGAGTCCAGACTAGATAGTTCAAGTAGTTTGTGTTTAGAAGAGCTATACTTGCAAATATTGTTAGTGAGCATATAGGGATCTACAGATCTATTGTGTTGGAGTGCATCCCAATTGTGAGATTGTGGCTATGTTTGTTGCCATGCATTTTCTTATTGTTGATGAATCAATAATGTTCAGTGTTCTTATCCCATTTATATAGTGTTGCATTTTATGCATATTCTGCCATGTGGTTCTAAGTGTTGTGGAACAAGATAACCCTTAATTGGGACCCCTAACGACGACTACATGTGAAATCTTGTATATTGTAGGCATGTCATTTTTCTCAAATGTTATAGCTTAAAGATTTTATTAGTATTGTTTCTCTTGTATAACTTTATTGGTTTATTTTCTCTCGAGTATTCATATTAGGTGAGCTTTTCTAATACAATTTCAACTACATATATTTTGTACTATGATCTATAGTTGTTATTTTGTATATGGTGAACAGGCTACTATTATGTTATCTCATATCCTGTATTTTGTTGAAAGGATTCAAATTTTAACAAGAAACGTGTAGAGAGAATCATACAAGGATCTCATATTACCACGAGGATCGAGTCAAATGCACTACAACTTAGATCAACGACTTGTAAATGTATATTGCACCGAAACACCAAACCAGGGTGCTTAACCACAATAAAACAAAAACCCAGGTCTTCAAAAAAAAAAAAATCGCCCATGAGGACCTGAGCATCTTTGGTGTCAAATTAGATAATGAATGAAGTACATTTTCATTTCAAAGCTTGAAAGATACAGCAACTGGAGACAAATAGTTGTGTTTTAAGTGAGCTTGGAACTAACATTTCTAGGTGATATTTTCTTGGACTTACCATAAACTTTCCATTGATTACTGTACAATATCCAACAATGGCTGGCATTAACATTGATACAGGTTAATGTAAGGACCAATCCAAGAGCCTTATTTATCTTACACCCTGACGTTGATATGCAGCTTAGGGAACTAATATTCAGTCTCCTCCTGCTCAACTTCAGCATCATCTTCCTCATTTTCCTCTTCTTCTTCCGGAAGATCTGGATCTGCACCCTGCAAAAGAAGTTCAAATACAAGATTACAACAACATTTCTACACAAGGTGCAATATGAAAAGAGCAAAACAAGTTGAAAGAGGCAAGAGAAATCAACCTTAATCTGTCTTTCCAGGCGCTCAAGACCTTTCTTTGCTGCCTCATTATCTGGATTTATTCTGTCATCATAACATGATTGACATTAGTACAGTACAGAAATTCTATTCACTATGCCCTGTTGAACGTTAGTATTACAGGCTGAATTCCAAGATCTGCTTAAGAAAGCATTTTCTTAATATAGCTAAAGAAGAAATGCACTAAGAATATTTGTAAGCTTACAATGTAGGTTCTGAACTAACATTGAATGATATTAAATTAACATGTACATACAATTTAGTATAGGTAACTCCACAGTCTCCAAGCCTTAACAGTGTTCTTTGTGCAAGGTGGAGTTACCATGATGTAATATACCAACAATGTATGATTGCAAGTTGATCTCTTTGAAATAAGGGTTGCTAATTGAGACGGTTTGAAAACTTTGAGATAATGGCAAGAAATTCTCATCCGCTGAATTATACTTCCAGTAACAAGAGACCAGAGGAACCCCAATTATGACATTGTGTGAAATGGATTTGGCAGAGATGGTCATACCAATGATTTAATGATGTCAAACCTGAAAAAAACTGACAAAATGAGCACCAAATCAAGTCTATAAAGGATTAGTTCAATGGATTTGGCAATGGCTGTACTTCAGTCCTATGAGGGTTCACCGTGATAACTCATGCATCTAGCTCAAGATGCTGGAGAAGGGAATTAAATTGGGTTGAGGGTTTAATAACAAAATAGACCGTTTTGATTATTTTACACCTACGAGATATAAAACGTACTCAAAACATGAGCTAATTCAGATTACAGAAATAAGAACATCAAATACAATAAATCTCAACTCTTAGGGAATAATTGATATTGCAATTCATCCATTTAGACTCGACAATACAATGGATGGATGAGATATTTAGCTAATTTTGACTACTTGTTGATCATAGAGGCTACGAGATCTGATACTTCTTAGGAAAGTGTCGTCAAGGGTTTAGATCAGAAACAGAGGCAGAAAACCTGCCAGGACGTCAGTAAGGTCGGATCCCTGTGGTAGCCGGCATCGTCTGAGTTTGTTGGCAATGTCCTTGAGGGAATCCTGGCCTGGAACCTCTAGAATACCTTTTCCTCTGTCTACAATTTGCTTTTTGATGTGTGCAAGCTCCTCAATCTTATGCGATGATGCTTGTTTTGTCTTTCCCTTGTCCAAACCCTATCATTCATAACTGACCACAAGAGACCTTAAAAATTAAAAGGGGGTTAGCATTTTGGTTTGGACTAACCTTGACACATCCACATTATGGTTGAGTGTTGCCTATGTACCATTACTCCTCTCTCAAAGGATCGTGCATGCCACAAGATAAATTTACTTTAGAATTTTTGGATATTTCTACATTTTAAAGCCTTTCTAAAAAACACAAACATTTTATTTTGGCGGACAATTAGAAAAGCAGGAATACAATATGTTTGACTTATTTAAAAATAAAAATAAAAAATCATTTTTGTGCAAGATATAACTGTTATCTAATTTCACTACCCCAGGGAAATTAGATAACAAGCAGCTTACTGTGATTATTAATTAAAAGTCCCACTTGGTAAAAAATAGCAAAATCCAGCATTTTGTCTAGGAGCACCTCTGAGCACAAAGGATATGATAAAGAGCTGAAGGAGGGTTGCACTCTAGTCATGGATGAGCTAACCAAGCTCATGGCCAAGCTGAGTCGAAGCCCTGGAAAACTACCTGCAAAACTCGGATGAGCTAATCATGTTAGAAACCAGGCTCATGTGACTGAAAAGCGAGCCCCTTGATTGTGCATTGAGCTATGTGTCCATGAAGACCGAATTGGCTAGTTCTTACCGAGCCATCTAAGCACCCCGAGCAGTTTGCAAAAGGATCGAGCTCACCAAATGAAGCCGAGCAGATTCAGAACCAACCGAGCCACGCTTTGGACAAGTTGTAACATGGACCGAGCGGTCCTCACTATGCACCGAGCTCAGACAGGGAGGTGCAGGTTACTCTTTAGCTCCTCGAGCTCGTGAAGCACGAGCCAAGTCGTTGGAAGCACCAAACATGGAGGTTAACCAAGTTTCTCTTCGTAGAACAAGCTGGTCCCACACTGACCGAGTTGGAGACCGTAAATGGAGCTCGGGCGAAATGTAAGCTTGATAAATTGTAAATAGGAGCTTGGCGGGCGGGTTCGTGGGAGTCGAGCATGGTGAAAGGCATGTGCGAGTGGCAGAGACATGCTCGAAGGGCCGGGCCCATGCGTTGAAGGAAGGCTCAAACAAACCGAGCAATTTGTAGGCTCGACAGCATGGCGTGATAAGCTCGAAAGCCCACGAACAAACAGAGGAACCCGTAGTCATAGTGTAATGGGGGTTTGATGTGTCAAAATGAAAACGAATGGATCAAATGATTGGTGAAGCTCGACATCGAGTAAGGTAGGACCGAGCGGATTGGTACAAGCATGCATTGGAATCAGCGAGCTCAGCTCGCGAGAGAACGTTTCAAGCGGCGAGGAGTTTAGACAAAGGCTCAGTCTAGATAGACCAAAGTAGAATAAGTTGCTCGATGTCGGTTTGGCGGCAGAGAACTTAAACTCGATCGGCACAAGCAGGATGGGAACCGCAGAGGGCGCAAGGTGGCCCCTCGGCGCATCTTCTGAGGGTCACCAAAGGAAAGAGACCCCAAATCCACGCAAGGCCTCCACGTGGATCAAGTTGCCATTACCACGTCGTGGGACTTGGGGCAAAGCAGATAGAGCAAGGGTGCATGGCGAACACGCGAGGAATAGACCCGGATGCAGGCGGTGGGCATGTTGAGCTGGCGAAAAGGAGTAGGTCGGCGATGCAAAGCCCGAGGCATAGAAATATAAAGTGGTGACTCAGTGGGGGATGTGGGTCGGAGTACTCGGCCCAAGGCGTCTCAAGTCGGCAGTATTTTGGGGAGTCGCCCGACCTCTACGGGGAGTCTCTACGCATCTAAGCTAGAGGTGATAGGAAATTGGCAAATAGGAGCTCGGCGTTGGATGGCGGTGGAGATGACTCAACGCAGGTGAGAGCAAGTTGGGTTTTGGAGCCAACGGTGCGAGACAAGGTGAGGGCCGGCTTGGTCGAGCTGGCCACGCTGGCCAGTATGGATAATGTAAAATGGTATCCCCCCCCCCTCATTCTCAGATACAAATAGGTGAATAATTAAATGGGCCCCACAACTTTGAAATATCCCAAATTGTTTAAATGATGTGAAACATTGAAAAGAGAGGAGAAATATTTAAACATCTTTCCTCAACCAAGAATTAATTGCCAGTCCCGTGAAGAGCGAGGAATGTCTGGCAAACTCAAATTACCTACCTGCACTCAGAAGCTCATAACTTGAGCATTTTTCAACGAAATTGCACAAAATTGGTCTCGTTAGAATCGTGGCTCTAAGCCCGACGCACAGTAGTCAAGAAATGCAGAGATTGATGAGGATTTGAGGGTTTATTTCGCAAAAAATGAGCCCAGTTCAAAGAGACAGTTGGAAAGTGGTCGGGAATGCATTAAATGAGTGTGGCCATCATTTTATCCAACTACAGGGTATGGGACAGCACGAGGAAGATTTTGCAGATCTATTTCTATCATTTCACATCATTTATTGCATCTTATAAGTGGTTGAAAGGGCAATTTCGGGAGGGATCTTTCTCTCTCCTCATTCTATAAATTGTAATCTTCGGCTCATTTGTAATGGAGTTAGTCATTCTTCCTTTCTGCACCCTCTCTTTCTTCTCTGCTAGGGTTGAATGTGGAGCTTAAGCCTCCTTCCCAAGCTTTGTAATAGCATTTTCTTGCCTTTTGCCCATTAATGTTGTACTGTGCATATTTTGGAGCAATATAATTTGTCATGTGATGCATTTTGTCCATCCTTTGTGTGTTTTATTGTTTCTATTTGCCTTTCTTCATTGCAGGGTATACTATGCATATTCTGGATGTCTATTACAGGGTTTAGGAGTTGTGCTTGATGGGTAACAAATGGTGCTTTGTGTGAATCTATCTTTGGCATGTGGTGCATTTTGTCCACCCTTTCCATTGCTCACCTCTCTCCATTTTGCCAGTTAGATCCTTGGCCAACCACCTCCTTTTCCGATGTATCACTGTTGTTAGTGTGGGCTTTATTTTCCATGCACTCTCTCTCCTTAACCTCTTGGAGTGTTAGATTAGGATTAGATAGTTATGCCTGCATTAAGAGTAGCTTGTGGCAGGTAGTTTAGGAGCAAGAGCCAGCTTTCTCTAGAGGGTTATCTCAAGCTCGCAAGTCCCACAGCTTGAGAGATAACCCAATGTTACCCAAAAGTAGGGATCCATAAGCAAAAAACCGGGGTGCTACTTTTGGTGATAACAATAAATTCAAAAATAAAAATAAAAATTGCAAACCAAATTGCAACGTTTGGTATTAGTAGTGCCTCTACTTCACGTTTTACGAGTAATGTCATCGCACTTCAACAACTGCATCCAGAGCCTAACATGGCTTCAACAACAATTACTCGTTCACCACAAGTAATGTCATCGCACTTCAACAACTGCATCCAGTGCTTAACATCTGTGGGTAATCGGAGTCATGAGGATCATGGATGCAAACATTGTGGGAAGGCATATCAAAAACAAAAAAAATATAAATAAAGTGAGCCTCAGATCCAGATTCGGCCATCACATATGAAATAAACAATGTCTTAGCAAATACATCTTGGTTTGATGCTTGGATCCCAGACACTAGTGCTACATTACACATAACTTTGAAAGGACTTATCTCCGAAGTATCATGAAAACAGTTGTAGTTTGTAGTGCCCCCTCCGGTTCGTAGAAAATTTTCTTTTCTTTTGGGCCTTTTTGATTATTTGGGAATGTCTTTTGTGTCGGGTTGTTTGTTATCCCCGCGTGCCGAGTGGAAATATGGATAACTCTCAGCATTTTCCGATTAGAGGTATTTAAAATCCATTTCCAAGATCTATATGATTACCATCATAGAGTATTCAATTCATAAAAGTTTAGAAATAATAATAATAGCATGAATTGCAAATAAAATGATTAATAAAAAAAGGGGATTAGTATAATAAAAGGAGATAAATAAAGATGATTTTGTTTGGTTTTATAGCATTGAATGCCTTTGAGGAAATGATCATGTTTGTGGAGGCGTGTTGGAAGTCCTAGAAAATGCCTCAAAGGAAGCAGCCTCATCATGGCTTTCTTGGATTTCATTTTCTCCCACAAATTAATCTTGCTGAGATGGTGAATCACCCTTTTAATGTGAGGCGGGTGTGTGATCTTTGTTTTTCTTGGTGCTTGGGACGCAAGGGATTTTGTGGTTAAACAAGCCTTTGCTATTACTCCACCCGGTGCATCAAACAAACCTCTATCTTGACCAGCCCACTTCTGCCAGCATGTGTTCCATCCCGTGTCAATTTGGGAGCCTGGGACAGGGTGTACGCATCCATCTAGCATAGTAAAACAAAAAATAAATAAAGATGAAATTTTCTTAGATGGTGTAGTTGCAAATGCTCTGTGAGGATGTGCCTATCTGTTGCTAACCACCCTGCCTGTGTCAATGGGAGCCTTGGAACAGGTAATTTTATGATTTTGTTGTGCGCTTACGCGAGTAGACTTGTTTGCATACATTAGAGATTAGATCGTGACTGCTGTTATGCGCCACAAAGAAAGGTGCCTCTTGGAATGCCATGGTGGAGGATTATGCATAGATGGGGTGACTGAAAGCTATATAAAACAAAAAAAAAGGGACCTTTTTCCTGCCAAGCTCCTCCCTGTCTGTACCCAAAACTGTTGTTTTGCTAGTGCCACATTTGAGAAGGGTTATATGTTGAAGCACCCATGGAGCTTGAGCACGCCAAAATGTTTTTAAAGAAAAATTTGCAGAGATTTAGTGGAAAATTACAAGGTGTTTAACCCACTGGCTGAGCAGGCATCTTCTCATGGAATTTTCTTTGGTTGCAGTTTTTAGAAGGCACACTGCTGTTTTAAAAAAAAAATGCCTGAAAGAGTTGTGGCTCATGGAACGTAATGATTGCAGATATGTCCAAAATGCATTCGTTTAGCATGCCTTCGAAGCTTTCAAACAAATGTAAATTGCCAGGTGTAAAATCAGACACCGCAACCTTTGTTGTTGTCATCCTAACCTGCACCAAGAGGGGAATTTTTGAACAGCACGTGGGCTCTTTTTATAAAATTGGGATGCCATAGAGGAGACTGGCATGACCCCCTGTGCAAGGCATCTAAACTGTTTGATAATTGAAGGAAGGTGGTTTCATAGACAACATTGATTGTTGGAAGCGCACAAAATGGTTTGTTACAAAAGGCGTTGGAAACTTCAAAGCAAATGCAATTTGGCCGTTGTAAAGCCAACTCCACAACCTTAGCCAACGTCTCCTAGCCTGTGCCTGTGCCAAAACAAGAGCTTTGCTAATGCGTCTCATGCCTGTGCCACAATGGAGGTTTAAAGCAGGAGTGGGATGTCCATCAAAGCATAGTTGGAAGAGGATTTTTGCCAGATGTTGTGTTGCAAGTGCTCTGGCAGGTATGCCCGTGGAAGCATGTGAAATGTTTGTCAAAATGCCCAAAAAAAGGAACCTTCGTATTGTCAAATTCTTGCTGGCCGCTCTACTTTGTTGTGAGGTGGAGATTGGCAGTGGACGGCATTGTCATTCTATGATTTTAGTTTACCTTTAGCCCAAGGTGGGCGCATACAGCGGGAACATGAACTGTTTGACAGAATGCCCGAAGGAAATGTGGTCAAGGGACCGCCAATACTGGAATACGAGGTGGCATTCTATGTGCTTAATTTGACATATATGTGGCATGGATATATATGTGGGCTGGCATGGATATATATGTGGGCTTTGGCACTTGCTTGGTAAATGCGTGACAAGTTATGTGAGTGGCATTAATTGGAATATTGGTTGGCAATTCCAAATAAATAATATAACTCTCTAAATTATAAGCTCGGTAATGATGTGTAATATTGAGCTTGATCACCATGTGACGGGTTGGGAATTGAGGTTGGTAGTTGGTGTGACTGCTGAAATCCTTCAAGCTTGGACTCTTGTGGCTTTGGCCACGTCAATGCTCCCGTTGATGTTCATGCACCACAAAGAGTATGCTTGGCGGTTGGTGGTTTAAATGTTTGTTTTGGCCTTGGGACGCTTAATTTTCCAACTCTTGAGTTTGTTGGGTAGCTCATCATGCACCTCATCTTCGAATCAACCAATGAAATTTTGAGCTTGCCATGGAACTCGCCCATCTCGATCCATAACTCAGTTTCCTAGCTCGCCTGCTAGCTCGATGGAGATAATGTGGTGTTTTGTCAACTCTTCTTATCTAGCTTGCCAGATCAATACAAGCATGGTCATCTTACTCTATCCTTGCATGATTTAACGTTCTAGTTTTCCTAAATTTTCAATGGAATTGTAAATCAAACTAAAGAAGAGTAAATTTTGGGTGAATTAAACAAAATGTGTTTCCAATAGCAAATTGTACCTTTGTTTTGTATGCACTAAACCAGTATCCATGAATGTAAACATTACTCTCTTTTACCTCGTAATATGGATGGATAACAATACGACACTAGTTTTGGATTCGGAAACCACACGGTTGGCGGGTTAAACGCGAAACTTAGTGAAAACCACTTCTTGACGACCTTGTTTGATCTTAATAAAACTTGTTTTTCAATGAGGCGCAAAACATCCCTATAAACCCCGAAATGAGAAAATCAAGCTTGGACCATGTTCCTTGTCGCATGGAGTGTTCAACCAAACCCCGGTTGTCCCTCGAATGTTCGTTTGACTTTGTTTCGTCACGCGTTTAGGAGCCCCGCAGTCTAGTTCGCAGTTTTAAACAACTGTTGAAAGTTAAAAATGCAGTTTGGTTTTGACCCACAGTTTTGGCCCTGGGTGTAGAAATGGGATTTGGCTTCTGCATATATCTAGTATTTCCCGCAAGCTAGTTTTCCATATAGGTTTTGTAGGCCTCTAGTCTTGGGCAACGAGGCCATTTGGGTGCATTTACGATCGGCAGCTTTGGAAAAACAAGTGCCAATTGAACCTAGTTCGCCAATTAGGGGTTCTGTCAGCTCCTAGTGTTCCCCTATATATAGGGGAGTAGGTAGGATTTTGTTCCCTTGTGTGTTGAGTCTCGAAAATGGTTTTTGAATGCTGATTGTTGAGCTACTTACCTAAATTTGACACTTTTTGGAAACTTGTAACCAAATGAGAAAACGGTCATATGACCTTATCCAAGCAAAATAGCAATTGGGAAAACTTGTAAACACAAAAACATGATTGTAGGAAACCATTTTGATGCTTGTTTGAAAAGATACTGAATGTGAAAAGAAATGATGTTTTTCTCTCTCCTCTCTCTAACTTTATCTTTGGCTTTGGAAATGAAATGAAATGGCATTTGTATTCTTACTCTCCTTAAAAGTGTGTTAGGTATTATTTATTTATTATTGGAAAATTGTGCAATCGTAAATCATGTTTGATTGTTGTTAGATGCCATATCAACAGTTGTGCTGCCCATGCGGTGGTTGCAAGTACACGGGACATGAAGAAAATTGCAGCGTTTTATATGCTTTTTTTTATAATGGGTTATCCTTGAATTACACGTAATATTTAATGGATGTATATCAACACTATGTTTATAATCATGAATGTTATTTATGGGTTATTTTGTGATGAGTGAGAAATTGTAGTGTATTAGTGTTTTGGGGAAAATGGACATTCTATTCTAGGGGTGATTTGATCATAGGTATATATCTTGCTAATGGTGTAGATGTACATTTATTTGGAAATGAAATGGATTTTCATAGTGTGCTTTTGTGTGTTGTTAATGAATGAACTCCTTTGTGTTTTACTAATTACTTGGGAATTCGTAAAAGAACCAAAGCAAAAAGGACAACCTTAGAGTAAGGTTCTTGTTTGACACACCCTTGTGTGTGAACACATTAGCTTACAAAACTGAAAATTAAGGACGAGCCTAGTTTTCCTATCATTCTTTAGCACCTCCTCGCTTGAGGTAATAAGAGCAAAAAATTAGGATCCTATAGAATCTTGTTTGCTTGTCGACCATGTCACGAAACCATCCTATAGGAATGGTAATGGTTAAACATTGTTTAGAGTAAAAGGGGTTCCTACTAGGAAATATATTCATGCATGTTGAAGTTGTATGGGATGCTTTAGTTTAAGGCTTAGAGTCACTTTTGTGACATGTGGGACGTAAAGTCTAAAGCAACGTAATTGTGTAGTTGTCTTGCGGTTAAGTATGGAGGGCTAAGCATTGAATGTTTGATTCCTAGGGACAATTAGGAAATGTAATTTCACAAATTCGAAATGTGATCATGCATACCTTGGCAAACCATAAAGTGAGGTGGTACCTCACTTAGTCACTCTAATAGAATCATGACTCATTTAAAATGTGAATGATATAAAACTGACACATAAGTGAAAGTTGGAGTTATCTTATAACTTAGTTAGGCCTTCTTTTGTTGTTAAAAGTGCATATAAACTGCTCCACGTGAGTTCGAGCATGCGAGAAACATAATCTTTTATCTAGAAAATGAAGCTTATGACGCATAACTATTAAAAATGACCCTAACCAAGAGGTACCGTCAAGTATAAAAGAAATACCTTTCGATTTGACAAAGTTATTGTGAAATAAGGGTGTTTGGTTACTCCGGGTTTGAATTTTAGTAAGGTGTAGATTGCTTGAGTGCAGATGAAATGATTAATCGTGTGACCTATCATGAGGTTATTGGTGAAAGAGACTTTGATGCATGTAATCCCCCACGAATGTCTCATTTGTAATATATGTTTAAAATTTGAGAGTCTAGGAATAATGAAATGAATTGTGTTGCGTGAGATCAAGCTCCTTGTAGTCTTGAATCCTTATGTGAAAAGCAAGTGTTACAAATCATAATTGTTCTAAAAAAAAGATGTTAATATAAGATCTAAGTAACAACATAAATATAATTAGAACAAGAGTAATCGAGATGAAACTATGGAATGACCATTACAAAAAAAACATATGCACCTTGAATGATGTCAAACCAACTAAGATGCCTTAAGACGATCTTAAAACAGATGAAAATAAAGGAGGGCATCATTATGACCCAAAATGTTTTATAAAAATGGGAAATATACAGCCGTATAAGCGCGTCTCATATACATAGTGTGGGTTAAACAACGATGTCGAATGACAACGAATATGTAGCCTTGGGAACAAGAATATTTGCTTACATGATAAATGATTTCGAGACCTAAAAGGGAGTTTTAAATGGCAGTTAAGATGGAGCCATCTTAAGTCAAGTGTTAAACGAATTGAAAGAAATGCAGTTTAGGAAAAAGGAAAAATGTACATTCCTATGTTAAGTGTGCTTCAAACCTTTAAGGCTAACAATGAAAATGATTACAATAAAGCTTTAACCATGAAAATGTGATATTGTGGAAGGTGCCTATTTGTGATGTTCATGTTGTGGTTGTGTCGTGGTTTCATACTTGCTCGTTTATATAAGTGTGACGTTGGTTTGCATCTTGTGTCATCACGATATTTGCATGTTCTCCATGTTGGTGTAAACATTGCATGTGGTGTTGAGCAATCTCTTGTGAGTCTTTAAGGTGTCGCATAGTTGTATCAAGTAAAATGAAAGTAAAAAAAATTTTATCCTGGTATATTTGGTCGTGTTTGGGTCCCACGTGGGTGGGCACTACATAGTCCAATATATTTTGCAACCAAAAGGAAAAGGGACAATTCAACTCAAGTCACCAATTCTTCCTAATTTCATTCTCAAACTTGTCTTATATGTTCCTGAAATAAAAAAATAAAGTTGGTGTCCTTGGTGTTGATCCAACAAGGCCACTCCATTCTATTAGATGATGGGAGAGTAAAAATCACAAGAAAATGTGATAAAACAATTGTAATGATTGGATTTGAGGAAGGTAAGTTGCTAAAACTCAAGGGCAAGCCTTCAATTTCAAGAATCTTTGCTCATATCGTAGAAGAAGAATGTCACCAAGTCTTTTGTGGCATGCTAGATTTGGGCGCCCAATCTATGACAACATTCGAACAATGCAAAAGAAAGGTGTTGTAGGTCTACCAACTGTGCCCAAGAAAATTGAAAAAATGCGAAGCCCCTGCATCTTGGCTAAACACGCAAGGGAACCATTACAAAAATCAGAATAGAAAGCTAACATAAAATTGCAGTTAGTTTGCTTTAACCCATGTTCTCTACCAATTCTTTTTGTTGGTGGTCATAAGTGCTTCATGTTGTTCATTGATCATTATAGCAGGCTGACATGGATCATTATAGCAGGCTTACCCCAAGTCTCTCCATCCACATATAAAACAAAGTAGCTCCAGTGCATTAGTTAGACAAGTGTGCAAGTAGTCTCTCTTGTTCCCTATCATATTATCAGCAAGCATATAGAAACACTCACAACTTAAAGAAACTAACACATATGAATATATACCATGAAGAACCAACCTTAGTGCTGCAGAATAGTGTGACAAAGCCTTATCAAGATTGCTTGTCACGGCATAGATCTGTGCCAACTTGGTATGGAGTGAATCATCTGCCCAGTCTTTCAGATACATTTCCAGAAGTTCTATAGCCTCTTCATTCCGACCCTCAACAGCACGCAGGTCAGCCAAGGCTAACGCAGCTCCAAGATAACCAGGTTCCAAACGCAAGGCTGATTCATAGAACTTTCTTGCCTGCCAACCAAAATGAAAACATAGACAACCCATCATCAGAAATGCCCGAAAAAGTCTAACAGCAAATCCAAAGGAAATTCTTTGAAATGAACTATAACAGAATCCTAGTCCACTGTAACATGAATTAGAAGCGCAAATAGATGAGAAAGAACAAAAATAAAATAAAGTAAAGCATAAACTTTTTCATCGCTCAAAGATGAACAGCTACTATTATGAGAATAAGATATTTAAATCAGCCTAACCTGATGACTCCTTTACTATAATCCAAATATTCTGGTAAGGAAAAGTGACCAAATCCAGCCTAAGGCGATTTCCAGATACATATAAGATACATTTATCAAATATTCTTCATAAACACTGGCTCAGAAGTTTACACAAATGTCAAAGGAATAAACAAGATAATGGAAAAAAGACGCCTGCAGTATTGAGAGGAAAGTTTGGTTATTTGGACAACTGCAACTCCAGAACCATTAAAATGTGGAATGGGTATCCTAGTATTTTTCCTACAACAGTGGAGGAATGCTGCAGAGTTACATGCAACTGGAACTTCACTCGTGAAATGTAATAAAAAACTCTTGGGTGCTCATAAAAACCCATGTTTGTAAGTTAGATTCAAGTGTCACCTTTGCTAGAGATTCAGAGAAAAACAAGTTAGGAATAAAGAAACTGTGTTGTACCTCGAAGGGGTTCTGTGAGAAACTACTACTAAAAATTAAGTACAATCCCTGTAATCCAACAAAATGTGCAATCCTTAAAAAGGAATTATTGGGGCAGAATGATAATTTTTAAATGTTCAGATAGGGTTAACAGTCAAATCAACCAAGACAATTCACAGAAGGCAAGGATAAAAGGAATGATTGGTCAAGCCTCTAAACTTTAAAGAACCTTGAAGTTTCAATACAAAAGGAATACAACAAAGACCACATCCACATTACATTTACCCAAACCAAAGTTCAAACACCCGAACAAGTATGCCAACACAATCTAACCACTTCAACGAGCATGCATTAGGATTCAATGGCCATTGCTCGTGTCAGAGGCCACCATCAAGGCACGTAAAAGTCTTTTAGTTTTCATATAGTGCAGAGAGAGGTTCAAATAAGGGAGATGGTGAATACATCTGATTATTAGAACTTAATTTGTCATGGAGACCAACGCCCTAAACAATGGGGCCTAGTGTAACGTACATGCCTTCCAATATGACCAACCTTAAAAGTGGATTTTGTCTTTTAAGTTATATCTCTTCAACCTTAAACGACAAACAAAAGTATAACATTTCAATGCTGGTAATTCAACTCATTATTATAGGAGTGGGTGATTGTGGATCCTCATTTTCATACCCTTAACCTTTGTTTGCCATTATTTTATGTTTTTGCGTGATTTATTAAACATACTTGTTACCTTGTGCTATAAGATGTAACTAGAGAAACAATGAAGAGGAACCAGAATGCACACATCATAGATTGTGTGTCCGTCATTTTATTATGCAAGAGATACTTATAAGTTACAAAATGGTTGAGGTAGTTACAACTTACAACCAAACATGTGTTAATCCATAAATAATAGTGACTTAATTATAAAAGACTAAAGGTGAGCCTTATACTCTAATACCTCTTCCTAAGGCTTGCACTATAAAAAGCAAAAACAAACATACTAACAAAAAATTAAAATAATAGAGCCAAACAGAGCCGTGCATTCTTCAAAAGCTTTTTCATTGAAAACAGTTCTTTCAAAAGGTAGAACTCCAACAAGCTGCCTCATAACCTTTGTAAAGGTGTAGCTCCCAAGCTGAATTCAAGAGTTCCCGAATTTCACCTCCCCAAGCTCCCGAATTACAAACCTCCCGAGTTATTGCAAAACCATCCATGTTGAGCTACATTCGTAGTGCTCTATCAAGTTGTCTCATCACCCTCATAAGGGTATAATTCCCAAGATCCAAAAACTCCCAAACTAATTGGGCAGCCATCCATGCAAAACTTCATCTACACTGATCCCTTCTTGTCTTCGAAGTGTGGGCTTCTAAAAATACATATTCTTCATCAGCGAGTTCTTCACCATATTCAACATCTGGAGGATCTTCAACAATGACTATATTAAAGTCTTTTGGTTTGTCTTTCATCTCAGAAATCTATGCAGCAATTTACACAGAGGATGTACAGTCTGTGATTGAAACTTCAAAATGCCCTCTTAAAAACGAATTCTCAGACAAAAGAATGGCATTTTTCCCTCATGTCCGTAAAAACCGCTTTTCCTTTGCCTGCAATACTTACAATTTCTGACTACGTCTGGCTCGTGCTCTACCAGAGACTATGAAACATAACTGAAAAGGTTTATACCAGTAAATGTGTCTTTATGAGGCTGAAATTGGTGAGTGTGCCCTTTGGAAATGTCTGCACAACTTCTAAAAAACAGAAATTGATTTCTTCACATCACATACAACAGTTTCATCTCCTCATGTTTTTTACTAGAATGGGTAATCAAAGTTAAAATCCTCGTGTTTTTTACTATGTTCCGGTCGGTAACATGGAAAAATTGTCCCACGCCCTCAATATCTAAAAAACTTGAACTCCTAAGATGAAACTCGCACTTGAAATGTCAAGCTTCCTTCCATTTAAGTACTTTACACGTTCAAGTCCTTGAAACCCCACATATTTGACAGTGATTCACAACTGTATTTTGGCATTCCTTGACTGTACTTCCACATGCCTTGACTTCTATAGTCCTCAAATTTGCTTTGCATAGGTAACCACAACTGTAACGTGCCCTTAAAACTTTGTCGATCTCGCCTTCTATGGCTTTAAACTCGTTCTCGCAATGACTCGATTTTCGAGGTGTGCAGGAATCCCATGCCCTAAATGAAATGAATTTCCTTTGTGCCCTTTCTCAGGCCCCCAAAAAAGAAAAACATGACTGCAAAGAGCAGAAACGTTTTCGGAAAAAATGAATGCATTTTTGCATAATCCCATGCCCTGAGAGCCTCTGGTCCTCGTCTTTCTCCTCGATTTGCAGACCCCTTTGAGCACTACCGGCTCTAATACCAATCTAAAAAAGGAAAGAATGAAGAGAAGCCGGAATGCACAAATCATAGATTGTGTGTTCGCCATTTTATTATTCAAGCGCTGGTTATGAAATGGTTAAGGTAGTTACAACCGAACATTAGTTAATACATAAATAATAGTGACTTAATTATGAAAGGTAATGTTATCCATATTTTGCCCCTGGCAAAATATTGGATCAGCCACGACCCCACACAGAAAGAACCTGAGAAATCACGTTCAAAGCCTGCAAACAAGTTGCAGAGGGACTCTACAATGGGGTGGCGGGGCCTGCGAAAGATCAAACGACCCTGTGCAGTAAAGAAATTCGAGAAACGGCTCTGTTGAGTGAATCCGTGCTTCAAATCCAGCAAACAGACTTAGGCAGGCTCTAAAATGAAATAGCAGAGTCGGAGTGTGAGGCCGAGTGGTGCCAAAGGAGCCAGAGGCTCGAAGAAAAGAAACGGCGAAGGTTCAAATGCGTCGGGCTCTCAAACAACTCAGAACGAGCCTCGAAACGACTAAGTATGGAGGAGACAGCGGACACTGCCAAGTGTTAAAGAGGCGCACCTCCAAAGGTTAAATCCCAAGAGGCAGACTCAAATAAGCGTCAGGCCCCCACGTGTCCCAGGTCCAAAACGGAGGCAGAGTCAAAGCTAAAAGTCAAAAGCCGGACAAGGCGGGCCTCAAAAAAGACTAAGTATAGAAGTGCTAGTGGAAGCTGCCATGCGTCAGCTCGGCGCATCCCCAAAGGCAAAATCCTAAGCGGAGACTCAAACTTGCGCTAGCCCTCCACGTAGCTAATGGTCAACAAAGGTCAAAAGGAGAGCGGGCCCAAAATTGGTTAAGTCTCCGACCCCGCGGAGGCCTCCATGTGTCTCACCTGCGTGTTGTCAAAAAGAAAGTCTGGGGGCAATTTTCAAATGAGCGTCGGCTCGCCGCATGTCCCATCTTTTTAAAAGGAACAGTTTCGAGGTTTGAATAGTCAAAGCAAAGGCAAGCCGGTGGAAGGTGCCAAGTGTCAACACGGCACCATTTCAAAGGTAAAATTGGGGGCAGGTTCTCAAACAAGCGCCAAGCCTCCACGTGTCCAGGGTCATATTTTTGGCCCGCCAAACAAAAGACTCAGACAAAATACAAAGGACCCCAAGGAGCTCGTGGAGGCCGCCACATGTTAGTCTGGCGCTATTTCAAGAGCGAAGGGCAGGGGCCAAATCTCCAAGGTGCGCGAGGCCGCCACGTGGACCCTACAGGGGCAGACTCTTTAAATTTTGTGCCCCGCAACCCTAATATTCAAATGGCCATATCTTTCGACTGGAGAATTAGATTTGGGCGAGAGAACACTTTCTGGAAACGTCTCGACAACCTCTACACCTTGGGAACATAAAATATCATTTTGGGAAGGCTCTAGTAGGTGAAAATTGGGAAAAAATCTTCCAAGCCATTAACGCAGAATTTGATCTCTTCAACTACCAAATTTGACTCATTTGATTCCGCCGGAGAACCAAAAGGGACATATTGTGGGCGGATTTACAAAAGGTATTGATATTCAGTGGTTGAGCTTTCAAAACGGGATTCAATGCGTATCTCAGGGTGGTTGGAGCAGGATTCGAATTCTTCCCTCTTCTTTCTCCCATTCTTCCTACATATTGTAATAGAGGGGCACATTCAAATGGTTGGTCATTGTTTCTTTTCTGCCCCCTCTCCCTTTCTTCCTTAGGGTCGAATGCGGAGTCTAAGCCTCCTCTCATGGCTTTGTAATGGTGTTTTCTTGCCTCTTGCCCACTGATGGTGCACTGTGTAACATTTTGGAGCAATAAAATCTGTTTTGTGATGCATCTGTCCATCCTTGGCTTATTTTGTTGTCTCTCCTTACCTCTCATTGTCATAGGGTATATTGTGCATACTTTTGATGTCTATTGCAGGTCCTGGGAGTTGTGTTTAATGGGTTTCGAAGCGGTGTTCTATGTGAAATCTATCTCTGGTCTGTGGTGCGTTTTATCCACCCTATCCTCTTCTCACCTCTCTCTGTTTCAGGCAGTTGGGTCTGTGATCATCCACTTCCTTTTCTGGTGTATCACCGCTTAGTGTAGGCTCTTTCACCCTCTCTCTTTCTTTGTCCCCTTGGAATGGTTAGATTATGATAGAATAGGTTCTGCCTGCACTGGAGTAGCTTGTGGCAAGCAAATTAAGAGGCAAGAACTGGCTTTCTCCAGAGGTCCATCTCAAGTTTTGCAAGTCCCACAGCTTAAGAGATGGTCCCATGTTGTGCAATCACACCGGATACCCCACTTCACACCCGAGCCATTTGGGGGTGCTCTGATTTTGCACTAATAGGTAAGTCTTATATTCTAATGTCTTGGTTATTACAATGATTCATTTATGTATTTATGTAATGTCTTATAGTCTATTTTTAGCCCGTGACATGTTATGATATTCATTCCTTTTCTTCTTGTTGTGTGTTTACTAATTGATTGTCTACAATATGATTGTATTAGAGCACACACATACAAATAATCAAAAGATAAAATATGTTAGACATCCATATGTACAGAAGCACATAGGAGGCACGTGGCAATGATCCCCTCACCTCTCCTCTTTGGCTTTTGGGGGAACAAATGTTGTCGACATGAGGGTCCATGTCCCAGTCTATGTTGTAGCCCTAGACTTCAATCCCTAGACATCTCATCCCTGATATCTCCCGAGCTTTGTTGTGGCCTTGTGTACTAATGTTTTAGTTGATGTAATACAGAAACATGGTTTGAGAAGACCCATCACTAAAAGGTGTGGGTATGATCACTTCGTGTCTTTGTTTATCTCTCGCCTCACTCAATACTACTAGTTAAGCCTCAAACTGAGAGATGTGTATCTATGTCTACGTGATTTCCCCCCATGCCTAAGTGACACTTGTTTACGCCTATGCAAGTTTGATGCTCAACTCCTTCACCCTAACAAATGCTTGTAGGCATGCTTCCCTAGCCCTAATAATTGGAATGAATAGGGGGCATGTTTCTCTACCTTGAAGTTAGCTCACTCAATCTTACTCATAATGTCTTTCAATAAGCCTTTGATCAATCTATATACTGTGGCCATGATGGTGGTGGTCCAATCTTCCACTATCTCTGTTTCACATAAAGAAAACATTAAAAATGACCATTCAAATATTAACTTAAAGATAACAAATGTCTTTGTTTTACCTATTCAACTAGGCTTCCCAGGCGCCAACTTAGGTCTCGTGTCAATTGGATTGGAGAAGCCACAAGCGACTCCTTTTCCAATCCCACTCTTGGTTCATCATGATCCTCTGCACAGTGTCCCTCTCACAATAGTCTCACTCTCCCTCTAACGGCAATACTGGTGTTGGGTGAACCTCAACCCTCCATGTGCTCCATTCCTTTGTGGCTCCAACATCATCAACTTTGGGACCTAGATGCTTCTCATCCTCCTCGTTTGTAATTGTCTACTCCTCAAAGGTAAGCGCCATCTGCTCTTCATACCTTTGGGGCCAACTTGTGTCCTAACCTACTCAACCCCAAATTTGCCATACCGCGCCCCACCCAATGCTTGGAGGCACATCTTGTGTCAACGAAATTGTCTTAATACCCTCTCATACTGAAACTGCTCAAGGTTTTTTGCATACCAGCACAAGTAACATTTGCTCCCACCATTCTGTTGCATCCATGTGGCATCCTTATCCCAACATGGATGATCTCTTTATGGTCGCCAGGTGATGTCTAACTCCCTTGGATAGTCTATGGTCCTCCAATATGAGAATCAAGGTCGCACAACCTCTTATATCATACTAAGTACCATCTCCATGCCAAATGCTCATATGACAACACTATATTAGTATCCCTACTGGAATCCCACCCTCGTGTTTCCCATACACAAATCTATAGAGGTCCTACAAATGCAAAACCATGAAATGTCCCCATGAGTAAATCATACGTCTCTCCTCCATCTCTTGCACTGTGTGATGGTGGTCATACGAACAATACACACCCCATGAGTTGGCTGCCACAAGGGAACTCAACAACACAACCATGTAATTGTGGAACCGTTTGTGCCTCCCTGAACAATGGTCTTCAGCAGAATGCCTCTGCCATCCTCAAGATCTCCACCTCACCCCATATAGTACTCATGAGCTAATGACCCTTACATCTCAATAGGTGTCTCCACTATCACCTATCTCCCTATGATAGGATGCCTTAGAATCCTTAACACATCCTACGAGGTCAATCATCTCCATTGTCAGCAACTAGAATGTGCAGGTGTCACTATTCCACCACTCAACAAAAGCGGTGTGCATGGCATGGTCAAATTGCATTGTGAGTGGGCATGCTACATGGCTTAGGCCAATTGTGTCAAAATGCACGGACTCAACCTCCTCTAGCCCTAGTGTTGGTATTGCTTTCAACATGGTACCATCATGTAGCTCCTACATGTGCATGCTATCTTGCATAAGAGAAAATCAAGATAAGTTCAATGTTTTTGCTAACATAATATATTTGAAGTACCAAATTTTGTAATTACATGATTCGAAAATCTATACAAATTTAAGTTTTTTAGGACCATACGATTTTGACTAGAACCCTACATGTTTGATCAAGACCACATAGATTTTGAAAACAACCATACGAATCTTGGCAGTACCATACAGCTCTTTCTAGTAGTGTATAGGTCTCAAAGTGGAACCACTATCCTCTACCAAATACACATTTAAAAATTTCATAAAATTGCCAAAAATCAGAAAATTTCTTCAGTTGCGGGCATCGACTCCTCATCTAGTATGGTAGCTTCCCTCACACAATCCAATTGGTGTTCCAAGAATAGTCATCAAGTTCCCATGGTAACAACTCTCTCTCAAACTCTATTTGCAAAAGTAAAAGGTAAGAACAATGTTGGTTTTCCTAATTTCACATTTTCTCTATATATGCTGTTGCAAAAACCCTAAAAAGTCATTCCTATTCATTTTCCACTACTTTGCATGTTCAATTAAATAATTAAATTGCTCTGATACACTAGTTTATGCCATCATAAAGCAATATCTAACATGCAAATTTTCATATTAATCAATCGCGTGATCTATATATCATACAATGCCATTATGTTTATCGATGATACATGATGTTCTCTAGCGTTTTTCCACATAAGCAATATCTTTTATCATGGGAATTCTTCTCAATCAATTTTCATGGAAATATGGAACTAAGCCATCTTTTATCATACTCGAGGTCTGATTTCGCAGTGTTTCATGCATCTTCTAGAATCGCAAAGTGGGCAACCATATTCTAAATTTATCTCTCATGTTCCTTTTATCATTACTTACGTTTCTCATATCATTGTTTATGTTTCTGTACACAGATTATTTTTTATGACAACGGAGACTAGAGGCCCATGTTTGATAGGGTGTTTAAATCCGCTTCATCCTTTCATCGCCATCAGACAGTATTTTTTAGTATTACTGATTTCAGCATTTATTATTATTTGTTGCTTATCCATGTGCGTGTAGAAAAGAAAAAGTGGTTTTCAAGGTTCCAAGGCACAGATATGTCATTTCCGTATATTGTTTTTCTACTTTGATGTGTGTGCTTACACTCAACTTAAAGTGGGGGGAAATGTAGACACCTAAAAATGGCCTCGAAGCATTTATTAAGTATTTATTCATTAAGTTGTTAATTCATATGTTTTTAGTGTACTTCTTTATTTGGTCCAAATTAGGTGCTATTGGCATGGTTTTCAATTTTTCCCTTCCTTGACACCCAAGTCCTTTCTCTCAACTCCCATGTTTCGTGGGTTTTGTACAAAAGGCACCTTGACAATCCTGACACCTGTCAAAAGTTCCCCTGACACTTCTGGTCACATTTGTTGGTCCTCTTAAAGTCAACGTGCGCCCCTCCCCTATTGTCTGAAGCTAGCATTTTTCTCTGGAACACTTTTGTCACACAACAGGAGTTCTGTGTCATGCAAATATCATTTTTTCTATAAGAATTAATGGCAGGAGGACAAACATGGAAAACTATTTAAGTGTTTAAATTTTGTTCATTCACTCTACACACATTAATCTTTACAAGCTACATATTGATGACACTAACCTTGTCTCTAGCATCCGGATTGTGAGCATAGACATCACCCACTAGAGTAAGGGCCTTTGCTCTATGAGGCATGGCCTTTAGAGCTTCACGAGCAGCCATTAGAGCCTCTTTTGGCTTTGAAATTGCTAAATTTCCACGCACAAGACCTGAAACCCAAACAATAAAAAAATTATATAGACAATTAGAACACAACATGCGTAGATTAGAAAAGGAAAGCATCATGCACTAAAAGTCTCAAAATCTAACAATGAAATTGCATATGATGTCTGATTGATTAATATTAGTCATGTTTGTATTTTGTACTTAGGAAACTAAATATAATGTCTGGTCATTATTGTACTTTGTTGACAGTGAACTTTTCTAAACCAGTTAATGTCAGATCATCTTCCATCCGCATATATGGTCTTTCTCATGTATCTTCCTCTTTTTCAATATACAAAAAACAATCTGTCTCCTTCTCTCTCCTTAAATTTCCATATGACCTCTGGGAGCATGTGCAAATAGGCACTAAAGAGAGATTGCAGAATAATCGTGGTAGAGAGGAGATTTTTATTTTTAACTTTTCATTGTACATGATGAAAACAAATCGGCTAATGGGATCATAAATACATAGAGACCTTTCAACTGAATCAAACAAGTGGCTCTGCTATTGTAAATGACCCTACAAAGTTGTTAAAACTGCTGCATTGAACTAGTGCGCTGATCATGAAAAGTATTTAAAATTGCTGGACTTAATCAAATAAGGAGCTGTGCTATTGTAAATGTAATTGATAGCTGCCAGGAAAAGATGTCATTTTCTTGCACATAAGCCAAAACAAATCTCCATCAATACACTGATTTATCCACGAAGACATCATATAACTTCAATTTTCCCTATTCTGTCAAAGATGTTGAAATATTTTAATGACAAACACATCTGCATTGCCTGTTGTTCGACCTGTGAAATTCCTATGAATATTTTTGTGTCAAATGACCACTATATTACCCATGTGTGACATCAAAGCATTCTTATGTCTAACATTAGACTTTTTACTCAATAAATTTTATTAAGATCAACAAAATGCATCACTCACAACAAAAAGACAACTGCCATAGTTTCTAAAAGGGAAGAGTTGGCAGGGAATTTGATGAAGCGATTGTTTTTAAAAAAGAAGGGAAAATGAGCTCTGACGAAGCAACGATCTGTCAAAAACCTAGCACACGGGTTTGACAGAGCAGTTCTCCATCAAGAATAAAGAACAAATCTAATGGAGTCAAACACTCCAACAAAACCAGAGAGCAGAGTTGTCAATCACAATGCTGAAATACAGATCGGTTATTTTCATGAAAACCCCATAAGTAGAACCTTTGAATAGATGCCAAATAGGGGTTATGACAGGCTGAAATCTAGAACATTTGAGATTAACAACTGTGGCCTTTAGATCAGTCTCTTTTGTTCTCTCTTTGTTTTATTTTTCTATAAAAACAAAACAGCAGACTTTTATATTAGATGGAAATCAAATTTACATATTTGGCTATGCCAAGCCTGAAAACTATTAGTTCAAGCTCTAGCATTATACAAAAGTAACGCCGTAGAAATCATCATAACATAGAATCAAGATTAAGAATATATTTGATGTCTTCTTGTAGTTTGTTGGACCACCATGTAGGAGGCAAGCCATAACAAAGAATATTCTTATTATCCAAGGCCCAGTTTGCCAAACCATCTGCAATTTTATTTCTTGCACGAGGGATGTGACTGAACTGCACTTCTTGAAATTTCTCCAGCAATATTTTTATCTTCCAGACCTCTTTAGCAATTCATCAATTGGGAGAAGGAGCAGCCCTATTGTTAGATAACACCTTCATAATGATCTTAGAGTCTAAGTGAATTTGAATTTTCTGCCATCCACATTTAACAGCCTCTTGCATACCTTTATAAACCGCTTTCACCTCCGCAATATTATTGGTAGTAATACCCAGATTCTCTGCAAAGCACTGTACCTCACCCTCCTTGTTTCTACCAATGCCTCCCATAGCAGCTTTCCCTGGATTACCTTTGGAAGCTCCATCTGTATTTAGTTGTCCATAACCCAAAGCAGGAACTTTGGATTGACTTTCTTTCACGATTTTCTTATTAATATGAAAACAGGGCAAAGAGATAGCTGATTGCAAATATGCTTCCATTCCGTAGAAAGAGTATGGGGCAAAGGTATCTTTTATTTAAAAGTTTCAGCTATATTGATTTTAGTTTTCTCCCAAACATAACATCCATCTTTGCTTATTTGCTGGAAAATTCTATTATTTATTTCTTTCCAAATATTCCATAAGAGGAGATATCCCACTTCAAAGCACCCGAAGAAGATTTTGTCCTTGAGGAAGAAGTCTCTGCCATTATTTGAAAACCTGCTCCAAGGATCCAAAATTATTCCAGCGCAAATTAAACAGGGCAGCAAGTTGTTGCCACATATGACTAACCCAGGGGCAAAGGAAAAAAAGATGAGTAGAAGATTCTTCATCTTGTAAGCACAAAGCACATCTGAAAGGGCCATAAAATCCTTTCTTGAGAAGATGGCCCCCTGTTAAGACCCGTCTTTGAATAAGAGGCCAAACAAAAAAACTAACTTTAGGCCACATACCTAGCTGCCATAAGTTCTTAAAGAGAAACTGAAGGGGATGAGGATTATCTATCACCAAAGAGGCATAACCTGTGGACACTGTATAATTGCCAGATGGGTCTTGTCCCCATCCCAACTTGTCACGAAATGGGGAGGAGGAAAGAGGACGAGTCTTGAACACATTGTGCAACAAAATTTGAGCTTCGTGTTCTATCACAAGAGGCCATTTAGAAACCGGAATCCATTCTTTTTCACTATTCCTTGCCATTCTTTCTAGCCATTTGTTTCTTCTTTGGAGTAATAAAATCAACGTTGGTATTTTCTTCCCCCTGTTGTTCTGATACTTTATACTTGCAATCCCTGATGAGATGTCCATATTCATGGCATAAACAACATCTAAAGGGGATGTTTTCATAGTCCAAAACTTGGCCCCACTTGTCCTCTTCTATGACTAAAGATATTTTTGTAGGCAGTGGTTTACTAAGGTCCATCAAAACCCAGATTCTAGCATATATCATTTGTTCCAGCTGTAGAGAAGCATCAGCAGTCATCATAAAACTACCCAGTGTGTTGCCAATTGCCATGAAAACAATCTAATTCCAAAATTGAGCGGGGAGCCCAAAAAGTTTGACCCATATAGGGGCTATCGAGGGGAGTTCTTCATCCGGTTTAAACATGGGGTGTCATGGTTTCATAAATAATCCCGCCCTTCCCATGAACCAAGGTCCTCCTTGAAAGATGAGTTCACGATCGAAGGCAAAAGCAAAGAAGATCAAGAAATATTTAAAGGATAAACAGAAACTGAGTACTCATCTTTTGTGTTCCATACCTTTTTAGCCCAGTCCCTGAAGACAACCAACGAAGGTCGGAAGCCAAGAAATCGAACAATCATGCCTCAGTTTTCCATCTCATTGAAGTTTCCTTGTACATCAATCTTTTAGAGTTGGATAATTGGTGTTCCATCTGCTGCTAGCATGCATTCCTTCTCATTTTTCTCAGGATCCAGTTTAGGCATTCTCAAGTGAATTTTCTGTAGATTTCTACCATTTGTATTATTCTTCGAAGAGCCGCAAAGGAATTCTTTAAAAGAGGTTTGGAATCCATTTGTTACGACCAAAGACTCTTTTCCAGCAAAAAACTTTTTTGCGTTGGCCATTACTACCCTAAAATCTCAATGGGTTAAAAAAATAAAATGAGCCAAACGCAAAAGGAGAAAACAATGAGAGGTACCTCTTCAACAATGTCGTAAGGGTAGAGGAGGCCCATGACAGGGATAACAGGGAGCTCGATACGAAAGAAGAGGTTCGGAGACCAAACACAGTCTAAGGACGAAACCTGACGAAAGGCTAAAATGCGCCAACGAAAAACACAAGCAAATCCCAATCCCGACCCCTAAGGGTCGAGACGCAAGCAGGGAATACAGAGGAAAGGCCCTAAAAATCTGAAATGTCAACAACGAAACGGTAGATTGGTATAGCAGGAGTCGCAAGCCCTAGCAACACCGAGTTTTCACAGTTGACTATACTTCATTCCGGAACAATTCTCAGTACCGATTCTTTTCTTTGTTCTCTCTTTATTGTTACAATCTCTTTTCTATTTATTGTTGCCATCTCTTTAGTTTAGATCTATTCCTCTCAAGGGTTTCCATCTTTCACCCTTAGGCCTCTTTCAATCAAGGCTTTAAATCTAGTCTCCTTAAGGTTATCTACCTCTTACCCTCCACTAAATCATATCGCTTGTTACCAAAAATCATCGATCATGGCCTTCAGATCATATTTTCTAGAATATCCATCTTTCACCCTTCCCATATCTAACACCCTTAGGCCTCTCCCGATCTAGTCTCCTTAAGGGTTCCTATCTCTTACCCTTCACTTGTTGCATTCTTTTTAGCAACCTTCAAATTTGGAAGTTACATCAGTGTTGGTGTTCAACACAATTCTCAGAAATTGTTTTCAAAAAACAGCCCCATCTTGCAATGCAGACTTCAAGTTCCCCTATTTTGTCAAAGATACAAAAATATTTTACTGACAAACTCATCCACATTGCCTATTGTTCAATCTAGGAAATTTCTATGCATTTTGTTGTATCAGTTCAATATGTTACCCATGTATGTGTAGACTTTTGAAAGGCCTTCAACTCAATTCCGAGATATTTGTCTTTCCAAAAGTTGTGTGATGACGACATTCCAAATTTTCTCAATACCGCCACTTGGAGCCTTTAAGAGACACTTGATGCATGTGTAGACTTTTGAAAGGCCTTCAACTCAGTTCCGAGATATGTCTTTCCAAAAGTTGTGTATTGACAGCATTCCAAATTTTCTCATTACCGCCACATGGAGCCTTTAAGAGACACTTGTCAGGCAGTTGCATGCTTCTCACATTCTTTCGAGCTTTGTGAAAAAAAGCACTGGGGTCAAATAGTAATGCCCTCTCTCATTGACCGCCTTCTACATTTACATCGATGAGCTTGAGTATTTTCTTCGACACCATAAAGATGTTGATGATGGTTGCATTATACATGATGTGGTGATGCCCATACTTCTTTTCGCCAATGATGTTGGTCTTCTCCCCCACTCTAACAATGGTATACAAAGACAGCTTGATGCCCTTGATCATTTCTATGAGCTTCATATTCTAGAGCTCAACACCTCCAAACATTTTGAGCCAACGCTTACTTGGGGGTCTAGTTTATAGACCTTCTTTTAGTATAAAGCATGCTTCTAGTCACGCCTTTGCAACCGATATGCCTGCCTTTCAGTCTTAAAACACCAATGGTTTCAAATCCAATTCCAAGATATCATTTTGAAGATGCACCACTTTGATGAAGTCATCAAGCCTACAATTTGTATGGGACCAAGGTTTGGGAACCTAGTCTAGGATCTGTTGACTGAGCTAATATTGAGAAGGTCCACAATCTTACGATTTAGCATATGATCCATCAGATTGTTCCTCAGTGCATCATCCCAGCTAAGTTTTCTGCCAAACCTTTGCGACTTAAGACCATCTTCAGGCTTTCATTCTACATTGACACACTCATAACCATGGGGGATTCAATTTCAGGCCTTGAGAGGTATATATACTTAGAACTATGTTCTTCAAAAAGGTCATCATTGGGTCCCAATAGACATCGACATTGCTAGTATTTTGAGACAACTTTTCTCCTCTAATCTATTGGCATTTCTATTAATAAGTAACCTCCTTTCAGGTACTCCTTAGATGCCCTCATCGACTTCTTCCTATAAAGGAGGTCATCATTAGAACAATCATAAAGGATATCTATAGGCAGTACATCTAGATCACTTGGATCTCTACTCCTCGACTACTCAACCCCAAGCTTTCCTTTTATGTGCAAAATTTCTTGCAAGTGGTAGATGGTATCAATCATTGTCCTGACTATCTCCATTGCCATTAGTTGCACAGCTTGAGGTCTCCCCTCGGCTAGTTGACAGTGTGCTCACACTAATTGCAAGTTGATACTAATCATCATATTCCACGTGGGGATCAAATATTTCATTTTTTCTCCCTCCTAGAGGTGGAGACGGGGAGCACTCCATTTTTAGATGCCCCATTTATTATGAGACCCGAGGGAGACATCAGTGTATTTACAAAGACTCGAGCGACACTCCATTCACTTTCTCTTGGTACCCAGACTAGTGATGCTTGACTATTTTTCGTTTAGAGGTTGTCACCCATTGATGAAGATCCCTACAAAGAACCCTTAGAGCTCCCAAACTGATCACCTCTTTCGTTCAACCCATCATAGAGGTTTGCGGCATTAGGCACCCTTTAGATATTGCTACTTAACACACCGATGGGGGTAGCTTAGTGAGGCAGTGCTCATCTTTGCACAATGCTACACACCCATGGGACTATATAACCTATAGCCTATGCTCAACATAGCTAATACTCACTCATTCCCATGAAATTTCATGTGAGGATTCACTTGTAGCTTCTGGAGTCATTGAAGATCAAATTTGGGAGAAGGAAAGAGTGTCCACAAAGGTTTTGCAGCCAATGATCTGAAAAGAAACCTCTAGAAATGTAGACATGAAAATATCCTCAATACAAGAAAATGGTGTTTGATATGCTTACTTGGATCACAAGATACAAATATTTTCTGATTGAATTGCGATTATAAAACAAAAACAAGGGATAACATATAACCTATATCCTCCAGCAAAAACAAACGCAACAAATCCTATAACCTCTAGGAATATGGTGGTTTGTCTCAATCAGTAACAAGGGATTGCATTTCCTCAACTAACCAATAGGGTTCTTGAGGCCATGAGTCCAATGACGTGCAATATATTTGGGACGGACGATGATACGATCAACATTCTACATTAAATTTTAAACATATATGGCTATAATAGGACAAAGAGGCTAGAGGGGTGGACCCAACTCACCTAAATATGTTGGGGAGGACAAGGAGGAGTTGGTCATCAAAAAAGTATCTAAAGGGAGGGAACTTATAAATACCAATGGACTAGAGTAGCAACAAGTCTCTTTGTACAAAAACCATCATCATCCCAATGAACCAATTGAAGGGACTCTGCTCTAAAGAGGAAAGTGCTAAATACAGATCTCTCCCACAGTGATACAGAATCACTCGTCTGTGAAAATGGAATACAATCCCAAAGGTGTTTTGAAGGGAAAGATGTTGGACCACAAACTCAAAATGTACAATACTCGAAGGGAAAGTCTGTTTATGATTTACCTTTAGTGCAGGTCGAGAAAGAAATTTTTGTGACTCATTTAGATGTAAAAAGTCATAGAGATGAATTTGAGACCGGAAAAGCATGGACAACAAAAGAAATCCATGAATTGGTGAATTCTAACATGTGAGGACCAATGAAGACCCGTTCTTTGAAAGGAGCTATAGTCATTCATATGAAGTGTTGTTATAAAATATATGTTTTTGTATCTGACTTAGTAATTCTATTAATCTTGTATTGTTAGCTTAGGTAGTGTGCTAACCATATTTTTGTTATGTATGGTTGGGTTGAAGATTGTGTGTTAAACAACAACCTTATGTCTTGTAAGTAGCAAGTTGAATGTCATGGTAAGGGCAGTGATGCGACATGTCCTCCTTGCAGCAAGCATCAACAATAACACTACCTATGCGATAAAGTAGTTCTCTCAAATTCTTTCGTGTTATGTTAATGGTATGTGTATGTATTCTGCATGTAGTATTCTTGGTAGTGTAACATTTGGCAATAAGTAGGAACTTGGAATTATCTTCTTTTTACAGATAAATGTTCAAGAAAGATATGGTACAAATTAAGAAGCTATCAATCCTTTCAAAAACTTAAAAGAAGATAGAGAAAAACAGTTGCTAAAATACAATTGAAATTCTTAAAATAAATTACAGAAGAGAGTATATCTCCAAAAGGATAGGAGCAAAATGCAACACATGCATCTCAACAAAATAGGGTGGTAGAAATTGCCCAAACATGAGGAAAACCCAAGGTTGTTCACTAGCGAGTTCTTGGATCAATTGTATACACTTTGATTCCTGGTGAGATGAGAACAAAGTTAGATTCAAAATGTAGAAAGCATTTGTTTGCTGGCTATAACAATTAGACCAAGGCTTACAGGCTTCATATCTCTATCATTAATTGTAATTCAATTAGTAGGAATGTTGTCGTGGATGAGAAGGCCGTATTTTGTTCAGTTGTTTCAACTTATAATCATGATCACAGAAGCTGTCCAGAATGTTAAAGCGTGAAAGCATAGAAACTGGTCAAACTAAAAATCAGACACAAGTAATACATTTGCAGCACACTCCGTAGTTTGATAGTGAAATAGATGCTTCAGAAGCAGTGATTCAAGTTGGCAAATGAGAAAAGAGAAGGCCAAAATAATCATTTACCACATTGGAGGGAGTTTGGGAAAATGATCTACCACATGAAACATCTGGTAGTAGTAGATCATGGAGATAAGGTACGCAAGTTGTATCACCTGTTCAGTGTGTCTATTATTCTTTAATGTTTCATGTCGATGCATTTGAGCCACACTCCTTCAAGGTGGCCACAGGAAAGGAGTTGGAAATGGCAATTATGGCAGAATATGATGTTCTCATGAGAAACAGGCCATGGGTTTTGGGAGAGTTACACCTGGAAAGTCATACATTAGCTGTAAAATGTAGAAAGCATACACTTTGATTTCTGGTGAGAAGAGAACAAAATTAGCTTCAAAATGTAGAAAAGATTTGTTTGTTGGCTATAATGATGAGATCAAGGCTTACAGGCTTCTTGTCCCTGATACTAATCATAATACTATTAGTAGGTAGGTTGTCATGGCTGACGGAGATATTTTGTTCAGTTGTTTTAAATTTTAATCATGATAGCAGATGCTGTCCATAAAATTAAAGTGTGATAGGCATAGATTCTCATCAAACTAAATATTAGATATATGAAATTGTAGTTGAAACAGATGCTTCAGAAGCAGTGAGTCAAGTTGAAACAAGAGAAAACAGAACCAAAATAGTTATGTAGCACATTCGAGGGAGTCCGGGACAAAACAAGTACCGCATGAAACACCCAAAGTATTTCACCCATTCAGTGTGTCTATTATGTTCTAATGTTTCATATCGATGCATTTGACTAACACAATTTCAAGGTGGCCGATGGAAAGGATCTGGAAATGATAATTATGGCAGAATAATATGCTCTAAAGAGAAATGGGTCATGGATTTTGCAGAGAATTACACTTGCAAAGTCACACATTGGATGCATATGGGTGTATGTTTTTATTGGAACGCATCATTTATTAATTTTGAAGAAATGAGCTTACAACAAAAGGTGCCAGTTGGCTTACACGACCTAAATAGCACAGCGGTAAAACACACAGCTAAAAACAAAATCCCACAGAAATCATCTCACTGGTTGGGATTAGACCCCAGTCAACATTACAGCTCCCTTGTTGATCAGGTGGATCCCGACAAGTGAGAGACAAAGACACTCCCTCACAACACCCTTGTTGTTCGGGAGGAGTCCAACAAGTGAAAACAGACACCCAGATACAGGCAGAAAAGACCCAAATCAAGACAAAAAACAGCCAAACCCTAACACATGTTAAAACTCTAGCAAGGGCGGACAAGATAAAGAGTACGGAAAAGAACCAACAGCAAAACTAAAGAGCTATGGAGGACACGAAGCCGGCGGAAGAACCGCCACTGGACCACCACTGCCAAAGGACTGTTGCTGCACCAGAAAATAAGCACAGCCACCGGCACGAACATAGCAGCCGAAACACAGCCAACAGAAGTGCAGCCCTGGCGCCGCTGCCAGGAAGACACCAACAGCTCCCAGGAAAGACAAAAGTCTCCTCCAAAACTGCAGACACCATCAAACCAAAACAGTGCCAAAGCCAGAAAATGCTCACCGCCAGAAAGTACACATATCTGCGTCCACAGCAGCAGGGAAAGGCAGAAAAAACCAAACAGGAAGGCCATCACCAACACAATCCACCATTCCATAGCCGGAGAAATTTAACACAAACAGGGCAGATCTCAGCCACACCAGCACCAACAAAGCAACCAAGCAATATGCCAGAGGCGCCAGGCACCCCAAACTTTCCTCCCCTAGCCAGCGGTGCTCCTAGAGCAACTCTCATGCGGGGCAAACCCTAGGGTTAGGGTTTCAGGCAGGGGAGGGGGCATTGAGTGCCTCTCCTCATCTCATTTTCAACAGTGTCCATATGGTTGTATTGAATCGAAGTTTCCTGGATAAATAGAAGGTTTAATTTGTTGCAAAGGGTATTAAACAGAGGGCATTGCCTGTGAAGCGGCTTTTGCTCCTACAAACATGGTCACCATCAAAAGAGATGTGGCTAGAAGAACATTTCAAGTGGAAGATCTAGCAAATGCTTGTGAAGAGTCTTTTTCTTGATGGTGATGGGGTTAGAGGAATTTTTTGTGTAATAAACAATGAAGGACGGGCTGATATTGTCAATCTTGCCTACACGTTAATGATGTTTGGGCTGACATTGTCAGCCAACAGTGTCTAAAAACAGTTTACTGAGTCAACATATAGGCAGTTAGTTTGTAATTTGATCAATTTCACAGCTACCACGCCTGATAGTTGAATAGTATTTGGCTATGTATCTAGATTTATGACAGAGCTCAGAACTAACAATTGAACTGCAGCAAAAAAGATCCTTAGTTACTTATAGAGAACAATATATTTGGGGATTTCTAACTTTATAAGTATGATATTTCCTTTGAAAAGTTGCATCGATTAAGACTAGGGAGGGTTATGTGACGATAGAAAACAATAGGTTATGTCTTCAAACTTGGTAGAGATGCAGTCCCATGGCTTAATTAAAAGCAATTCTTTGTTTTTTTTTACTCCACTTGAGAAGAATATTGTTGGCTAGATTTTATGCATAGCTAAAACCTAGGCAGTCATGAGATAAATTTCCCTCATTTAACAGTGAGGTTCCTGTAGCAAGAGTTTATGTAAATTACATATTCTAATAACTATATATGGGTTTTACTTTAACTATGAAGCTCATCAACCATAGCTAATCAATTCTACAACAAATATGCAATTATAAGGAAATATTTATAGAAGGGTGAATAATTAAATATGGAAATAGATAGGAGAAGAAGATGTGTAATCTAGCCAATATTTTATACAGTTGGTATCATACACATAAATAAAAAAATTAGATCTCACAATACAAAATTAGAGTAAAGTAAAGATTCTCATCTAAAACTTAGATAGTGCAAATTTCATCTAGATATCTACATATAAGTAAGAAGCCAATGCACCGTTAACACAACGCTCTCTAGAAATATGCCTCTATTAAATTCCGCAGCTTCCAAAAAAGATATTAAGGGTTTTAGTAAAAATTTTGGAACTCAAGAATACCGATTACAAATTCTCATCCTTCTAACTTGTAAGTTCTTCTTCTATTTATAATGTATATAAGTAAATTACAAATAGAAAAGAAATAACCTGAACTGACACATGCGGAAGTTATAAAGAAAACAACTAGAAATATTCCCCCAAAAATTTATCTCTACATGACATGCATCTGAGAGACTAACTCAAATCTTTGCATGTTTGCCACCTATTCTCAATTAAGGACCCTTTAAAATAACTAAAAGTAAAGGATTTTAACCAATTACTTTAGATTTACAAATTTTTATGAGAAAATAAGAATAAGAGAGAGACAGGGAAGAAGAAGGAAAATGTGTTGGATGTCACACTCTACATGTTTTATTTGTTTTGAAATTAAATATACATTTTCAAACATGTGACTCAGTAACTTCCCATCTTCGTTAGGAACTGATTCCTTCTCAGTATTAAACTGTTGCAATCCTATTAGACAAAGTAGAAATGTTAGCCTTTACCTTCTCCAAACCAGGTCCATACCTCTCAATATTTGCATGAAGCTTTATGAGTCTACCAATTGAATCTAACGTGAAAAGGCATGACAACTTCATTAATTTTCTTATATAAAACCAGAAATAAATTCTTTGCGGGAAGCAAACAATTCATCTAGAATGTTCTTTGGTACTTCCCCCATCTCATTTTCTAGCAACTACATCCTCTTCAACATAAGCTCGAGGATCTCCATGTGGAAGGAAACTAATATCTTTAAATGCATTTCCCCTTTTCTATCAATCCATCAGGTATAATTTTCTTTACAATTAGAACACCCTCTGGAAATGAATGTATCTTAGCTAAGGTATCCATATGACTTTCAGCAACTATGTTATCATCTTCTATCCTTTTCATTAGTTACTTTAGTTGAGATAATGCCACTGTGCATATTCTCCAATCCCACCTGATATTCCCTTGAACATTCTCTGAAGCTTGGTGAATCATTTTATCTTTCCATTGAGCAATAACTTTGACTTGGTTCCCTACACCTTCATATCTCTTCAACCAAATGGCTGCATACATGTTCCTGCACTAACACAGGGCTGAGAAGAAGGTTTACCAACCTTAGTGATGATCTCACACAACTTGGGAGATCTGCATCTTAAGATTATATTTTTCTGCCTTCTCCTTGTCAAGCTTAAGGAATAAAGTGTCTATCAATGTCTGTGTATCTTGTTTTACTCCTTCCATGGTGATTTTCCCCAATTATACTTTATTCACCAATATATCTGCAACAATCAACTCTCCTTCCTATGTTTCCCTTCAACTGGAACTGATAATTCAATAAACTTTTACCTTGATTCTTCAATAATCAACCTTAAAATTATTTTAATATCTTTAGACCTTTGGATTTTACCTTCAAAGCACATAAGCAACTGTAAGTCCTCCTATTCCAAGATGACTTCCTCTCTATCCTCTAGAACTAACTTCAGAGCCAACCAAGATGAGAAGTTTATCTTTGGGAAATGAGAATTCACCAAATGTACCGCCATCTCATGCTCAGACTCTACTAAATTTGAATTCACCATAATGTTATGGCTGCCCTCTTCTGAATTTTCTAAATACAATGCCCTCTCGAAATCTATCATTTTTGCTTTGAACTTCTTTGTAGGAGGAGGTGAAGATATAGGTGGATGAGGAACAAATATGAATGATGTCTAGGTTCAATGGTGGAATAATAACATCCATTTGAGGTCTTAGAGCTGCAGAGGTGTTGTAAGTTAACACTAGAGGATCTTCGTATAAAAGTGGCACTGGTATAATGGATACAATCTTTCCTTTTTCCGGTACCTGAGACTTATTATACACTTTGAGCTTCTCTAGCCTTCTGCTAATCTCACCTTCGTGATTTATCTTTTATTGGAATCCCCTGCATAGGGAAATTCCTTATGATCTGGTTCATCATAGTCTCATCCATGTAATAACCCCTTGGTCAAAAACCAATTTGAAGTGCTGACTAGAACTATGGAGGACCTTCCTTCAATTTTCTGGCAACCACCTACACTTTCCTGAAGAATAGATTTATCTCCTCTCAGTTGGTTGGTATGTGTCAAGTGCCACATGCCCATCATCTTTGAGTATTTGTAGGTATCAGTGTACTAAAACATAGTTGAAAACCTACTGCAATTGATAATCTACTGAAATCTCCCTGTTCTAACCTCGTATTCACTCCTTGCACTTCATCCAAAAGTCTTCAAGTAATGGAATATGCTGATTATTCTTGGAATATTGTCCTATTTTCTATCCCATATGGGAAAAAAATCATCCATATGCTGGGAAGAACTTGTGCTCATACCCAAGGTAATCATTTTTGTTTCAATTCCTTTGACATTTGTGGATGCTCTGACAACTATAATGACCCACTATGACTAGAAAGGTCACCTGTAGACTTGTTTCATTTTGACTGTAAGTCATTGAAACTCTATAATTTACCTCCACAACTCTATAATGACCCAATTATCTCTTGGGTACCTTGGAAAATTAATTGGTTCCCCTGAGAAACCACTAACCCTGAGATATGTGTAGTTTAAAAATTGGATAAAGATACAACCGTGTTGGAAGATAACTTTCCAGACCTCTTTTCTCACTCTGTTGGGCTACAAATAACTATTTAACTTATAGATGAATCCATATAAGAAACCATAATTAAACACCCTGATAATATTTTTAGCATTTAGGGACTGTCAACTGTGCGAGAAGCACTCATAAATAAGGATCTTTTAACAATATGCTCACGTATATCCAATTTGGAAAATATCCCCTGAGAAGGTGCTACATATAAAAGGTATGAAGTCATTTTGAAGTTGAATGTCCACCCTCACAGTTTAGGAGTTTCTTGCTGATGTTATCACTAATGATCTTCATCCAATTAATTATCAAATCATCCCTATTGATCTCAATGGTTCTCACAAAGGCATACATCCACAAGCAGAAGTTATTAGTATTGTCTTCCCCATTTATCCTTCAAAGTAATTTGGTGATATCATTAACTTCCTATACAAGATTGGATCATAGAAGAGTCCTTAGAAATTTTTTTATGGTGATCTGGGATTATTTATGCATATGTTGTTCATTATACCCATGCAATTCACTTTGCACTTTTCCCATCTATTGCTGGCATCTTGCATGTTAATTACCATCATCATTGGCTATGATCAGAAGCTTAAGGAAATAATTAATCAATTGTGCATCTAGCTTAATTATTGTCTTCCCTGCAACATTGTCAGATTTTCCTAAAAAGAGGATGAAAAGACTTTACACACTCCAAAAAAAACTTTAGGTAATTGAACATGTGACTGGAAATGCTAAATCTTGAATAATCCCACTGACTTTTTATTGCTCGCATAAGAGATGATCTACCAATGGCCTTGGATATGTCAATTAAATCAGTGATAGGTTCATGGCCCATGTCTGTATCATTGATTTTGGTAAGCCTATAAGTAATGCATGATTCTGCTAACCATTCTCTTTCATCATGCTTCATCATGCCTAGAATAATCTTTGTCTGAGCTCTTTTTCTTTTATTTTTGCCAGAATCCCTTGTAATTGGATCAATTTGTGCAGATCATATAATTTCTTCTAATTCTAGAAGATATATTCAATGTATTTGGCATTGATTTTGACATCTTTTTACCAATATGAGCACCTGTGATGAATACCTGCAATTGATTCAGACAAATATGGAGTCCATGGCATGAATACTCAATTTTTATCACCAAAATCTGCTTATAAAGCTGCTGCCCTAAAATTTGAGACTTTGCTTGCATGCTAAGCAAGCTAAAATATTATTTAATTCACCTAGAGCACTTATACCAACATGCAGATGCTTGGAATAATAAAAATAAAGCTTATCCAACCCTAGGCACCAAAACTGGAAGCTTCCCGGCAATGGAAAATATTTTTAATGCAAAACACTCCTTTTTGGCGCCAAAATCCTCCAGGAACAGCAAGCTCCTATCAAAAAAAATTTATTATTTCTTCCTTATGGCATCCCATGCTTATATAGCTAACTGCGTGCTATTTTTAATAATTGCTTCCTCCTATTTTTGGCAATTATTAATAAAAAACCATATTCTTTCTCTCAATTTGGGTGCCCAAGTTTGCATGTTCTTTCTCTCAATTTGGGTGCCCAAGTTGCATTGCTTTTTTTTTTTAATTAAATTTATTTTATTTATTTTTAGCATGCATCTTTGTCTTCTCTTTAGCTCATCAAGTTGCTTTGACTTTCCTTCTATTTATGGCACCAAAATTGGCTCTAGGAATAACAATTAATAAATATCATTTAATGCATGTAGTTATGCCAAGGTGGGTCGCACTTTTTGGCTAGAGGAGTGTGCTAAAAATAAGAAGTCAAAGCAATGGGAATTTTTACCCTGCCACAGCTCTAGCTCCAAAGTGATCTCATCCTTCACTTAAGTGATTTGTCTTTAGTGATGGAAAAAAATAACCTGCTAGGCAAGCATAAAATTTTCCCCTGCCTGCCACTACCAAAATTCCCACTGGCAACTTAAATCCTCCATTCCAAAAAGTGCAACTTGCATGAAATAATGTTTTTTTCTCAAAAATGCGACTTGCATGGGTGAATAAACTTCTTTGATGGGAATTCTTACCCTGTCATGCAGCTCTAGAATTCCCATTGGTACTTTAAATGATTTATCCTTCATAATGGGAAAAAAAACCTATCAGGCAAGCACAAAATTCCCACTTGCCTGCCACCTCCAAAATTCTCATTGGCAACTTAAGTGATTTGTCTTTAGTGATGAGAAAAAACAACCTACTAGGCAGGCATAAAATTCCCACCTACCTGCCAATACCAAAATTCTCATTGGCAACTTAAAGCCATCATTCAAAAAAGTGCGACTTGCATGAGAGAAGCTTATTTTGCTTAAATTCTTCTTTTTGTCAGAAGTTAGCACTCCATGATTACTTTCTTCCATTGTTTGAGGCCATGGATGACTTTCAAAACTTCCAGGCAAATAAACAGGCTACACAAAATGAAGAACGGATCAAGGGAATTTTAACAGAGAAACTGCGGAGAAAACCGAAAATAAACACAAAAGAATAAAATAAAAACGAAAAAAAACGTTGCCAGAAGTTGTAGACGATTGCTTTGCCGAATAATTGCTTCGAAAAAAGACTCTTCCCTGGTGAATACCCTATTGAGAGGCGGGAATATTGGTATGAAAATCTTCAACAGGGTTCAATTGCAGCACAATTTATTTTAAACATAACTTTATTTATTTAATAAATAATTAAATAAAATTCTCGCAGACAAAACCTGGTGGTGGGGTAAAATGAGCTTTAGCATCTAGGTATTCGTCGAAATTGGCTCATATGATTCTCTAGGAATACCTTAAGGCAATGGAAACAACTGCAGACAATAAAAACACAAAATGACCTGTTACTTTGAAAAGAACGGAAATTTTAAAAAGGGGTTGTCCCAGATTTCAGGGTGAAAACTGGGGACACCAAATATAAAAGAGAAGTAAATGCAACTGAAAAGCAGTTCTATTACATAAAATATTGGATCATTTACAGATAACAACAATTCAAGGCAACTGTAAGTTTTATGAAAGTTAAATTGTACCGAAGTTTGCAAAGAATCCAGTATATGCATAAAATATCTAGGTAGCCGGTACGTGGGTACGGTGCAGGTACGGGTATGGGGATCCGGTACGTTGGTACGGCAATTTTTTGGGGGGCCCAGGTACGGCACTTGGGTACGGCAGTACAATATACATATAAAATATTAAAAATATTTTGAAAAGTAACAAGATAAGCAAAATTCCAGCCTTACACATGCATAGATTAAACAAATCTGAAATATACATAGGTGAAATAGCGACAAAAGTTAAAACATATTGATAATTCATTGTTCAAACTTATAACCAATACATTGTTCAAGCAAGCAAAATATTACAATGTATTATCATTATCTAACATTGTAAACACAAAAATGAAGATACATCAACATTCTAATTAGTAATAGTCTAATGGCTCTGCATCTTCTCCAATGTCTTCAACGAGAGCATCACTACCATCACGTGGTTCATTAGAACCACAAGCACCAGGAGTACAACCAAAACTATCAGCAATGCCTCTCCTGCTAGCCCCACTTTGCAGCTCATGCAAAGTACTATCTAGGTCCGGGTCTAGCAATGAAAGTTGGGCAATGGGAACATCCAAGTTTGGAGTCTCTGGGTCTATATCCCAACACTTTGTTGGCCCTTTCCTGCACTCATCCTTTTTATGTGATAAAAGGCGCAAGTTAGAATGCACAAAGACCAAATCCTCCGCCTTTTTTGCTCCCAACTTGTTGCGGTTAACCGAGTGGATAAATGATTATGTACCCCAATTCCTCTCAGCTGAAGAACTCGCAACCTATTAAGGCAAGCCGCAAAGTCAATGCAAAATTAAAATTTTAAACTTATAAATATAAAAGTAAAAAAGAAAGAGTTAAGAAATTAAAAAAATTAAAATCTTACTTGTGATAAAACTTTTATTGCAAGTGGCATGAGGTAGGGGTATGCTTGTCCATGGAGGTACGACCACGAATAAGCATCCATCCTGTATTTGTCACGAAGAGCGCTAATGGAGTGATCCCTGGAGAATATGAAATTCACAAACTCGCCTCTAACCATGTCTTCTACTTTTGGATCTGGGAAGATTCTAGAAAATGCCTCCTTATACCCCTCACTAACTTCAACATCCCTATATGGTGGGACCCTCCTAGGCAAAGAAAGGATCTTTGTGCTACAGTATTTTGGAGTCAAGACAAAAGCAAGAAGATGCAATGGAGTAGTCATTTTGTTCCACCTTTCAATGAGATGTGAGTGCACTTCCTTGAAGGTCTCTGTAGGATCTTGCTTTTTGGCATTTATGATGGTCTTAATTGACTCAATCATTGAGTCAATTCCATCATAAATCTCACCCATGCATGGATGATCCATATCAACAAATCTCAACATACTCACGATGGGCTCAGTAAAACTAAGCAAGTAATCCACACGATCCCACCATGTTTCATCCAGGATCAACAATTTCACATTTCTAGCCCTTTCACTGTTTGTTTGCCTCCATATACTCCAAAGGTCACTGATAACCATGCCACTCAATGCCTCTCGCACCTTCACAAGCCGTCTCAAGACGAGCGTGTGCGAGGCAAATCAAGTCTCAGAAACCTAATAAGAAATCCAAAGAAATAAAATTAAGACAAGTAAATTTAAAAGATTCAAAATTCTACAAATTACAAACTTATAAAATTAATTTAATGAATTTTAAAAACTAATAATTATTTTAAAAAATAAAAAAGAATGTTATGGGTTACCTTCAATAGCTGCAATGTTGAGAATTTACAAAAGATGGCTTGGGACATGTGGTGGTTGCTAACGAACATTTGAATCTCACTTGCCTCCTCATATACTTGTTTGATCCAAGAAATTTTTGTGCCCAATTTTTGTAACATTAAGTTGAGGGAATGAACCGCACAAGGTGTCTAGAATATGTGTCCATACCGTGCCTCAACCAACAACCCTGCAGCTCTACAATTTTTTGCATTGTCCGTTACAACTTGGACAACATTTTGAGGCCCCACCACCTCAATAGATTCTATGAGGATGTTGGCAATGAATTGGGCATCCTTCACTTGCCCCTCACAATCAATAGCCCTGAGAAACATTGCCCCTTTAGGACACACGGCAACCACATTGATCAATGGCCTATTTGTCGTATCTTTCCATCCGTCAGAAATGATGGACACTCCTGTTTCGAGCCATTGATTCTTGATGGGTAACAATGAGTCTTCAACTTTTTTTCTTTCTTTTGACGATAAGGTGGTGCGCACCTTTTCATACCCTGGGCTAATGTACCCTTTAGGGGCTTCATTAATACATCTCACCATATCTTGCCAGTATGGTGATCTAACAACATTAAATGGGACACCACATGCATAAATAAAGTGTCCAACACTTTGGTTAGCTATGTCCCTGCTTTCATTCTGGAATGCCCTTTTCAATGGGCCTACATCTTTTGTTCTTTTGCGAGAGAGGTGAATCCTCTTCCCCTCCAGTTGCAATAGGTGTAGACAAAAATGGGTGATCTAGGGCCACAACATCAACAGAAGGAGAAACAGGTGGCTTGCTAATGGTATGTGATCTTCCTTTTCTTGCCATAGGATGATTGGATTTTAATGCCATTGTTGCATCTGCTTCCTCTTGCTCTTTGATGTATGCAAGGGTCTTTGCACATGGCAACCCCTTTCCATCCAACCCTCCACATGTTCTAATTCCGTGGCCAATAGCCCCACACAAATGGGCTTTCACCCGACTGTAGGAGCTCTTAAATTGCATATTACATTCTGAGCAAACCCTAACAAAACCCCCTCCACCTGGTAATTGTTCTAGTTGTTTGACATAGCTCCAAAGGGGGGAGGATGGATCACTTTTGTTAAGGAGACCTTTACTACTTTGACCCACAGAACTAGAACTCGCAGCCATTTTAAGTTTTTAACTGCACAATGCATTTTAAAAAATGAAAACAAATTTAGTCTTGAGAAAATGTTGGAAGTTTAAAATTTAAATTTAAATGAAATCAAATGTAAAAAAATGAAGCTTAAAAGTTAAAACAATAACAAAAAACAAACCAAAAAAACAACTAAAAAATAATAAAATATTAAATACAATTAACAAACTAAAACACTCTAAAAAAATCACAAAATACTTACCTCAATACACCCAACACCAATAATGCAAACTCCTTGAACTCCTTGTCACTTGTTGCAAGCTCCTTCAACTATATGGCACTTGAAATCAACCCTAAGCAATTGAAAATAGTGGAAAAATTGAAGGTGAGAGTCAAATATGCAAATAAGAGGCAAGAATGCAAATGTGAGGTAAATGACTTGTTATAGAGTTTGGGGGCACAAATTAGGGTTTAAAAGAATATTTTAATGTTTATAAAGTCGGTTTGACCTTTTTTTTTACCAAAAAACAAAAAAAAATTTAAAAAAACGTGTCAAAATATGACGGGTAGGGCCGGGTACAGGCAGGGTTCTCCCTGCCCGTATCCGCGCTGGACCGGACCCGGACCCCATACCCGGTACGTACTGTACCCGTACCTATAGGCGCTAGGGGCCGTACCGGCTACCTAGTAAAATATTTTAATCATCATCATAGCAGACGACATGTTGAAGTAAAGCAAATTGATCTACAATATTGGGTTACACGGTATCAGACTGCAAAGTTGCAAACACACTCAACAAGCCACTTGGAGTAGACAATAATAAAATTCAGCAACAAGTTTGATGTCTTTTCTAATACAACCATGGACTGGGAGTGTTTAATATTGTACTTTGTAGTTAACTGTTAGGATATTATAACAATTTGAATAACACTTCCCCAGGCCATAAACAGCAATTGAAAAGCAACCAATAGTTTAATTCATCAACAATTAGACCAAAAAAATCTTCAATCAATGTAACTCATAGCAGAAGAAACATCCAATGAAACTTTGATTATGTTCATACCCAGGGATGGAGAAGGTATAACTTGAGCAACACATCCCCAGTTCAAAAATCAAAAGTAAAGGATTAGCATTCTAATAGTTCAGAAACATTTTTCTAAAACCTTGCAGGGAAATTGGATCAGTGTATGAATGAATGCAGGAGTGAGTCGTAAAGAAAAGGTACAAATTTCAAGAACTGAGGACATAAAAATGAACAACATGAAAAGAATACCTCGCCATTCAGACTCTTCAGTATGTTCATAATTAGGAACTCCGTTTAAAAAATTACAGGCAAGAAACCTCAAAGAATCTTCATTTAGGCATGCTGAGAAAAATCTAAGCACCAAAGTCAACCATCTTTGATTTCATTTATACAATATATTCTAGAGTACTGACCTTGATACGAGCGAAGATCAGGCCTCAGTTGATGAGCTCTCCTAAAGGCCATTACAGCTGCCTCTGCTCGATTCAATGATAATAATAGGTTTCCCTAGAATGTTTTTGATACCATTAATAAATAATTAAGAATAAAACACAATAAGAAACAGAATATTCTAAACATCATATGAAATAAGTTTACCTTGATAATATGACCCGGTACGTGTCTTTCATCGACCCGGACACTCTGACCAACAAAAATGAAGATATATAAATGACACATTATTGACACATAATTTAAAGAAATAACGCCAAAAGAAATCAACGGAAAATATAGTGAAATACACCTTTTCAGCATATGTCAAAGCCCGGAACTTATCATCTCGTCTATCCCAGTACGCAGCTGATGCAACCCAAACTTCTGGCCTGTTAGGATCAGTGAGCAAAAGGTCATTCAACAGCCTATTCAATTCAGAAGGGTCTGTCCTTGTCCGCAGAAGCATTGCATACTCATCCATGCCTGTTACATTGTATGGATCAAGAGATCGTGCCTGTCAAAACAAAAACAACTAAAATCAGAATAGTAAGCAACAGCTACAAAGAAAACATACAACAAACCATGGAAAACATACCTTTTCAAAGTTCAAGAGCGCTTCATCATTCCTTCCAACAGCTACTTCTGCCTGCGCATTCCATATTGGTATGTCGAACATAGTATTAGGACAAGTCACACCTATTTTATAGTATTTGATACCAAATTTGGCAACCCGCAATGCAAACCCACAAATTTTACTTTTTTATACGTCAACATTATACTAATTGTGGAATGAAAATAGAAACATAAGGATCATATTGCATTCATTAACTCATACCCATCACAATTCCAACTGACCAACTATATAAAATCATCATAAATTAAATTTACAATATATTGTCAACACACAGTTCGGAGTTCCAAATCAATTTATTACATTCTCCCGAAGGAGTACAAATCAACACAATAATCAAAAGTGAATAGTAATCAACATCAAGTACTTGCTAATCATAGGGAACACACATTGCTCAACATGAACCTACAGAATCTTACCAATCATCATGCGTTTTACTCCTTTAACCCCAATATTGCTCAAACACGAACAATAAAATATCACATTCACAGCTCAAACATGTCCAACACGCACCTAAAGATGTCAGTGAGGTATGAAATTTCATGAGATTAGCAGGTTATTACTAGAGGTTCATAGAAAACTTCTACAAAATTGCCTATCCTTTTACCTCTCTTCAAAGAAAGGGAAAGAAGTTTGAGTGGACACTCGAGTGTGAGTGGTCCGATACCTACAAGAATATTTAGTTTCTACACCTATTCTCCAATTATCCAATCCAAAAAACAATTGAAGTTCGTACAAATGCATCTTTGCAAGGTTTTGGGGGTGTTCTCATGCAAAGTGGAAAATCCATAGCATATGAGTCACGAAAACTAAAACCGCATGCAGTAAACTATCCTACTTCTGATCTTGTGTTAACAGCTCTTGTCCATGCCTAGAAAGACTGGAAACATTATGCAATGGGTAGAACATTCACGCATATGACAGATCACAAGGGATTACAATATCTTTTTAGCCAACAGGATTTGAATGCCAAGCAAAGACAATGGTTAGAATTTAATAATTTATTTGTAATTTTGAGATTGACAAACTATATTAAGGGAAAGGAAAACCGAGTAGCTGATGCCTGGAGCCATAGAGCTAAGATTTCAGCCATTTCTCAATTAACAGTAGGCCTTAATGGTCAAATCAAAAATCAACTTGAGCATGATAATTTCTTTCTAAAATGGAAAAAACCAAAATGCTTTAAAAACCTGGTGTGTCAAAAGAATTTTGTTTAGACAATGATGGTTTGTTAAGGTTCTTGGGAAGACTCTACATACCTCTAGGAGGTGGTTTAAGGGAGAAAATCCTTGAAGAAGTCCATGATGCACATTATAATGTTCACCCTGGTAAGGTAATAATGTATGCAAAACTTAGACCGTTTTATTTTTGCCTAGAAAGAAGAAGAACAGCTGATTATATAACCAAACGTTTAGTATGTCAAAGAGTAAAAGTCAAGCATTGTCTTCCAGCTTTCTATTTGTATCCTCGCCTTGTCCCTCACCACAAATGGAAATCATAACCGCATTGCCCAAAACAAGATATAACAATGATATGATTCTCATAGTTGCAGATCAGCTAACCAAAGTTGCTCGCTTTATAGTAGGTAGCTTGAAAGACAAGGCCCCAGCTTTAGCCCAAAGGTTCATTAAGGAGATAGTGTGTTTTCATGGTGTTACAAATGCAATTATTTCGGATAGAGACAAGCTTTTCATATATAAATTTCAGTATTTCCTACCATCCTCAGACTGACAATCAAACAAAAAGAGTAAACCAAGTGTTGAAGAATATGTTGCGCATGTCTGTAATGGACCAACAAAGTAAATGGGAAGAGTACTGGCCTCTTATAGAATTGTCCTACAACAATTCATATCATTCTTCAATTGATATTGTACCTTTTGAAGCGTTGTATGGACACAACTACAAGACACTTATAGGTAGGGAAATCTTAGGGAACCAAGTCATGGTTGGCCCTTAACATCTTAAGGAATGTTGTCATGCTAAATGTTTAGCATGCAAAATTGAAATTTTGGCCATAAGAACCAAAGCCCCCACTTGAAAATTCCTCTCCCGGTCACTATAAACCCTTCCTCTAGCCAGCTTGCCCACAATGTTAACCTCATTCTAGCTAGTAAGAACATGCAAACAAGCTTTTCTAGTGTGTTTCATGTGCAGGGATGAATACCTAAGGTGATTGAATAAGTCAGCAAGTTTCAAGGAGAAACAACTTTCCCCGGAGGCCTTGAAAGGGTCGTTTTGGCCATTTTGTAGCATATGGATATGTTGGTGTGAGGGATATTATTCACCTCTATTTATTTATTATGTGAATTTCCCTCACCCATGGTGAGCCATCTCACTTAGGTGAGATCATAGGTCTAGGTGTCATTAGGAGTTATATGACAAATTTTGTCATAGAATCTATCATATGTGTCAGTGTGCATCATACAGGAGTTACTTTCCCATTATGGAATGTAACTCCTTTCTCCCTTGTGGAGGTATGATGAGTCCATGCATGGGAGTTACACAACACTCCTATATGTACCCCTTTTTTTTATCTATGAGAATGCTAGATTGTTTTTCCTTATGCACACTCTTTTTTATTTTTGGTTAATCTCTTGTTGATTCTTGGAGCTCATCTTCGATTCCGTTGGAGTGCAACAATCTCAATGTTCACGTGATTCCGTTAGGTTCTCGGAGCTCAATCTCACTGGTCTCAGTAATCGTGTTACTCGCCTTGCTAGTTGTTGATTACTCTTCATTTCGTGTTGTTTTCTCTCCTTGTGCAAGTTTTGGACCGTATTGGAAAACATGTTTGACTCACCTTTCCTTGAGTTCATGTTTTGCTTGTTGATTACTTGGAGGAAATCCGCAATATCGTTCGAGTGCAAATCTATCATTGTGCACGCCATCCCGTGAGATCTTCAAGCTCTCTCTCTCATGGTATTAGAGCTTCATTTTCGGTAACCGTGTGCTCACACTATGATTGTTGCTAAATACTCTTAGTTTTGATAATTATAGCTTCTCGTGCAAGTTTATTGATCATTTATTACTTGTGCTAATATGGTTTAACGGTTTCTCATTTTGGAGTTTATGTTGTCTTGGGTTATATGCATGTGCAGGTTCAATTTTTTGCCGCTATATTTAGCTAGTTGCAGCTAACTTTGGAGGATAAGCCAAGTTGGAGGTATCTCTTGCATTCTGGTTTGTGGGAATTTTCATTAAAATTAGTATTAATTTTTTTATGTTTTTCCCTCTAAACCTGCTTGCTCTCCCTTCTCTTATGCTTTACATTTTGCCTACCCTGCTCTTCCATTCTCCTAGCTTGGTCAAGCTCCTGCAAAGCTCGGCGAGCTAGTTAACTCCTGCGAGCTGGTTGTTTGCTTTCATGGCGAGTTGGTCTTGCTCCTGGCTCGTTTTGCATTCTTGGCTCAGGTTTGTAGTTCCTTGGCTTTGGTAAGTTGTTGCTCCCTGTTTTGCATAGCATTCGAGTTGGCTTGGTGGTTTTTTGCATTGCATTACTTGCATTGGTGGTCCAGTTGGTTGCATTGAGTTGATTAGTGATCGGGTCGGTTTGTGGTTTTGTGCCTTGTCGTGTTTGATCGAGTTAAGCCCTGCATGCGTCGAGTTGTTAGCCTATGACCTGCGTGTGGTTTTGCATTGCCCTAAGTATTGGTGCTCGAACCGATTCTTTGCATTGCCATCAAGTCGTCCCTCTCTGCATTGTGCCTTGCTCGAACCCCTGTTCGACGTACTATCTCCATCGTGCGCCATTCCGTGCGTCGTGCCCTACATGTTTGCTTGGGTGCTCTGTTGTTGGTTTCACCCATTGCACCCTCGAGCCCTATGGTGGCCGTGTTCTCCTTGCAAAACCGTTCACTGCCCTGGAGCCTGTGAACTATGTCTATCTGCCTGGGTGCTTTGTGCGTCGGTTTGGTCGTTGCAGGCGTTAAACCCCCCATCTTCACGTTGTCATCTGACTCGAGCTCTACCTAAGCTCCACATGGAGCTCCTTCCTCTCGCCTTGTCGCGCTGGCCTCATCTACCTTTGACCTTGACCCTTTTAAATTAATCTCCCGCCTTTTAATTCCATTTGAAGTCTATTCAAATATAACTCGGGCTTTATATTTTAAGTGTGATCAGTTTATGATATAAGTGGGTGTGTTATTAAAAGGGGTTGGTTTAATATAAGATGGTAAGGGGTTAGATTCATTAGGTGGTGTTTAAATTAAAGGTGGGTCAATTTTTTAAAGGGGTTAGGATTTTATAAGGTTAAGGCATATTATTAACTGTTAGGTTTTGATTTAAATTAGGATCTAATATCCCTTTTAAAGGTTAATTTAATTATTGTTAGGCCTTAAGCTCAATATTAAGATCTAATAATCCTTTTAAAGGTGATTAGTTTAATTCAATTAGGCCCTTAATTTTGTAATTAGGTATCTAATTATAATTTAGACCTTTAATTTAATTTTACTTGGGACTTTATTTTTTAAATCAGGCATCTAATTTATTTTTAAAATAAGCTCTTCTTTAATTTTCAATTAGTAGTTAATTTTATCGTTTAATTAACATGTTTATTGTCTTTTTTTATCTTTTAATCTTCAAAATTAGACTAAAAGGGCATTTTTAAAAGTGTGTTTTTAGCGTTATTGAATAATTTTTTCTAATGATCTCTTTTGTGGGAGTGTGTAACCCTTTTCTATCTTCCAAGTCGCTTCCCTTGCCTTCTAGAGACCTTTTCGCTCATTTTGAGTCACTCCTACATTATAATCAAACTCTTGATTCTTCTACTCGCGGATTAGTGAGTGCGGCCATCACAACCTTGTGGAAAAGGATTCTCTTGTTCCAAAGCGACATGAGACGCTTTTTCTCACTTAGGACCTTAGTTTTTGCTCCTCTTCTCGTTTCGTCTTTTGTTGTGCTTGTTATGGTGTCGCTTCGGGTTGCATGTCTCGAAACACATTGTGGTCTCCACTTGCGCGTTATTACGTTGATTGCAAGGTGAGTCACCGAACGTTTCACACCGCACGAACCCACTTGATTTTAACCTACGCACTGTTTATAAAGTGCTGCAAACAAGGGGGTTAAAATTATTGTTATGGGGTGTCGTAATCGCATGCAAACGCATTTTCAGTTGAGTCTGACGTCTTGTAGCATTGGTGTATTCTCGTTCTCTTCTCTTCTTTTGCATTCCAAATGCATTTTTGGCTGATTCCGACGTCCATTTGAGTGTGCTTTGTTGTCCATGACTTTTCTACACTGATTGCTCTTATTTGCGGATGCGCCATGGAGGATGTCATTTCCAGACTTATGCTTCGTAGGACCAAATTTGCATTACCACCTCCTCCACTTATGCTTAGTAGGGAGAATTATGCATCGTGGCATTCAAGCATGGAACATTTTCTCATTCAACAAGATCTCTATCCATACTTGTATGGACAAGTACCTGCCCCAATGATTCATATCAGCTCAATGATTGGCTTAACACTTGTGACATGGTTCTTGGTCGTTTGTTGATGTACATTTCCATGCCTCTTCACCATCATGTGGCACACACAGAGTGTCCTCGCACGGTTTGGAGCATTCTTTAGTCCTTATTTGGAGACCCTTCAGAGATTGTCGTTGTTGCTTCTTTTAACACTGTTGTTTTCCCACCTACTTCATGTGATGATAGTTCAGCTGACACAGATTTACCTTGTTCACATTTCTGATGACGAGGTTTGTTCTTCTAGTTCTAATGATGAGAGTATTAATGAGGATACATCACCTCCCTCTCTCAGTCACCCTTCAAATAATGTTGAACCCCTTCTTTGTCCATCGAACAACAGGTAGTCATGTTCCCAACCTCATACTTCCATTGCACCCTTTTCTCCTACTTCCTATGTTGATTCATACCTGTCAGACATTTCTCTTCTCTTTGTCAAGCAACCTTTTTAGGACGAGTATCTCTCGGACCTTAGATGTCTCTTTGCAGAGCCTACTTGTGTTGCAGTACAGGGAATTGTTTTTACAGAGCCTTCACACATTTGTACTTCAGAGGAGTCCTTCATCTCCTTTGATGGGAGTGCCTCTTCTAAGATATCGGTCACTTCTACTATTTTGGAGATCATTATTGGTCCATCTCTTCTTGTGGATCATCATTTTACCGTTGTGGGGGTTGTTGTCCCTTCACTTCATATGGACATTCTCTCCATGAATGATCCATACCCTTACTCTGACAATTCTACTTTAGTGGTATTACCTTCAATTCTTGAGAACCTATTTTTCTGACTGATGTCACGCTTCAGTTGTGGACCAGCTTCAGAGCTCTTCGTATTGTTGCCTTCGTGTTCCTTCGTAGAGTGGGCAGACTTTCAATGCACCATTTATGTTCTTCCTAAGGACAGAAACATTGTTCGATGCGGCTAGACCTTCTTCATTCTACATGTAGAAGACCGCATCGTCGAAACTCTTCTTGGAGACTTCATAGAGTTTCATGTTTCAGATCCAGTTGCAGGCTTCCTTACTAAACCCTTTATTAAAGCCAAATATCTTCATGTGTGCTCTCCTCTTGGGGTGAGGCCCACTAGTGCAGCACATCTACTTCTGGATTTCATGTCTCCTCATCTTCTTCTTGTAAAAAGTGTAATTTTTACATGGGTACCTTATCAAGCCTTAGTTACCAAGACCCATCTGATGCATCTTTCTTAGGTTGTTTAGGTGAGTCTTTTATCTCTTGTAAGTGGATGTTTTCCCTTGTGGTTTTTCTCCATTACTTGAGATCCATATTGTTCATGGGTGCCTCATCAGGCCTAGTCGTCGGGACCATCTCTTCTTCTCTTCTAGAAAGATTGTTGTTTGTACATGGATATGTTATTAGGCCTTTAGTTGTCGAGATCCATTTGATGCATCTTTTTTAGGTCATCGAGGGGAGTTCTCCTTTTCTGACTTGCCATGATCTCTACCTCAGTTTCGATGAAGGGGGGTGTTGGTGTGAGGGATATTATTCACCTCTATTTATTTATTATGTGAATTTCCCTCACCCATGGTGAGTCATCTCACTTAGGTGCTCACCATGGGTGAGATCATAGGTCTAGGTTGTTATTAGGAGTTATATGACAGATTTTGTCATAGAATTTGTCATATGTGTCAGTGTGCATCATACAGGAGTTACTTTCCCATTATGGAATGTAACTCCTTTCTCCCTTATGGAAGTATGATGAGTCCATGCATGGGAGTTACACAACACTCCTATATGTACCCCTTTTTTTTATCTATGAGAATGCTAGATTGTTTTTTCTTATGCGCACTCTTTTTTATTTTTGGTTAATCTCGTGTTGATTCTTAGAGCTCATCTTCGATTCCGTTGGAGTGCGACAATCTCGATGTTCACGTGATTTTGTTAGATTCTCGGAGCTCAATCTCACTGATCTCGGTAATCGTGTTCTCGCCTTGCTAGTTGTCTATTACTCTTTGTTTCATGTTGTTTTCTCTCCTTGTGCAAGTTTTGGACCGTATTGGAAAGCGTGTTTGAATCACCTTTCCTTGATTTCATGTTTTGCTTGTTGATTACTTGGAGGAAATCTGTGATATCGTTGGAGTGCAAGTATGTCGTTGTGCACGCCATTCTGTGAGATGTTTGAGCTCTCTCTCAGGATACCCCCCAGAAACTAACAAGGAAGACTTGAACCATCTGGAAGTTGTGCAAGAGAGCCATGATGTTATCCAAGGCAGTTTAGGGAAGATCTATGGACATAAGTGATCTCAGTAATCGAATAGGTCAAATTGTGTCATCTCATGTGCTGGGAATGTCATACTCCAACAATGGAAGCTGACTTGTCTGAATGATTCTAGGAGTTCTAGGAGTTGGGAGGCAAACAAATAGTCATTGGAAAGCTCTTGGAACCCTCTCCATGATGGACACATCACTTTTGTTCCAAGACTTAAGAATCTTCTCTGATAGCTCAAGACGTTGTTGTTGCTCCTTCGTGCTAAAAGGGTGAATGGTGTTGTTGCTACAAGATCAGTATGATTTCAAAACTTTTGAAGTCATGGGCAAATTTTCATGCTTTGGTTGTGTTTCCATCCTCTTGTCGAGCCTCACAATACAGGACTTAGTGAAATTTTGATTTTGGGCTATTTGGTTGGTGGAATCGGTCTTTTTTGGAACTTGTGGAACAATTCAGTTGTCCCTCCCTTTCATCGCTTCCCCGCTTCCATCCATGCACCGAATTCCCACTCAAAACAATTAAAATCGGCTAATTCGGGTTTCTTGGGCACATTGTGAATTGTTCCTAAGTTCATTCACTTCCCCGAATGCCCGAGCCGTTTGTTAATCGGCTCACTCGGCTTTATATTACACCCTTTGAACAATTTTGTAGTTCATTGAATTCCCCGCATATTGCCGACAAGGGAGGAGGTTATATCAGAAAATCCGGGCACATCAAGAACTAAAGGAACGTTCCCCAAGTTCCTCCGTTCCCCACTTCCGCTAACAGCCCACATACCCGCATTCACCAAGGGTTTGGACATGTCAGTGCTTGGCGGAACTCGCGAAACAGTTCGTAAGTTCCACCATATCCTCGAAACCCTATAATGTCCCTTTTTAGGGGGGCTTAGGAAATTACCAAACCGTGATAATGTAACTTAAAAATCAGATTATGGAGCTTTTGTTAGATGGCTGATATAACCTTGCAAATTTGCAAATTAGACCCTTCCTAGGGTGACGACTTCCTTAGAGGAGTTAAACCCCTCAAAGGTGGGTCAAACCTTGTTAATGCCCTTCAAATCTTATGTCAAAATTATTAGGAGACCCTCAACAAACACAATCAGCTGTTAGAAATCAAATTTGTGCTTGAAAATAATAAATTATGGAACCCTCAACCAACGAACATCAACAAGCGTGGAAAATAGTAAAACACCTCCAAAATTCACGAAACTCAAGATCTTGGGATTAGAAAATATGGAGAATATGACAAAAAATTCAGATTTGCCAAATTATCATCACACATACCAAATAATCACTCCCAAGTGGTTCACTCCACCCCAAATAAATAGATTATTGAACCAAGGAAATGAATCATGCAAGGAAATAATAATTTATTGCTCTTCAAACCAACTTGCATACATAAAACCTTATGGAAGGGTTTTCGTCCTCAACAAGTCTTCACCCAAGGGTTTTCATCCTTGATAAAGTTCCTCAATCAAGGGGTTTCATCCTTGAGAAAGGTAGATAAGGTGCTTCACAAGCAAATCTTAACCAAGATATGAAAATTCACCAAAACATAATTCCATAATGCCCAAGAGACCTCCTTATATAACCACAAGGAGTGCTTTACAATATAAAAATGATGGCCGACCCCCTTAAGGTAATTGCTTTTAAATATTCAACTACTATTTGGAGCCTACATGCTCATAATACCTTTATTTCCTAACTATTTCAGTCCTATTGGAGCGCTAGGCTTCCCAATAGGATACATGATAATAAATAAAACAACTACCTAAACAACAATTAAAATATAATTCAGATCTTCCCTTTGCTTTCCTCCTTAGACCCACGGGGAGAAGAATGGGTTAAAGTCTTCAAAAATCAGCCTTCAAAAAGGGACATGACAAACCCTGATTTGCTGCCACTCAAAACTAATTGGCAAAATCAGTTTTATATGGAACTAACGGAACGGTTCCGATTTTCCTTAGATTCTCCAGAAAGTCGTTGTGGCCGATGAGGTAAAAAGTGTAAGGGGTCAAATATGTCGGCTGAATGAGGAATAGGGGGAAATGTTCCCTTGTTCCCTTTGTTCCCAACTTTAGCACCCCGCCCACAAAGTAAAGAGATGGACAAGTCAACTTTTGAAGGTCCGGCATGAACCTTCCCTTGTTCCTCCAATTCTCCACCCACCCACCTGGACTGACTGCAATGCAAATTTTCTCAATAACTCCAAGATTTTCACCAAGAAGAGGAATTTGAAGGGTCCCAAACTTGAGTTTTAGAATGAAATAATATTTGTGCCCAAATATAAGAAGGTGAAAGGTCATGTGGAGGGAAGATGAAGAGTCATATTGTAAATCTATAAATTGGAATGGCTTCTCCATTCTAAAGGGTTGAAAATTGTTGATTGTTGTAAGTTGTTGGATTTCACTACTACAACAAGTAGTAAAATCTACATTCTTCTGTCACCTTTACTTACCTATGTTCTTCCATACTATATTTTCTAACTTTGTAAGCATTTTGATCGTGTACAACCAAGAAGAACTTTGTGTTATTGATTAATGGATCTATCGAACTTTGTGTCTCTAATTTTTTAGTCTTATTGATTAATTTCATGGTTGTGTTCTTCTAATTAGAATGTGGACCTACTCTAGCTAATGCATGTGAATTCTATAATTCTACTCACAACATTAACCCTCTTTCCCTATTTCTCCTACTCCTCTTTACCTCTCCTTAAAGAAAATTCCTCCCTTGTACACTGTACAAGCACTTTGCCACATGTTTAGTGGAGTATTCCTGTGTGATCCATGGCCTAATGAATAGCCCATACTTTTAGTTAGTTTACATTCAATAATGGGAGCCTCCCCATACCCAAGAAGGAGGGGCTTAGCCATGTGACCGTTGGTGAAAACCAATAATTTGCACTGCAATAAATTATTTCACCAACAATTTTTGGCGACTATGTTGGGGAAGATCTTCCCTTGTGCACCCTATAAAGATCTCTAAAAATATAAAATAATGGATATTTGAAAACCACAAAAAAATCATAAAATACAAAACTCATAAATCTGGAAACTTATTGCAGAAATTTCACAGTTGATTTCTGCTATAAACCTATCATTTCCAAGCTATAAATTTTCATTTTCATATTGGAAAATCTTTTACAAACTAGCAAAAAAAAGATACACTTGAGCTGATCATGCAAGTGGCGTTGTTGATCCCGCATTTGAAGAAAACAACAAGTTGATTTCAAACTTCCTATTGTCTAGATGACAAGGGAAGCCAGGAAAGATTCCTCCACTAAATTTGATCCTAACTTTCCTCATGAAGATCCAATTGAAGAACCAGTTGCAGAACCATTTGCTTTCATTCCTCTAGAATAAAAAGAAAAGTAGAGGAAAGAGAAGAAATAATGGTTGCACTTGTGCCATGGGGATAGAACATTGGTCCGCTAGTGTTGTCTCCTCCACTTCATGAATTACCAAAAGGATCAAGAAAGAACTTTCCCAAATTCTATGGAGATGGAAAGCAACATCTAGATGATCACATTACAACTTTCATCACATCCTATGGCATTCTTGGAGTGGGACATGAAGATGTTGTCATTTGATTATTCATGGAGTCATTGCAAGATGTCATTGCAGAATGGTTTTACTACTTGCCATCATGTTCAATTACTGACTGGGATGATATGAAAACCAAGTTTGAAGCAAGATTCAATATTGCGGAAGATGCACATGCTCTCCTTGCTCAATTGGCTCAGATGAAGAAAGAATTGCAAGAGCCCATGAGAGAATTTGTAGCAAAGTTCAATAAGTTGATCAACAAGATTCCTACTGGTGCTCGTCCTAATGTAGATAATAAAAAAGGTTCTTCGTGAATGTTCAGTTGCCTGAAGTTGGTTTCATACTACAGAGAGCTCAACCAAATACTCTAGACAATGCTTAAGAACTTTCCATTGAAGTAGAAGATGACCTTATCATGTCAAGGAAGATCAAGAACTATTCAACAAAGGATAAGGAACAAATTTCTAAAGATATGAAATATTTGATCCATTTCTACAAAAATTGGTCAATGATTTGACTACATTGAAGAAAGAAATTTCTCAACATGCCTCAAACCAAAATAGGAACAAGAATCAAATTGTAGGAGCACCCCAAAGGCTTGCCTTGGAAGCTCCACTAGTTAATGCAATATGTGAAGATGAAGGAGAAAAAATTGTTGAATCAAAAATTGAAAAAAGAAGAAGAAGATGGATGTGCCAGGATTGGGTATTTTGAATACTCACCAGATGAATATTCTGAAGAATCCATGGCTGATATGAATAGTTACTCATGTGCAGTGTTCACCAACTCATAAACAGAGAAAGAATCCTCTTCTTTCACTGCCCAAGAAAATCATTTCAGTCCTCAAATGAATAACTCTATGAAAAACAACAACAAAATGAGGATCATCGCTGCTCACTTCCATGGGGTCATCCAAGAAGAAGCCCAAGACTACTTCAATCAAGAATCCATCTACCTCTTTGAGTAAGTCTCTTTCATCTCCTCTTGTCAAATCAGTTTCTACTTCTATTGATCCTAAGAATGCAAATCCTACTCTTTTCAAGGTTGTCATAATTCCTAATGTGCTTATCAATTCTACTCCCTTTGACATCATTGACCATGTCAAGAGATCCAAAGTTTAGGTAATTTGAGTTTGAGTACTTGAAAATCCATCTCGAGAAATTTGATAGGCTTGTCCAATTTATCAAAGGAAGTAGTTCAAATTCATGTTCCAAAAATTCCACTACCAAAGGAACTACCTCCCACTCCTCATACCACTCCTTCTCAAAACCTTCTTTCTTCTACATCTTCCTCTTATAGGAAGGTAAACCTTTTTATCTAGCGTTGTTGGTTAATGGATATAAATTGAATAACTGCATTATTGACTCTAGTGCCTCTGACAATGTCATGCCCACAAAAGTTTCTAAATCCCTTGGTATCTCTCTCACTCCCACTACTGGCCATTGTTACTCCATGGAAACCAAAGAAGTACCTCTTGTTGGCCAACTTAAGGATGCTCAAGTATCATTTGCATATTTTCCTGACAAGAAGATCATGATGAAAATATTGTAGGCAGACATGTCAGCCTCATATGGTATGTTGTTGAGCCGAAGTTTCTGTAGGGATGTTGGCGGAGATATACAGATGGATTGGTTATATGCCACCAGGAAATGGTAAGATGAAGAAGCTCCTTCCCATCAGGAAAATGAAATACACAGTTCAAAAACCAGATGACCCAAGGGCAGACATACTATTTCAAGATTCAAGGTATGGAAACTTTTTCATAGCTTCAGAAGAGAGTGTTGAACTGCCCATATTGATTGAGGAGTATCCAAGTGTGATGGAGATAACGTTGAAAAGCATCAAGATGACCTGATGGAGCCATAATTTGATAGTGTGTTATTTCCCATTGGATATGGATGTAAATTATCCTTTTTTATAGTGATGGAGGTCATGGAAATCTTAGCTCACAAAAAAGAAATCCAAGGTGATGAGCAATGTGGATCATGAAGAATATTGATATCAAACAATTTCTTGCATGTGAGTCTCATGTTTCCAATCATGTTCTCAAGGTTGACATGAAGACTTATTTGATGAGTATGAAAATAATTATGAATATAAATATTTCTCTTTCCCATTGGGAGAGGATGACTCTTTCAAGAAGGAATGCATAAATGACAAGATGTTTGGGCCTCTTTAAGTTGACTCTTCTCAAAAAAGGATGACTTCATCATGGACATGAACTTCCAAGCTTGTGATGGTCAAGATTTGGAAAATGATGATCTTGATATTTCAGCCCCAACCTTGAGCTCGTTCTCCTATCAAGAAGATGGAAGACATTCTCCTCAAGAAGATGAAACCTTCTTGATGAAGAATGTATAAATAATAATATGCTTGAATATTTCAAGGTTGACTCCACTCAAGGAAAGAGGATCTCATCATGAAGATGGACTTTGAGGCTCAAAATAGCCAAGATTCAGAAGATGATGGTTTTAATTTTTTCATATCTGACCTTGTGCTCATTTTTCCTCTATAGGATGAAACACTTGTGCACATCACATCATAGTGAGAAGTGGGTCAAGGGTGAGAAAACTTATATGAAGGATAGTTGCTTGGAGCAATTGGTAAACATGGAGCATCAAGAGGCTTGTAACACTGTTCAAAATCTCAAAATATCTGCTCAAGAAACAGCTCATAGAGACCATGGTCATGAAGCAGATAATAACCCAAATTTAAATGAATATCAAAGATCATAATCCTCAGTGTGAAAATAACAAGCGTGATGTGATCAAGACTCATTCTTGTAGTAGTAATAGAAGATGAGCAATTGGAATGAATTTGGAAATAAAGTAGAAAATGGAGACAAGATATCAAAAAATGAAGGAAAAGAGATGTATAAATGGACCCTCACTTACCAAAAAAATATGTAGAATTTCCCAAGAAATTGAGAAAGGGGTGATATTTCAGTTATCCCATCAATGGATTTTCACAACAAAGGCAGTTGATGATACTCGTGCACGGGTGAATTTTCAATAAAGAATCAGTGCTACAGTGAAAGTGGGTTATCCCACACATGTACCATAGGTGATGTATGTGTGTTGTATCATTTTCCATTTCTATTTTGTTTCCCTTCCACTCCTTGTGTGTTTCCCTTATGTGTCATGTGTTTGTGTTATTTTTCCCTTGTGTGTTATTTTCTTGTGTTAGTTGGTGAAAGAAGGAATTTGTGGCCCAATGGATAAGGTATTAGTTTGCTAATTCTTAAGATACTTGAGGTTATTCATTACCCCTTATATTTTAATGACACTAATATAGATCCATTTATTTTCATGTAAAATTTCGATCATGTAAGATTGAAATTTTTGGTCATGACAAATAAGCCCCAACTTGAAAGTTTCCCTTCCCAATCATTTTAAACCTTTTCTCTAGCCAACATGTCCACAATTTCATCCTCGTTATAGCTTAGATTAATTTTCTAAGAATATTTTCAAGTGTTTTTCATGTGAAAATATTTTTTCCTAAAGTTATTTACAAAATCATTGAGATTCAAGGAAGAATGATTATCCATAGAGGCCTAGAAATGGTCATTTTTGGCCATTTTGCAACTGGTTAACTCCCTATGGAAGATGACTGCAGAGGAAAAAATCATCTATAAGTTGTGAAAAATATATTTTAAATCATTTGAGGAAGTATGGTGAAATTCTTCAAAGCTATGTGATCTCGGGAATCAAACAGGTCAAACATGGTTATTTGAATGCAAGGAATGTTATGCTCTAATGATGAAAGTTGATTTATCTGGATGATTATGGGAGTTTTGGGAAGAGTTGGGAGGGAAAAAATAGTCATTGGAAAGCTCTTGGAACCCTCTCCATGATGGACACATCACTTTTGTTCTAAGATTTAAGAATTTTCCGTGATAGCTCAAGACATGTTGTTGTTCCTCCATGCTAAAAGGGCGAATGATGTTGTTGCTACAAAATCAGTGCAATTTCAAAACTTTTGAAGTCATGGCCAAATCCTTGTGCTTTGGTTATGTTTCCATCCTCTTGTCGAGCCTCACAATACAAGACTTAGTGAACTTTTGGTTTTGGGCTCTTTGGTCGGTGCAATCAGTGTTTTTGGGAACTTGTTTGAAGGGTAAGGGCATGCTACGCCCTTAACCTATTGCTTGTATTAGGCTATGAGTAGCCGACTTGTGGCTTACCATATCATTTTACTATATCATTTATACTTTCTCATGCTTAGTAGGTCATCATAACATATGAATAGTATATATAGGGGATTGTAGGTAGTAGTTCGTCATCATTCGAGCATTTGTGTCTTATTGTATGGTTTGGAGGTTGCCCCCTCGAAGTGGTGAAGCTATTTTAATTGCATATTGAGATCATTTATCTACAATATTGTGTTCTTTGGTGTTCTATTTATGCTCATAATTTGAATTATACAAGTAATTTCATTACAAGTGGTATCAGAGTTGCGATCTGGGCCAAAATTAGGGAAAAAACCCTAATTTTTTGTTTCATATATATCTTGCGAACGAGAGAGAATTTGTCAAATATTTTTTACCAAAGTTGTGAATACTTCTAAGTAAGATTACCTAAAAATTTTAGACTTTTTTTATTTATTTTGCAAAATTTATTGCAAATTTATGGTTTTTCATAAAATTGCTCCCTAGACTAAAATTTGTGAAATTTTTCCAAGTTCTTTACATTTTTGGAAAGCCCTCAAAAAAATATTTGTAGTATCTTCTTTGGGTTTATTCCTACTTGGATGAATTTTTATCAAAACCCTAAACCCTAGGGTTTGACATCATGGCGGGGCCTTCCACAAGATACAAAAAGAATCTGACTACTCCAGGTAAAACCATAGATAAAGATGGGGTAGTGATAGAAGAGTTGGAGTTAAAAGGGTTAAATACATATTCCTCAACACTAGGGTTTACCTTAGTTGATCATAAGGTGAGCCAACTCGAGTATGATCTGTGAAATATACAATCTGAGATGGCATGTAAAGGAGACATAAACCAAATCAATCAGAAGCTGGATGATATCATGCAACATATAAAGGGTAAACAGTATGTCCTAAATCAACTCCAACTCAACCAATGAGGATCTTTGGTTTAGAATAATGGGAAAAATAACCATGTTGGATGAATTTTCCATCCCAATCAAAATCCATCTTATTAGCAACCACGGAACATGATGCCGAAAGTGGAGATGCACAAATTTGATGGGAAAGATCCCCTAGATTGGATAAATCAAATGGAGAACTTATTTGAGTTACATCAAATCCCATCGGAACAAAAGGTGACCTTGGCATCCTTATATCTTGAACCAGACCAATTCGTCTGGTATTGATGGTTATGTGCTCAGAGGCAGAAGAGTGGTCTCAGTGTCATTTTGACAATTTTTACTGAGGAGTTGTAATTTTACTATAGTTCCAGTGTTTCTGATAACTACTTTAGTCGATTGGAAAAGTTAAGACAACTAAGATCAGTCAAATATTATGTGTATCAATTCTAGAACCTATCCTTAAAGGTGGATAATATTACAGAAGATAATCTTGAATAACCTATTTCTTGGGGGTCTTAAGGCTCAAATTGAGCATGAGGTATGTATGTTTAATCCACTCAAGCTTTATGATTCTATTATCATGGCACGTAGAGTATAGGAAAAAATTTCTTTGCAGTAGGAGGCATCCTTTCACTAACACCAGAGACCGTAGTACCCCTTCCCCATCATTCACTTGGCCAATTAGACTGACTCCTCAATAAATGGAAGAAAAAAGAGCAAAAGGATTATGTTTTAACTGCGACAATAAATATGGACTGGGACACAAATGTGCTGAGAATAAGTTGTTCTATATTGAAGGAGAAAATGAGAATGAAGAGAAAGCTGAAATTATATGAGAAGATGAGGAACTAGTAGAATATGAAGTAGAGGATTACCAACCTACAATTTCTTCCCATGTGTTGTCAGGTATTAGTTCTCCTCAAATACTCAAGGTTATTAGATATCTCAAAAAATAGAAGGTGACAGTGTTGATTGACTCAGGGAGTACTCATAACTTCATAAATAGTAAGTTAAGTGCCCACCTTAATTATTTTATTTACCCAAATCTAGAAATGCAAGTTATGATTATGGATGGTAGGAAAGTCAAGTGCATAGGAAAGTGCCATAGTATCAAGATTTCCATGGGAGACTACATGTTAGACTCTCCTATATTTTCTATTTCTATGGGAGGGGCAGATATTGTATTGGGTGTCCAATGCCTCACAACCTTGGGTACCTATAGAGATGAATTTCCATGAATTGTTCATGCAATTTCATTCAGAAGGAAGGAAAATACAATTAAAAAGGGATGGTCAGCTAAGTCTCCACAGATTATTAGCTCTCATCAGATGCAGAAGGTTCTTAGAAAATGAGTAGATGGATTTGCAGTAAAGTTATTTTCCATAGAGGTACAAAATACAGATTCTTCAATGCCACCTGATCTTCAGAAGATTGTTGATGCTCACTCGTCATATTTTTGATACAATTCCAAAGGGACTACCACCAGTTAGGGATCATGATCATGCCATTTCGTTGATTCTAAGGAGCTAACCACCTAACATTAGACCATACATATACCCATATTCCTAAGAAAACTGATATCAATAAAATGGTGCACAAAATGTTGAAGGCAGGTATCATCAGGCATAGCCAGAGTGCATATTCTTCACCAGTGGTCATGGTATGTAAGAAGGATGAAACATGGAGGATGTGTCTAGATTACCTAGAACTCAACAAGTACACCATCAGAGGTAAGATTCCTATTCCAGTAATTTATGATTTACTTGATGAATTACATGGTGCTATTTATTTCACAAAATTAGATCTTTGTTTGGGGTACCATCAAATTAGAATAAGAGAGGAAGATGTTCATAAAATGGTTTTCAGGACTCATGAGGGCCATTATGAGTTTTTCGTAATGCCTTTTGGTCTTACAAATTCTCCCTCAACCTTTCAAAGCTTGATGAACACTGTTTTTAGGAAATTTTAAAGGAAATTTGTATTAGTTTTCTTTGATGACATATTTATTTACATTAAGACATGGGAAGAACACTTGCAACATGTAGATAAAGTGTTGGAATTTTTGGAGAAACATAAGCTCTATGCAAATCCATCCAAATTTTGTTTTGGTGTACAAGAGGTAGAGTAATTGGGTCACATTGTATCCCATGAAGGTGTCAAAGTTTATCCTTAGAAGATAAAAACTATGGTGGAATGGCCAAGGCCCAAAACTCTCAAAAATCTCTGAGGGTTCCTAGGACTAACAAGGTACTACAGAAGATTTGTGAGGGGATATGGTAGAATTGCGGCTCCACTCACTGCATTGCTAAAGAAGGATGCCTTCCATTGGAAAAACACAACCATTGAATCCTTTGAGCAGTTGAAGGAAGCCATGTGCACCAACCCAGTTTTGGCTACTCCTAACTTCTCAAAAACCTTCATTTTTGAATGTGATGCTTCAGGATCAATACTAGGAGTAGTTCTAATATAGGATGGAAGACCAATTGCATTTGGGAGTCACCAATTTAGAGAAAATGATCTGCTCAAACCTGTCTATGAGAAATAAATGATGGCTATTCTTCATGTGTTCAAGCAATGAAGGCCCTATCTAATGGGTAGACACTTCAAGGTAAAAACTGATCATGATAGTCTCAAATACTTTTTGGAGAAAAGGATATCATCTGAGGAACAAAAAAAGTGGGTAGCAAAAATGTTGGGTTATGATTTTGAAATCATATACAAAAAGGGTAAATAAAATGTAGTAGTCGATGCGCTATCTAGAAGGAATACATCCACAAATTCCTTACTATGTGTAATGTCCATATTGAAGGCTGATTGGGTGGATGAAGCAAGATTGGAATGGGATCAGGACAAGGATGCATAATCTCTAATATAGAATATCAAGCAAGGATCTATAACATCTATAAATTTTGATTGGAAAGGCAATGCCCTATGGTACAAGGATAGGTTATTCTTGTGTAAATATTCTGAGTTGAAGCATAAGATTCTTGCAGAGCTACATGCATCACCTGTTGGAGGACACTCTGGGTTTTTGAAGACATATCATAGAATAAAAAGAGAATTCTTTTGGGAAGGACTTAAGGGGGATGTACAAAAGTTTGTATCAAAGTGTTTGGTGTGCCAACAGAACAAAGGTGAAACCATTAAGACACCAGGTCTATTGCAACCATTACCAATTCCTAATCAGAGATGGGAGGAGGTCTCCATGGATTTCATCACAAGATTGCCTTGTTCAGAGGGTAAGAATGTTATTTTGGTGATTGTGGATAGGCTCACAAAATATGCCCATTTTTGTGCCCTGTCACATCCATTTGCAGCCAGTACAGTCGCAACTATTTTTTTGGAGACAGTTCAAAGGCTACATGGAACCCCAAAGATAATTGTAAGTGATCGTGATCCTATTTTCACAAGTAATTTTTGGACAGAATTATTTGCATGTTTGGGTACTCAGCTAGCTCACAGTTCATCTTACCATCCTCAAACTGATGGAGAAAACGGAAGTGGTTAACAAATGCTTAGAGGGGTATCGACGTTGTTGTATCAAATAAGCAGGAACGGTGGGTTAAATGGCTACCACTTGCAAAATGGTGGTATAACACATCTTTTCATACCTCTTCTCAAATGACCCCATTTTTAGCATTATATGGTTACCATCCACCATCTATCACTTCTTCCTTGAGGGTGCAAACTAAGGTCAGAGATGTTGAGGAACACATTCAACATCAACAAAGGTTTTGGCTGGTTTGAAGGAGCATTTGGCATCGGCACAAAACAGGATGAAACAACAAGCAGATCAACACCGTAATGAAAGACATTTTGAAATTGGTGACTAGGTTTTTGTACGTCTACAGCCTTACAAGAAGATGTCCTTGAAGCAATAGAAAGATGACATCAAACTTGATCCTAAATATTATGGTCCTTATCAGGTTCTACCGAAAATTGGAAGTGTTGCTTATAAAATAGAGTTGCATCAATCTTCACACATACACCCAGTATTCCATGTTTCCTTCCTGAAGAAGGTTATTGGAAAGAAATTTGGAGCCCAGACAGAGCTACAGAACTTGATGAGGAAGGAAGAATCATTTTGGAGCTAGAGAATATTCTGCAAACACATACTAAGAGGCTGAGAACCAGAGACATTAAGCAATATCTGATCAAGTGGAAGAATCTGAGCATAGAAGATGCGACCTGGGAGGATGAAGGTTTTCTGCAGCAACATCCATGATTATTCAACATTGAGGACAACGTTGGTTTGAAGGGGAAGGGCATGCTACGCCCTTAACCTATTGCTTGTATTAGGATATGAGTAGCCGACTTGTGGCTTACCATATCATTTTACTATATCATTTATACTTTCTCATGCTTAGTAGGTCGGCCTTGGTGATGGCCATAACATATGAATAGTATATATAGGGGATTGTAGGTAGTAGTTGATCATCATTGGAGCATTTGAGTCTTATTGTATGGTTTGGAGGTTGCCCCCTCGAAGTGGCGAAGCTATTTTAATTGCATATTGAGATCATTTATCTACAATATTGTGTTATTTGGTGTTAAATTGCTGCTCATAATCTGAATTATACAAGTGATTTCATTACATTTTTAAGGTTAAGTACGACTTGCCTAAGGAGCAACAAAAAATGGGGAAAATGATAAAAAAAAAACTCATGGGTCAAGTTTATTCCCTCTAAAAATTGTGACTTTCTCTAAGATAAGAAAATGGTGGGAGAAAAGCATTTAATGTTGAAAGGCGCTGATTGGTTGTGTAAAAGGTTACTTTGGGTCATTTCTATCTTTAAAAGGAGAAGTCGACTTGTAGTAGGGGCATGTTATGATCATTATCTAATTTTTGAATTGTGTCTGAAGCTTTGAGCTTTTGTCTAAATTATTTTAAGGACGGAACCCCTTAGAATTTACCTCTGGAGCACGAAAACCCTCTCAGAGCATTTAAGGATTTCCTACCCAAGGTTATCCATTGTGATTACAAAGATTTTTCAGTTTTTCAATAGAGAATAAAGCGGATTTGTAAGGGATTTGTGGAACAAGTTTGCAGCAGTAGTTCTTTTATTTATGCTAGGTGACGCGACCCACTTATTGGTTGATCTGTGTTTGCATGGAAGACATTACAGGTCTGATTTGTGTTGCCATATGTTAATCTGATTTTTATGAATCCAAGTAACCAATTTTCAGTATTTTTGGGTGACTTAAAGTGCTATTTTCAGACCTGTGCAAGTGCAGCTTGTCTGCAGATTTTTATTAATTATTTTCAGCCTTGTTGATCCATAAAATATTAAAATCTGAGTTTCTCTTAACATTTTGGCTTTACAAAAATTATGGATCAGATTATAGTTGAAATATATAAATATAAATGCTGATTTGATTGGGTTTACCACTCTACCCAAGTCGCATTTTTTCAAGGGTAAATCAGATCTGCAGTTAGAATAATTAATACATCTTCTATAATCTGTCTTGGAGGGTTTGGGTTTGGCCTAAAATTCTTTCAAGGTAAAAAATGTCCATTTGGGGACATTACACACACATGGGCACCTATACCGAAATAGGATATGACACAACCAAGGAAGCACGAACAAGTTGATTTAACTAGTTATTAGTGTTTTCACACATGGTTCAAGTCAGAAAACAAATTAACACGAGTTTGAAACCAAATTAAACATGTTTTAGACTTGTATCAGACTATGGGGATGCTACGAAATTTCTGCTGCAAGTTTGGAAACATTCAGGGTCACTTTCCTAATCCTAATAACCACCCAATTAGGCTAAAACAACAAAAGTTTGAATGAAAAGTAAGAAGAAAGCAAAAAATCAAGTTTGATGGTCTAACATCATTTTGGGATATTCATAGGACGGATTCAACGTTGCAAATAGCATTTGAGTGTATGTTGTCACTTGTACAATCAAAACAAGCTCGTTAAATCTAGTTTTGCAAAGCTAATAAACAAGGTTGCACATTCAATCAACTTCGACCAATGCCAAAAATGTTTTTCAAAAATATGTAAGACTGGTAAAAAAACATATTTAGGACTTAAGGGATCAAAGACTTACGTGTCTATAACTTTTCACGAAGTTAAAATAGAAAATTCACCCTTTTCTCATTTTACCAAAGTTGAGTGTAGCAATCAGTTATCAACCAAAATGACTCAAAACATTCTCATATTGTTTTAGACAATCAATGAAACATAAATACAGCAAAATACAGGGCATGTATAGTCCTATGCTCAGATATTTACATTGTGCGGACATCAAATGGTTGATTACAATGAAAACAAACCTAACACTAGGTTAAAAACACTCCAAATAAATGCATTGCAAGCCACAAACACAAATAATTAATAAATTTCTCTAAACTTTTGCGTTTTTTTGTAAATTCAGTCTTCCCTACTGGTGCTTTTGGTCTTTAAGGATAGACACACACTTAAAAGCTTCTACATGCAAGAAAAAGTAAAATAAGTTTGCCCGAGTAACGATAAACAAGCAAATTAGTATATTTTAAACCTACCTAACAGGGGTAATTTGTAAAATAGCATAATAGCTCTAAAAAAATTGTTTCTGGGCATCATAACAGATGAACAAATCTCATTTAATAGTTGAGACAAAATCAAAATTCAAATACTCCGCTCAAAGAGCCTAACAAAGCAAAACAGGAAAAAAAAAAAAGTTTAAGGCGCACCCATAAGCCAAGTAAGCACTACACATTTTGTTATACACTTAAGGTTTCATGATATTTTTTTATTTTGTGTCAATTGAGACCCATATCAATTCAAGAACGTCCATCTATAGCCATGGCATCGAATACATCATTTACCCATTTCATTATAACAAAAAAAAAAATCTAGATCTTCTCAAACGTGCAAAAACAACCAATTTTTTCACTATAATTAAAAAATCGGGCATGCACAAGGACGGGCGAATGGGTTTATGGTTGTCATAGCCCAAAACTCATATTACAATCTCCTTCACATTTCAAATAATTTATTCACAGATTTGTGTCCATATTTACCCTAAATCTGGATTTACCTCCTAGATTCAATCCCACACAAACATGCAAACCCTAGGGCATCATAAAAATTCATATTTCTAATTATTTTTCATTAAAATTACAAGAAATTAATCGTTATAACAACGACATGAAAAGGGAAAGAGATTTACAGATTTAGATGCAATTTACACAATCATTTCCTTTTTATTCTTACTAGTGTTCTTCCCAAAATTTCTCCTTCAATATATTTAATGTTTCTTTGCAGAAAATATTAATTTCCCCAGCTAATTGCCCATCCTCTCTTATCAATTTCCTATAAATGTCATCCATCTCCCCATGCCATTCACCATCTTCTCCCATTGCCACCCATTTTCCCCTTCTCCTATGTTTTCTCCCTTTTTATATTTTATTTATTTCCTATTTTTTAATTCCTTTTTTCTAATTTCCCAATTTAAATTTATTTATTATCTCATGACTAATCAGCTCATTGATTCATTTTAATGATTTTCCCAACTAATTCACAATTTTATGCTATTATGCACACAAGCAAGTCAAAAAAAAATTAATACAAACCCTATGGGACAATGGTCATATGATTTCCGTTGCCGATGATGCTCTTGGTCATTATCATCATGCCAATGGTGATCCTACTTTCAATCGCTTGCATGATTTTTCACATGGTACCTCACAAAAGTAGAACCACTGACATTAAATAGTATTGACATTTAAATCGTAATTTAAATAAATTATAATAAAGACGAGAAATTAATCAGGCATTCTACATTTATTTATTCATACCACATTCAATATTATACAAAATATGACATCTATTTAATCATTGTTGGAACATAATTTTAAGTGGATTACTAACCCCTTATAAGTTCCTAATGTTATATTAAATATAACTATAAACAATAGATTATAATTAATAAAAAAATATAAATATATTTTTATTTAGTAAATATAACCGATGGATTTATATTAAATGGTTTCCAACCAATTATGGTTGAAAGGGTGTTTTTTGGGGAGACACCCGATCACCCAAACTAAATACAGCATTTGAGGTTCATGAAAAATAATGGAGAGAGAAGTGAATATATGAAAGAGAAAGTTACTGGACTTATTTACTATGTGTAATTACTATGGTTTCTCAATAAATGGATAGCTATGTTTTGGTGGCTTTTTTACCTCTTGGAGGTTTTCCTATGGTAAATGATGTGTTGGGTTATTTAGTTTAATTATTTACTTTTATGTACTGTAATTTATATAATGTTTAATTTAATTTACCTGATCCTCCTAACATAGTATCGGAGCATACGTTTACAAAATTCAAGCAGTAACTTAATTTCACCAGGAAGGAGGAAGACCTTAAAATTTTGCATGCAATCTTGGATTAAGACTTAAAACGACAGGAAGATTTATTTTAAGTACATTTAAAAATTCTCTTAATTCTCTTGTTTATTGATTTTTTACGAAAAAGTGCCACTAATTTATTTTTCAACGTAACATTGCTTTTTTGTGTTTAAGAGGCAAAATAAGGTCCGAGTATTCATTCAAAATCACAAAATTCTAAATTTCACCTTGAATTTGTCTTGAAAGCTTTTAAATCATGATTCAAAATGAGTTATAATCACTTTAGCATGGCTAATTCATAGATGTTAAATGGATCTAACTACAACATATGGAAGATTTGTTTGAAAGCAAAATTTATTGCGTGGAAACTATGGGCAATAGTGAATGTTACAAAAAAGGCACCTACAGGTAGACAAGCGATGATGGACAACGTCTCTACATTTCAACAAAAACTGTAAGAGGCAATGTTGATCATTCTGCAGAGCGTGCAGGATGACTTTCTGTTGCACATCAGAAACCACGAAAGCCCTAGTGAAGCCTGCAAACTGCTAGAGTTTATGCATGAAGGTATGAGACTTTCTAAAATCATAAAACTTATTCTTGAATTAATGGCAACTCCCATGAAGGGGGATGAAAAAGTGGTCAATTTTCTTGTTATAATTAAAAATATAAATCTCAATTAGATGGATGCAATTGTGATTTAATTCAGCATAAATTATTATATTTTATCATTCAAATGAACATTCATGAAAAGTTTAGGAACTTTATCTCAATCCTAAACTCTAAGTATCAAACTGAGCAAAACATTCCTGACTTATCCACCCTTAGTGCTCCCCTGATTCAGGAAGAGCAAGTTATGATGAACTTTCATTCGGAAGGGAATGCCACTCAAGCACTTCTCGCTCAAAAACCTAATAACAGTTTTTCTAAGTTTAATAAGAATTGGAAGTTCAAACCAAACTTTAAATCCCCCGATAAAGAAAAAAAATCAGTGAATAATCACTTAAAAGTCAGTTTTGATGGAAAATGTCATAATTGTAGAAAATTTGGTCATAAAAAGGAAGATTGTAGGAAAAAGAAAAGTAAACCAAATTTCAACAATCAGAACAGAAACAAATCTAATCAAAGTGAATGCAAGAATCAAAAGAATAATAAAAAACCTAATGTTGTTGTTTTATATATTGCTTTGGTTACTACAAAAGAAAATGAATGGATCCTAGATAGTAGTGCTTCTAGGCACATGATGTATATGTCGAATATTCTCTCTAATATCAGAAAATGTCACGATCGGATTTATCTAGGTGATTATTCTATTCTCGATGTTCAAAGTCAAGGTAAACCTAAAATTTTCAATGGTTATATTGATGATGTTTATATGTTTCTAAATTGAAGATGAATTTATTATCATGCTCTCAATTAACTAAAAATAACTATAGAATCATCTTACTTAAGGATAAATGGTACATTAAAATGAATTTGATACAACTATTGCAGAAGGTTTTCAAAAGAATGGGTTATATATCTATAATGGTTTTGCATTTGCCTCTTGTTTTATTTCTCAAAGTAGGAATGATTCACAATTATTGCATGAAAAAGTTAGGGCATTTTAACTTTACGAACATGTATGATATGTGTCACGTCTTAACCTCATTGTTGGATTGTCTCATACCTCTCATGCTCTTGAAATTTGTGAAGGGTGCTTACGCGGTAGCAGTCTACAAACAGCTTTCATAGCCACCATGATGCAAATTCCTCTGCACCTCTTGAACTTGTTAATAGTGATGTTAGAGGACCTTTAGAAATAACTTCTTTAAATAGTATTTTATATGCAGTTACATTCATTGATGATTATTTTCGTATGCTTTGGTCATTTTATAATAAAAACAAATATGATGTTTTATCTAAATGTAAAGTTTTAGTAGAAATAGCTCTAGTCATAAAATTAAAAGACTTAGAACTGATAATGGAGTTGAATATGTTAGTAAAGCATTTGATTCATTTTGTGTTGAACATGGAATTCAAAGGTAACTTACCACTCCATATTCTCACCAACAAAATGGTATAGCGGAAAGGATAAACCACACCATTCTTGAAATGGCCAGAACCATGATTCACTCAACCCAAGTGCCTAATTTTTTATGGGCTGAAGCTATGAATATTGCAATTCACATTCTTAACAGAGTCTCTACTAAAACCTTATTTCAAACTACACCGTTAGAAGAGTGGACTAACAAGAAACCCAATGTGTCTCACTTGAGAATCTTTAATAGTCCAACCTCCATCTTTATTACTAAAGCTAAAATGAAAAAGTTAGATCAGACCTCATATCCTTGCATTTTTGTAGGCTATGGAGGTAAAAAAAAAAGTTTGAGGATCTATGATCCTACTAAACAAGAAGTCGTTGAAAACAGAAATGTTAAAATTCTTGAAAAACCTTTTTGTAGTTCTTTTGTTACTCTTGATTATAATGAATCACAAAGGTCTTAGAGGACAGCAGCTCCTTGTCTTGAAAACGTGACTCAATCTCAGTTTCTAAATCTTGTTCCTGGAAAATGTTTAGTAAGAAATTTTAATACAATATTTGCTAAGGATTTCACTGAGACTAATTAATCAGAGTAACTGTCATCAATGGGGGAGATGTTTTTGATTGAGGAGAAGATGCAATTCTTTAGCTTAGTTTTGCAGGACTAAACAGAACAAATGGCCATGATTCCTATGTGAGAGGCTAGTATCAAAGTGCATCATGGCAAAAGATTACAAAAAATGTATATCCCTTAGTGTATGATTTATTGGTGTGTCTCTGGAATGAATGCTGATTGATACACAACAGACCCTTGGGCCTAAGAAGCCTGCTGGTTCCTCTGATCACTCAAGAACAAGAAGTCAAGGTCGTAAAGGCTTGAAAACTATTCAAATGACTTAATTTCTCAATAGGTAGGCATTCCTTATTATGAATGTGGTTACTGCAAATACTCTTAAAAACGATGAGTCAGAAGCAATCTTTTTCTTCTACCATGTATATTGTCAACGGGTCATTTAAGTAGTCCAACTTTCATAACTATTAATCAATCTCAGCAATCATAGAAACAGATTGAACAGTCAACAGTATACATTAGATAATTGCAAGTTCCCTATGCAAGTTTAATGTACACACCTTTGCTGTTTCAAGCAATAAATGGAGATTGTTGGGAAAGCGTTGTGAAAGATTATTGAAATGCTCTGAGATACCTGGTTTAGTCATAACAAATACTATTGAGAAAAATATGGTGTACAATAGAGCAAAGCAACGCAAAAAGAGCAAATCTATTTATAATTAATTGATATATGTACATTGAGTACCATTGTTTTCTATTCTTCCATTGAAAACATACCTTTATGATCTTGTGAAATAACAGCACATTGGGCCTCAGCATAACGCTACATGAAAAAGGATAAAAACAGTTAGCACCTACATGAATTCAGTCAGTTGAAGAAAAATCTAAACACAATTTGAATATGAGATTCCCAAATACAAGATGCAATTTTAATCTAGGTGAACCTCAGATTAAAAAACTGGTGAGAACAAACCACGCAAACAGTCTAAACAGTTCTCACATTTGTACATACATCAAGCATTTGAACGAAAAAATAAGATTCTTTGCTGACACATAACACTAAAGAACATCATAAAAAAAATTAGACAGAACATAAACTTTGAAAAGCTACTGAAAGGTCTCTCGAAATGAGATCTGCCAACTTGAAAAATACAATGCTTTTGTGCTATATGCTAATCCTCACAATCCGAAATTAGTTTCTCACATAAAACGCTAATCCATGGTATGATAAATCCCTACAAAAAATGCATTCTGTGGCATAGCTCACATAAAATATCTTAGTTCATAGATAAACTAGGACTTTGGAAACCCTTCTATCCATTTCTCTAGACCAATACTAAACTAATGGTGATCATATAATAGCCTTTCAGGGAAGGTCAATTATAAATGCAAATAAGAGAATAAAAGTGAGAGATATCAAAAAACCAAATCCTGAAGAGGTCTTACATGCAACCACCGCACATGTTCAAGTTCAGATGGGGATCTCCCACTTTTGCTTTGTGCCTGGAAATCACATAACAAATAAAATCCCATCAACTCATCCAATTATTGAAGGAAGACGCATAATAGACTCATAATGGGATTATTGTTGTAAACTCAACAATCTCTTTGCAATCGGGTAGAACACATGTATTCACTATTAGCATGCATTTTCACTTGTTACATCAATAATTGATTGTTAGCTTTATCTCCTTCTAATTTTAGCCATTCTAAGGAACATTGAGAATATGTTCATTATTTAATACCCATTTCCTACAAATCAAAAAAGTTTCATTTATATAAATCATCTAGAACCACTGGTCTCCATTGTATTTGAATTTGCTAAGGAAAAACTAGAAGTCCATGGGAGACTAACAAATGCCCAATCAAACCAAGAAATAACATACATTAAGCATAAGGGAAAAGCACAAAAGGTACAATTACAGATAATAGCCCACCAAGCAACCACGAATGATACAAATCAAAAAAGTTTCATTTATATAAATCACCTAGAACCACTGGTCTCCATTGCATTTGAATTTGCTAAGGAAAAACTAGAAGTCCATGGGAGATTAACAAATGCCCAATCAAACTAACAAATAACATACATTAAGCATAAGGGAAAATCACAAAAGGTACAATTACAGATAATAGCCCACCAAGCAACCACAAATGATGAAGGCACTGCTGAAAATGTGAGGTATGCAAATGCAGATCTCTGAGGAACATCAATAGAAAACTCTCCAATAGAATCATCCTGTGGTACATGGATGCATTACCTGATAAGGTTTCCAGCAACAACTCTCCTATCCCAAAGGAAAAAGTCCATGCAGTAGAGAAGATAGCTAATACAACATTGTCTCTGGCTAAAGGTGGCAGCTTAAGTAAAATGGATATAATAGAATGACTCCTGGTAGGGTTAAATTTGACCTTGACTGTTGACATAATGTTCCACCTTTATTGTTAGTGTCCTAATTAAAAGAGAGATAATTAATAGAGTCTCAACCGATCATTTTTTATTATTTACGGTAAACTACTTCCGAACCAAACACGAAATTCGGATTTAAAGCCTTTTAAACAAACCAATATTCTAGTCAACAATACCCAACAGATTAATGTTATTTTGTGAACAAAAGCAATTTGAAACCAATAAATTTGTATTTTGTAGCCTATGTTCCCTTCCAAAGTGACAACTGGAAATGTTGCTCTCTTTGGGAAATGCAATTATATCCATGACTTCCAATTATGTCTTCAGTGCTATCTCTACTTTTTTGACATGCAAAGTTGCTTGTTGTGAACATGTCAAACTATCTAGGTTCTAGCTCTCTAAAAGTGCAAAATCACAAAAAATATCCTATTGGCTCCCAATTGAATTGGCTAATTGTCTAATCAAATTACATTAGATGTTTCTATTTTTATACACTATCACGTGGGGATCGATGGTTATAACTATGTAACCTCCCATGCAGTTGTTACAAAGAACCTTGAAAAATCCCCGCTCTCAATCTACCACTTATTGCTACAGGGTCATCATCATCTTCCTTCCTCAATTTTGATTCAGGCATTGCAGGAGCTTTGGCAACGACAATAGTCTTTCACGTAATACAGGTGGAACTTCTGCCTTACCAACTCTACTTCCTTCAGCAGGTGAAAATTGTGAAGGGCTTATATATAAATGGGGATAGGAAATTGTGTTTCTGATCCTACAAACATCTGACATCATTGGTGAAGTAAGGTATTTCCCTATGAAATGATATTTGGAAATGCACATCACCAAGGTGTTCTCTACACAAATGTTGGCATTAGTGACTATTCTTTCTGCACAGACTTCAACATACATCAACTTCGGCTTAAGAAAACCTCATTTTAGCAATGGCCTTTACAACTTTGGAATTATCCACAAAATCACAATTAATCGTTGTTGTTCTACTTTCTATTAGAAAATAACAGAGATAGCTAGTGAATGAATTATACTTGTGCTTAGAATCAACAATTTGCAGAAAGGGAAAGAATATAGACTCATACACCAACAATTTTATCCTGGAAAACCTCTAGAGGAGGAAAAACCAGTCGAGGAAGGGAAATTGCTCTTTCTTCCCACTTTTATTGGCCAATTCAATAATAAGTACATAAATTACAATAAGTATGAAAGAGAAGTAGATAATATCTCACACTTCCTCCCAGTTACTTGCTTGCTCTGACTCAATTACTCCTTGCTTCTACAAATCACAATTCCAACACTAAGAGCTTCTTACTCACTTGCTTCATGCTTTGATGCCTTTGTTCTCTTCCATAACATGCATTTATAGTATTCTCATGTTCTCCCATGCACTGGAGAATGGGAAAGGTCATGCAGAAGAAGAGACATGGACACCCTTTGGAATTCTGGGACTGTTCGTCATATTTTATTTTTTGTTTGCAAGAGCCAGGACCAATGCAGACCGGTGGTCCCAGGACCACTGCCCTGGTGGGGTGGCAGTTCTGTAACCACCAGCCCTACACAGGGCGGCGGTCCTGTCACTAAACAGACAGAACCTCCGTGTATATTTTTTTTCTTCTTCGTGTTGGCTGATTTGATAAAGTAGAGTCATTTTGGATCCCTATGGATCACACCTCCCCTACTTAGGAGGCTTTTGGTCCCACAAAAGCTTAGTGGGGGAGTAGATGAGGAAATAATTCCCTCACTTGCTCCTTCGGGTACCACCGGGCCTGCCTTGGTGTCTTTCCTTTCAGTCCAATCTGCCAAGACTCCTGCAGACCTCTCCTAGTCTCTCTGACCTTCTGCTGCAGTACTACATCCTCCTCCAATTCGCCTTGTGAGTCCAAGACGCAATCCTCAATGGAAGGTAGCAACTGTAGTTCTTCATCTTCATCTAGCATGGATGGCTCATATAGGTGCAAGTTCTCACAGTTTACTACAGAGTACATCCTCATGAATGACGGCAAATCAAGTCGAAAGGCATTTTCTCCAACCTGCTCCAATATGGTGAAGGGTCCATATCGTAATGGCTTGAGCTTCCGTGCTTGACCTTGTAGTCTCTCCTTGCTCAAGTAAAGCCAAACTCTATCTCCAACATGAAGCTTATGTTCCCTTCTATGTTGATCATGCCTAGCTTTGTACTTGGCCTGAGATTTCTCTAGTTGTTCCTTGACTTTGAGATGGATTTTCCGGATCCTCTCAATGAATTTGTTTGCTCTAGTCACCTCTGTGTCTCGTGTATCCTTCTCATCCTGCTGTCCAACTGCTATGTCCAGCGGATTTGTAGGTAGATATCCCAAGCATGCTTCAAACGGTGACTTCATAGTGGATGTGTGTACTGCCTGGTTATAGGAATGTTGAATGTAGGCTAAGGACTCATCCCAAGTCCTTGGGTATTTGTTGTTATACCCTCTGATCAACTGTACCAAAGTCCTATTTACCACCTCTATTTTGTCCATCTATCTATGGATGGAAAGTTGTGCTCCTCTGTAACCTGGTATCCATCTTGTCCCACAAAGTAGTCCAAAATTTCCCCAAGAACCTGGAATCCCTATCAGAAACAATAGACTTTGGCAAACCAAAATGCACCCATACATTAGCAAAGAAAATATCTTCCACCTCATGTGCTTTTACTGTCTTTTTACATGCCATAAGAATACACATCTTACTAAATCTATCAACAACAACATAGAGATAGTCATGGCCATGTTTAGACATAGGTAATCCTCCTACAAAATCCATAGAAATGTCCTCCCACGGACGAGTAGGTACTGGCAAAGGCATATACAAACCTTCCTTCCTAGTCTTAGGCTTGCTAGTACAACAAATTTTACATCCCCGTATAAATTTTGATACTTCTTCTTGCATATTGGGCCAATACACGTACCTTTGCAAGTGGGCTAGGGTCTTACCAACACCGAAATGTCCCACTACTTTTGAGGTATGTGCTTCCCTCATCAATAGAATTCACTCTTCTTTTGGCACGCAAAGCTTCCCCCATCGGTAGAGCAACCCGTCTTTGAGATAACAATCTTCAATCCCTGTCCTTTCAGCCCCTTGGGACTGCAACTACTGAAATGTCACCCCAAAGTCTTTGTCCTGGGCATATGCCTCTCCGTAAGCTTCCTTCGTGAAGGGCTCGATCTGAGAGATAGTGGCCAAACAGGAAAAATTCTCCTGTGTGGGTGGCCTAGACAACATGTCTGCCACCAAGTTTGTACTACCCTTCTTGTATTTAATCACTAGATGGAACTGCTGAAGGAACCCCATCCATTTGTAGTGCCTTGCCTGCTGTAATTTAGACTGTGCTTGCAAATACTGGAGAGGTTTGTGGTCAGTGTGCACAATAGTTTCTTTACCCAACAAATAATGCTTCCATTTTTTAATTGCCTGAACTAGTGCATACATTTCCTTATCATATACTGAATATCCTTTAACTGTTGAAGTGAAAGTTTTAGAATGATAACATATGGGTTTACCTCCTTGAAGCAACATTGCACCCATGGTGTAATCACTGGCATCTGTCTCTACTTCAAAAGGCTGCTGCAAATTAGGAAGAGCAAGTACTGGAGCATGACTAATCTTGTATTTCAATAACTCAAAGGATTTGTCTTGTTCCTTACCCCAGTCAAAACTCTTACTCTTTGCAACCACTGTGTGTAGAGGTGCTGTGATCGCGGAGAAGCCCAGAATGAACTTCCACATGTATTGTACTACTCCCACAAAACTCCTAGTTTCTATGGCTCCTGTTGGTGTTGGCCAATTAGTGATGGCTTCCACCTTCTTTGGATCCACTTGTAGCTCTCCTCCTCCAACCACGTGCCCAAGATAGACAAGTGACTGTTTGGAAAATTCACATTTCTTCATATTACAAAGTAGTTGTTTCTCCCTGAGAACTTGCAAGACTTGCTGCAAATGAGTTAGATGTTCTTCCCATGTGGCACTAAAAATCAAGATATCATCTAGATATACAATGACACATGAATCTATGAAATCCCGCAATACATCATTCATCAATCTCATAAATGTAGCGGTGCATTGCATAACCCAAAAGGAAGTACTAACCATTCATACAAACCCTGTTTTGTCTTGAAGGTAGTCTTCCATATATCCTCCTCCTTCATTCTGACTTGGTGATAACCTGACTTGAGATCCAACTTCGTGAAAAATTTGGCATGCTGAAGCTGGTCCAAGAGATCATCTATGTGGGGAAGTGGATATCTGTTCTTTATGGTGATCTTGTTCAAAGCACGGTAGTCGATGCACATTCTCCAAGAACCATCCTTCTTTGGCACCATCACAATAGGTGAACCACATGGTGAGGTGCTCAGACATATCACCCCTTGGTCTAGTAGTTCCTGGAGTTGTTTCTTTACTTCAGTACTCTCGAGAAAGGATTGCCTATACAACCCGATGTTCGGTAGAGGGGATTCTGGCAATAGCTGAATCTCATGCTCTACTTCCCGTTTTGGTGGTAACCCACTAGGAGCCTGAAATACTTCCTGAAAAGACTGAATAATACTATCCAAATCATGCTTTCCCTGGTTAGAAATCTCTGCAACTTCTACCCCATCTTGTTTATCCTTCAATAAAAGTAAACAAAACTGATTATGATTTTCCTAATAAGTCGTTTTGCTTGGTTAGCACTTACCATAGTAACCTATGTCTTACGCTGGTGTGTCCGGATGTTGTAGCTGATCCCATCCTTGACCCATCTGTACCGATTTTCCCTCCTCATAAATATAGCATCCCTAACATACAAGTAAGGACTCCCGAATACAACATCAAAAGCATCAAGTGGAATAACGTCAAAAACTTCAAAAACATCAATATATTGGGAATTTATCCCAAACTTGACCTTACATCTTCTTGTTACCTGAATTTCAACACCCTTCTTCACCCAACCCAAAGGATAAGGGTGTGGATGCTCGTAAGTCTCAAGACCAAGCTTCTTTACAACTGCTTCAGAAATCAAGTTAGACTGAGAACCGGTATCAACCAAAGCATTTACCTTAGTTCTCTTGATCTGGATTTTGATCTAGAATAGTCTACTCATCTCCTCTTCCTAGCTATCCATGTTGGTGGCCGTGCATCCAAGCCTCTCGTCTACATCAGAGTCATCTTCGATTTCCACCTCCCCTTCTGTTTTCACAGCTGTCATGGACTTCTTTGAGTCCTTGGTTCGGTTCTTCGGATGTAACTCCGGATGCAACTTCCAACATGTAGCGTCAGTATGACCATTGATATCACAGTTCTTGCAAAAATTCTTGGGATCTTTACAAGTATTCAAAGTAGTGGCAGCTTGTTTACCTTTCCCTTTCCACTTACCCTTGTTACTTGTTTGCCCAAACTCTTTCTTCTGCTGATTTGTTGACTGCTTTACCCTTGGCTCTGCTTCTCCTTGCTTCTTTTCATCATCTATGTAGTACACCTGTACGCATGCTTCGTTGAGATCTTTGGGTTTTGTGGAGATGACTTTTCTTCAAAGGTGAGTGTGAAGTCCTCCCAAGTACTTGGTCAGAATATCCTCATCCTCCAAGTCCATGTTAAGCAACATGGCTTGCCTCCGAAACTCCGTAGTATAGTCCTGCACACTTTGACCACTGCCTTGTCTAAAATACTGCCATTTAATCATTTGGTCAGTCTTATGGCCAATAGGATAGAAGTTAGCTCTAAGTAGTTCTTTAAATTCTTGCCAAGATTTCACAATAGGACGCTTTTTCTTTTCACAAGTGGCTAGATGGGTTTCCCACCAAACCAGAGCATGTCCCTCCATCTTGAGACATGCAAAGGTGATCCTCTGTGCCTCAATGACATTATGGATGCTAAAGTAGACTTCTAACTGTTTTAACCATTTATCAAGCAACTCTGCATCTACTTGTCCTTCAAAGCTTTTAATCTCAACTTTCGTTTCAACTTTAAAAGGAGTATGATCGGATTTTACCTTTTCTCTTGTGTTAGAAGTCTCTTCTTCATGTTCTTCCCCATAACTTTCCTCATGGTGGCTCCTTCCTATGCCAAACTTTTTAGCTAAGCCCCGAACCACTGAGTCCATGGAGTCTTGTTTGACAGAAGTTGTCTTCTGTAAATCAGCAAGCTCTTCTTGCCTTCTAAACATCCTATCCATCATGGTCTCTAGCATCTCGATTCTACGGACCAAGTTCTCTTCCTCCATTTGTCCCCGAATTCTCTGTTTCCACTTCTTTGTAGAAATTTCTGGATCGCAAGGTAAATCCTCTTCACCTTTAGATCTCGTCACTGTCATACAAATCCAAGAACAAATACCATAGTCCTGGATAATTGTTAGCTCTGATACCAAAATGATTTGTAAACTCTTCAACTTTGGAATTATCCACAGAATCACAATTAATCGTTGTTGTTCTACTTTCTATTAGAAAATAACAGAGATAGCTAGTGAATGAATTATACTTGTGCTTAGAATCAACAATTTGCAGAAAGGGAAAGAATATAGACTCATACACCAACAATTTTATCCTAGAAAACCTCTAGAGGAGGAAAAACCAGTCGGGAAGGGAAATTGCTCTTTCTTCCCACTTTTATTGGCCAATTCAATAATAAGTATAGAAATTACAATAAGTATGAAAGAGAAGTAGATAATATCTCACACTTCCTCCCAGTTACTTGCTTGCTCTGACTCAATTACTCCTTGCTTCTACAAATCACAATTCCAACACTAAGAGCTTCTTACTCACTTGCTTCATGCTTCGATGCCTTTGTTCTCTTCCATAACATGCATTTATAGCTTTCTCATGTTCTCCCGTGCACTGGAGAATGGGAAAAGTCATGCAGAAGAAGAGACATGGACACCCTTTGGAATTCTGGGACTGTTCGCATCATATTTTATTTTCTGTCCGCAAGAGCCAGGACCGCCGCCCAATGCAGACCGGCGGTCCCAGGACCGCCGCCCTACACAGGGCGACAGTCCTGTCACTAAACAGACAGAACCTCCGTGTATATTTTTTTTCTTCTTCGTGTTGGCTGATTTGATAAAGTAGAGTCATTTTGGATGTGTGTTGGTGTGGGTGTGGGAGGGTGAGTGTGTTTGCGCATGTGTGCATGCGTGTATGTGGGTGGGTGGAAGATTGCACTTGTGCTTCGGTGAATGTTTAAGTGTATCAATCTTCTTTATAAACTATCATTACTAATCTCGGTCCCTTCATCACAACTTCAATTAGCATGTACCAACATGCGCTGGTTTGAATTCAAGTTTCAACTATGATGTATTCCTTGTTTTATCACCTCCTAGTCTCGTAGATATTGAAATACAAGTTTCTATAATCAACTACAACATCGCATGCCTATATCAATGAGGTTTCAAAGTGATCGATAAACACTTCAACAATCTTATAAGTTTCCAATACTAGTTAAGATCACCTCTAGTTTAGGCATGTATACATAAAATTGAACCCCACCAATGTATGTATTTTGAACTAGGGAATAGCCAAAAAATTAAATTTAAGAATCTTACGACGCTATGTTGAAGAAAGATGCATGTCATATTATATCATCGAAACAGGAAACGAAAAACCTTGATTAAAAAGGAATGATATTGAGAATTACATTGTAATGTCCCCTTTTTCAAGACATTAATATTTATTTTTCATTTGCATTGTAACCCCTTGGCATAGCGCTACAAGTGGGAGTCTCTTTAGTTAGTTTAATATGAACATAGATTAGTTACTTTTATTTATTTAATTAAAAAATAAATAAATTGCACATAGTCTTAGTATTAAATATTTTAATGAGAGTTTATGTTTTCCCTCCAAAAGGGAAAGGTCGGTCTTTATTGGATATTGCTCCCCTTAGTTCTATAAAAGGGAGGTCGCATTTCCTTAGAGGGTTATGTTGGATGAATTATTGATTTCACTCCATGCTTGGAGTAATTGGGATGCCTGCCCATTGATGTTTTCCTTGTCTCTCTCTTGCGTGGGAGTTTATTGAGTTGGTTATGAATTGAAGTATTTTCATGAGATTTGCAAATCTACTTGTTGTTGATTCCCTTTCTAGCTTTGGCGACTTGGTCTTGGGTATGGGCATATTTGTTTGAAGCATAAATCTGCATTTTTGTGAAGGGTTTGATGTACTTTGGTGATTATTATTGCTGATGCAATTTCTCTAGCAAATCGACTAGGTTTGGGATTTGATCTATCATATTTTGAGGTTGTTTGTGTTTGGTTAATTATTTCAAAGGGCTGATTATTTGAATATTTTTGAAGGGGTGTATGAGCTGAAATTAATTTATATGATTTACTCTAACCCTAGCGACTTGAAAGCAGATTTCTGAGGTTGTTTTGGCAAGGTTTTAATGCTCAGAAAATTCAGAATCATAGTGCATTGGAAAGACATTGGTTTCTAGTTTGTTTTGCATTTTATTTCATGGAAAAACACTGAGTATTGGATGAGTTATGAATTTTTGAATATTTCAGTTGTTGGCAAGCTATCTGGACATTATTAATTAATATTATTTCAGATCTGCAGTTTTGGGGTCAAGTTAATGTTGGATTTGGTTGTAGAAATTATGAGGAATAAGGAGGAAGTGATTTCATAATTTTTGGAGTGAATTTGATGCCCTAAATGTGCTGGGCGACCTAATTTTTAGGGCAAAATTAGGGTTTTATGTTGGCTATGCAAAAACTGATTTTGGGACATTGTTCTTCATATTTTTGTGGCCCAAAATCCAAAGTTTGAGAATTTTTGCTTGGATAGTTAAGCAGGAAATAATTTTGGAAAATTGTAGCACTTTGGGTATTTATTTAATTAATTAACTACTGTTCAAAATCAAATCTGGGTGATATTAGCATTCTAATTAGTTTTCTCATCTGACCCACTACTTTGGCATACTCCAACGCCATTTTGAGTTGTATTATTGCCGACATTGGGTTATTTGAGGTCAAACTAAGAAGATGTAATCTTCCTAGGGTGATCGAGTTAATTAATTTTTGTAGATTTAAATAATATCCTAAAAGGGGATATTACATACATATATTTCAATGTTATACCTTACAAATACAATATTTAGTTGTTTTGTTTGAATATGAAAAGAGTTTTATCATTATCAAACATTGGAAAATGGGCGTGTAAATATCTACTAAACTACTTTTCTCTCATTGCCAATATGCATTATACAAAGAGAATAAAATCCCACCTAACAAAAAATTATGCATAGTCCATTCAGAATTATCTACAATACCTATCAAAACTCAAAGAGAATGAATTGAAATCAAGTATATACAAGGAATTGATCATATTAACTTCAATCTATTTGAAAAATCATTTTCCTTTAGCTCATTTCCTTTTATTTAAATGTTTCCTTTATAGTGGAACAATAACAAATATACATTTTATAGGGTAAGATGCACTAATGTCAGTTATGTCTAATTTTGCTTGCCACAAAATATATAATCTACACCTATTAATGTATCTCTCTTATCTATAGATTGTCAATAAATAGGGAAAAAACATCTAAGAAAACCTGGGGCAAAACAGATTGTATCTCCTTCAAAGGTATTCCCATATCAGCTAGGGCCACAATTGCTTCTAGTGTGTAAGGACATTGTCTGCAACAAATACAAAACAAGCATAAACATTTGAAGCATAAAGGATCAGCCCTATTATAAAATCCAAGATGCTTCAAGTAAGATGATGCAAAAGCTAAATCAATTATACTACACATAATATAGAAGCACTCTAAAACGAATTAATTATTTGAATTTTATCGACAATAGACTTAAAACGTATACGGCTTCATATTTGAAAGTTCAATCGCACCCAAAACTAATATTGTACATGATTCTCCAAGAACCCAAAACCAATATTGTACTTAAGCAATTAAAATGTATGTTGTTAACCACCAATTCACCAACAAAATGGTGATGAGAGGTGGTTTGCGCACGAGAAAATCATGACAGTCACAATATGTAATGTCCCTTTTAAAATAAACCAATAATATATGCGATTTTCCTGATTTCTGCACTTAGGAACAGTTGTAACTTTCACAAGTATTCACTGACATATTCACAAACAATTGGCATATATGAATTATTCATTGGCAATTCTAAAAACGGTTGGCATACATAACCCACTAGTGTTCCTACTGCTAGACAATTTCCCAAACAATTGACAAACACACACTATTGTTATCTTATGCATTCATGTACCAATGATCAGAACTTATTGCATGACAACTGACATTAATATAGCATAGGGCAACTCACTTACAAACAGCAGACTGATATTAATCAAATGTGGATATAAATAACTGCATAGAGCCAACCCCTATGCATTTGTAATTCAAATTTACATAGATAAACAAGTGACAACAAGTTCCAACTCACAAGACCGTATGATTAGGGCAGAAAAGACCAGCAAGGACAATAATACGCTGATACAAACTCCTGTTATAAATATAATAATTGCTGGTGTGAACTGCTATTCAAATTCTCCTCACAATGTTAGGGTATTGTAGTGGCATTGTAGCATCAACAGTGTAGCAGTGGAAATACTGAATGTTGCGCCAATGTTAGGGTATTGTAGCGTCACTATAGCATCGATATTGTAGCAATGAAAATACTGAATGCTGCACAACAGCAAACTCACCCAAATATTGCACAGAAAACACACAGAAATGTTGTAACAGCTAACACATAAATATTTGAACAGCAGCTCCCCAATATATATATAACAAGTTTGATATATATATATATATATCAAACTTGTTATATTGAAGTGGCTGCGCTACTATGGAAAATATAGGAATCTGAATGCCCACACTGACAATCTTCCACACCAAACCAAAAAGAAATGTTGAGATAAACACACCACACTGAAACATACTTCTATCTTTCAGCCCAAATGTGATTCCCAGATGGAATCACCTTACATGTACAAGAGGGTTTTTGTCCTCCAATCCAACAATGGAAACTGAGGGTTTTTCGTCCTCCGAATCTCCACAGTCCGAGGGTTTCCGTCTTAAGAGAAAAAAGTGAACAAGAAATGCTCAGGTTCTGGAATAGGGTTTTATAATAAATGATAATAGATACATTCTTTTGAGCTCAATGCATCCTTTTATAATAATCCTTTTAATTTCAACCCTAAAAGCGTCTAAAACACTTTTAATAAAATACTACTTTTTGGCAAGCTTTATAATAATAATAAATAAGTGTCCTTTTACCATGTTATTAAAATATTATTATTAAATTATTTCCCTAATTTTATCCCTTAACGTATGGGAAATAAGAAATAGGCTACAAGTCCTACGATTAGTTTAATTCAAAAAGGGGGGACATGACAATTTATCCTATACTTACATGCCATAGAACCTATCAAACTTCCTATAGAGCCCCTTTTGCAAAATATTAATGTGAGTTGATAAAAATGCCACCACTTTTTTCAAAAACAATAAATGATTTCTCACACAACTTCTCCAACTTCTAGACAAAGTATGATGTTTGAGATAGAGGCCATAATATTATGTAACTAGCTTGACCATCCAGGTAGGTTGAGATATCACTAACCATCTAACAAGCAATGAACTGAGCAAAGACAAATTACAAATGGTCAGTGCACATGGGTCTAGGTTTTATTACTTCGTTCTTTTTCATACTCTCAAAGTTTCAAAAATTCTTCAAGTAAGATTTTGACATATGTATTATGTAATGATTATATATTTTTTCAATGCTTATTCATTGTAATAGAAAACAATTTTATTAATCAACTTCTTATTAGACCAATTTTATCTAGTGCGGATTATACAAATGGAATACATTCTAATTTGGCATCTATTATCCAAAGTAAGGGGCAAAACAAACATGATATAAAATGGGAAAGAAGCTTTATCTAATGATTATATTATTTCGTGCAAATGAGAGTGCATAAAGTCAATCCATCCAAAAGATTCTAGAGCAAAACTATAAACATTTTTTATCATCACCAGTGTGAGACAAAGTCAATAAGTTTGTACAAGGCCAAATGATAGAACTATATGGAATCATACCTAAGCATCTAAAAGTTAATTGCATCTCCTCTTGACATAGGAACTGGAGAGCTTTATTGATTATCAAAAAGTAATTATAAAACACAAGAGATGGTAGCAATTTTATAGGAATTGTACTGACTTATCAAATCTACTTAGGTAGATGAGATATCTCCCGTATGGCAGCAGATATGCAGATATAGCATATTGCCCCTGATTTCCAGTACAAGAATGCATCCGGGAAACAACATTCCAGCAATAAGACAACCACCCACAAAACTAGGGATTTATGACAACTAAGACTAGACAACTAAACACAAGTTAACACAGAATATTTTAGCTTATTACATTTATTTAAATAATCCACCCATGGTGAATTATGAACCTAGGAGTAGTTTAGGTTTGTTTCTTGCATAATAAGTGCTTGCATGCACATTGTTTTTCCAATTTTCATAGTTAGTTGTCTTTTTAAGAAGTGCTTGCATACACATGTTTTCCTTTTATTGGAGAAGGTATTTCAATTGTTTTGTTTCAGAGGATACAGGTTGTTGATAGAGGTATGTGACTCCATAGCCCAATGGATGCAGAAGGCTACTAATCTCTTTGTTTAGCGGGCAAACAATCTCGTGATATAGCCAAAATGTTACCATAATTCATGCACCAAGGATTTGCGCCAATGGAGAGATAAGGTGGAGGAGCATGCTAAGATAAATAAGCAAGGAGTAGTTCTATACTTGGTGCTATGGAGGGATAAAAATAGAAAGGAATAAATAAAGAAAATCAGCCCAGTTTGTTCTTGGCGCCAAGCATAGAATAGAATTGGATAAAAATAGTAGCCCACGTGCCAAAGGTAAATACATGGAGGAAAAGCATGAATAAAAAAATTAATTAAATACAGAGTTGTTGTCCAAAGTTTGGTGCCATGGAGAGATAAGGTTGCATGCATGGAAAAAGTTAAAAGTAGCATTGTTGTTCTATTTCAAAGGTTGGCGCTAGAAATAGAAGTAGGAATTTTTATAAATAAATCAATTGCAGTCCAATTCTATATTTGGCGCCAAAATATAAGGTAATAAATGGTTAAAAATAGCACCATTGTTCCAAAAATAGAGTTGGCATCAAAGATAGAATGAAGTTTTTATAAAGAAAAGTCAGTTTCTTCTCCATGCGCAGCAGAGTAGGAGAAATAAATAAATAAAGCAACTAATGTTCCCAAGGTGGCACCAAAGGGTAGAGAAAAATAAAACAATTAAAACAGCAGACTATTTATTGCATGCAACAATCTATTTATGGAATGGAGGCAGTCTATTCTATTTTTGATCAGTCTATATGGGCTGATTTGATTGTAAAAATTGACATACTTGGAAGCTGATTTGCATATGCATCTTCAACTTTTGTACTTGCACCTCTAAATAAAATAAAGCTTCATTTTTTCCCTGTCATACTGTTGTTTTCAGATTATTCATTGTGTTTGATAGGATATTGTGTTGCCTTAGTGTGGAATTCAATCCCTCAACCACTATCATTCTTCCTAAACCCTTGAATTTAATTTTGCAAAATAGTTCAGAGTTGTGCAGGTGTGTGTATCTTTTAATTCTGTGTGTGCAAAGTTATATTCGAGTATCAAATTATTGGTGTATCACCCCTATTTCCCATTTCCCGCATTCCTTCTCCCTTTTCCTTGTCAAAGTTTTCGTTTTTTAGCTAATTAACAAGGGAACCAACCCTCTCCAGAGGTTCACCTCAGACATAGGTTACCCACGGCCTTGAGGTGTTCCAATTTTGTCAATAGGAGAGAAAATGCACACACCATTCTCTATTAGGGTGCAAAAAATTGCTTCAGTTTCTGGCATGCCTGGTGGGCCAGTACAAAAATTTGCTAAAGAAGTTGATGTTGTTCTTAGCAAATATTAGTGTTTCAAATACAAATATTCAACATCTGGTAACTCCATTGGCCCAAAGATCCCTTTTTCTCAATCAACAAACCATTTCCTCCATTTTTCCATCTTTTTATGACGTTGTGCAATCATGACTTCAATTCGTCATTGCAATTCCCAATCCCAAGAGCATTATTACTCCCCTCCATCTCTTTTTCCCCAAAATCCTCCTCCAAATCAGTATTATAGACCCCATCATAATGAATATGTCCATGATCCAAGCCTCGCTAATCCATATGGTTATCCTAATAATCATGGTGTTTTTCAGGAGGAATATTCAGATCATAAAAAACAATTCCATGCCTAATGATGATTTACAGATGCAGGTACAACACTTGGAGATAAAAATGGTACAAATGAGGGCAACAAGTTCCATCAAAGCAGACAAGCTTGGATTCAAGGCACCCTACCCATGGGTCGGTCTTATGCCAAACTGGTATAGCCCTCAAGAGAAGTTAGACTTTGTGTCTGAATTGATACCACAAATATCAGAGTGGAATGAAAAAATGGAAGCTTACCAATATAGTGTTGAGAAACCCCGTCAATGGGGTAATTCCTCACTATCATCCTATAGCCCTCCCATTCTTACTTTCCAACCCACACAATCTCAACCCAAATTTCAAGTTCCCAGCTTTCTTAAAGTCTCTCCTTCCATTCCTTCTCTTCCACAAGATCTTACACCTCTCCAATCATCTCAACCTAAGTTACCGAAACGTTTTGGATACGGGAGCGGGGTATCCGTACACGCGGAAACGGCAAATTTTTTTTTGATACGGCGTAGGATGGCAGTACAAAAACTATATGAACGCGGAAATTAAAAAATATATACGGCATTTCAGCCTTCTAAATAGGAATTTAAGTTATTAACCACATATTATGCATATGAAAGACAAGATAAAAGACAAGTTATAAGCTAAATAAGTGAATAACCACAACAAACAAAGCTCAGGATACTTTGATAAAACTTAGAAACTTAAAAGCTTAAAAGTTAAATTAAAATTTAAAATACTTAAATCAAACACAATGTGAATGTCATGAATCTCATGATATATTAAATTCAATCATAGATCAATATTCAAAGCTCAAACTATCTTTCATTGTCAATATTCATCATATTCCTCTTCATCAAGGGGATCAAAACCAGCTACATCACCATCATTATGTGGTTCATTAAAACCACATGAGCTCGAACCACTCGCACTAGGGCCACTGCCAGTTGCACCCCCTTGTGCATGTAGGTCTCGTGGTGCCAAGAACTCATCTCATCATCATATGCTCCGTGGTGGGAAATGGAAGCATCCAAGTCAACTACCTCTAGATCAATGTCCCAATGTTTTGTTGACCCTTCCTTGTACTCTGGCTGCTTGTGGGATAAAATGCGAAAGTTGGAATGTATGTATACCAAATCTTCAGCCCTTTTAGCCCCCAATTTGTTGCGCTTCTGTGAGTGGATGAAATTACACGTACTCCAGTTGCGCTCAGAGGAAGATGAACTTGCAACCTATTAAAGCAACCCAAACTTCAAAGTCAATGCAAAGTTCAACTTCAGATTTAAACACTCAAACTTTAAGTTTAAAAAACTAAAAGAAAAGAGAATAAAAAAATTAAAAACTTACCTGTGCCAAGACCTTGATTGTAAGAGGTTGCAAGTAAGCCGATGAAGTACCATGGAGGTACCACAACATATGTGCATCCATCTTGTATTTGCTCCGAAGAGCGAGAAGGCTATGACCCGTTTCTGCTATGAAATTGCCAAACTCTACATAACCATGGTCTTGGGCCTCAGGATCAGGGAAGAGCCTAGCCAATGCCGCCATATATCCCTCACTGACTTCCGCATCCCTGTATGGTGCTACCCTTTCCTGGCAAGGAAAGGATCTATGTGCTATAAAATCTAGGAGTCAATGCAAAAGCTAGTAGATGTAATGGGGTGGTCATTTTGTTCCACCGCTCAATGATGATTGACTTCACTTGTTTGAAAAATATTTCCTCGGGATCTTGTTCTTTTGCATTTATGACGGCTTTTATCTTCTCAATCATTGAGTTGATGCCGCCATATATCTCTCCTAGACATGGTTGATCCGTGTCAGTAAACCAGATCATGCTCATAATGGGCTCTGTAAAACTCAACAGATAACCCACTCTATCCCACCTAGTGTCCTCTAAGATCAAGTTCTTCACTTTTGGAGCCCCTTGACTATTTGATTGCCTCCATACAGACCAAAGATTGGATGTTACCATCCTCATGAAAGTGCCTCTCGCACCTTCACTAAGTCGTCTCAAGACGATTGTGAGTGATGCAAACCGAGTCTCAACAACCTAATAAGAACGAGGAACAAAAATTAAAAATAAAATTTAAATTATAAAATTGAAAGCTAAAAGAATACTAAAAAACTTATATTAAATTTTAAAATTAAAAAGAAAGAAAGAAATAAAGCTTGTCCTTACCTTCAGTAGCTCCAACTACGAGAATGATCTAAAAATGCCCTGTGACATGTGGTGGTTGGTGACAAACATTTGGATTTCTTCAGCTTCTGAATACACTTGCTGGATCCACTCTATTTTGTTTACCATTTTCTTTAGCATTAAATTCAATGAATGCCCAGCACAAGGTGTCCAAAAAATATGCCCATACCGTGCCTCAATTAGCATCCCCGCAGCTTTGCAATTTTTGGCGTTGTCCGTTATCACTTGGACAACATTTTCAGGCCCCGTTGCCTCAATGGACTCAAAGAGAATGTTGGCTATGAATTGGGCATCCTTCACTTGCCCCTCACAATCAACCACTTTCAAAAACATTGCACCCTTAAGGCATACTGCAATCACATTGATTAAAGGGCGGTTTCTTGCATCTTTCCATTCATAAGAAACAATGGGCACACCTGTTTTGGTCCATGCATCCCTAATTGGTTGCAAGGAGGTTTCCACATTTATTTTTGTCTATCCAAAAGGGTGGTGCAGATCTTCTCATATCCTGGTGGTTTATACCCTTCTGGTGCCTCATTGATGGCTTTCACCATCTCATGCCAATAAGGTGATCTCACAACATTAAAAGAAAGACCATTAGAATATACACACCTTGCAATGCATTCATCTGCAATCTCCCTGTTCTCATTCTTAAAGGCCTTTTCCAATGGCCCTTTTGTCTTACTTTTCTTTCGTGCAAGGGAAACATCCTCATCTGTGGAGATAGGAGCCACAAATGGATGTGGCATGGCCACAATTGGGGATCCACTAGGTGATGAAGCAAATGGAGGCCTTGCTGAACGAGATGAACCTCCTCTTTTGGCTAATGGATGACCCACTCTCATAGCCACTTTAGCCTCTGCATCCTCCTGCTCTTTGATATATGCCAAAACATTTGCTTTTGGCACCCCAGCATTATTCCTCCCCCTACATACTCTTATACCATTACCCGTTATGGCACACAAGTGGCATTTCACCCTACTGTAAGAGCCTTTGAATAGTCCATCACACTCATTGCATTTCCATTCAAAACAACCACCACCTGCAAGTTGTCGAACTATTGTTACGTGCCTCCATAACGGTGAATTTGGGTCAAAGTCTTTGGCCAAAGATTGCCCAGAAGAAGCAGAACTTGTTGCCATTGTAGAAATACCTACAAGGTTTAAAAAAAAAAATTAAGCAAAGAAAACAATGGCATGCAATTGCATTGTGATTGAAAAATGAAAATTAAAAAAATTAAATGGAAAGAGCAAAATAAAAATGAACATAAGCCAAAAAATGTAATGTGTGAAAGATTAAATAATAAAAAAAAAAAATAGAGGAACAAGGCTAGAAATTAAAAAAAAAACTTACCTTCACTTAGTAAACCACAAATCAAATCCTTCACAAATCCTCCTTTGCAGCTCCCCACACTCCTACAAGCTTAGCAATAGCTCCTCACACTCCTACAAGCTAGCAATAGCTCCTCAAACCCTAGACAAGCACAATGCAATTTTGGAGAGCCACAATGTGAGTTTGTTTGTTTTATGTTTTGTTTGTGTGTTGTTCTTTTGTTTTATTGTATGCATCCATTTGAACATCACACAAAACAATAATTTCGAGGTAGCTTGGTTAGGTTTTAGATTAGAAGAGTTGATTTATAATTTTTTATCGTTGTGTGCCTCTTAAAAACATAAAAAAAAACAAGGGTTTAAAAAAAAATTAAAAAACGTATTTTCCTACGCGGGAGCGGCCAGGGAGCGGGCAGGGGCTGCAGAAATGCCCGGTTACGACGCAGGCCGTACCCGCGCGTTTCCACAGCCCCTGCCCGCTCCCTAGCTGCTCCCACAACCGCTCCCGCTCCCGGACACTCCCGCTGCCTGTATAGGCGTTTCCGGTAACATAGATCTCAACCATTGCAAAATCAGTTAGCAACCCAACCCAACCCTCCCCTCATATTCCCAAATCCATTCTGGAATGAAAATAATCAACAAATCAGTTTGGAAGAGCAGCCAACTAAAGAGCCAAGTGAAGAAGTTCTCAAGAAAAATCTAACAAAATGGAGCTTACAATTTGAGGACAAACAAATTCCAGGGTTGGTTAAGCCTACAATAGAGGAGTGTAAGAAAGTGGTTGAAGTTACAAAGCAACAAGAGGAATATGACCAGCAAGCAAAGGTTAGACAAAGTTTTCTCAAATGACTTGAGCTACAATGTAAAGATAATGTTTTGAAGGAGTGTGAGAATGTTTTTAAGGATCAAATCAGCAATCTTGAGCCTATATCATCTTCTTGTGAAGAAAATAATTCAATAAAAGTTGAGGAAGTCAGCAAAGAAATTCAAATTCAAAAGGAGTTTTCCTCGAGCATGAACAATAAAGAGGATGAGGTTTTATCAGACTTAGAAGATTCTGATGATGAGGAAGAGCCAATTGAAATTGTAAGTATTCAACCTCCATCATTTATCTTCTTCAATAAAGACTCTCTTGTTATTACATATTCTTTCGAGCTTGAAATGGAGCCAAATATGAGGTTGTTTGCAAATGATGAAGTAGAAAAAGTTTCAGATCAGTCTCCAGACATCCAATATGATCACGAAAATGCCAAATTCAAAAGGAGTTTTCCTCAAGCATGAACAATAAAGAGGATGAGATTTTATTAGACTTAGAAGATTCTGATGATGAGGAAGAGCCAAGTGAAATTGTAAGTATTCCACCTCCATCATATATCTTCTAGCGGTGAGTGAAAGCGGATTGGGCAAATATCCATCGGCTGAGCCCCCCCACCCAATATAGAGAATCGAGATAATTGAATTCCACTTGCCTATGAATTAAACCAAACCATCACCGCAAGATCTATCTATATGGACTCAATCTGAGGTTGTTTGCAAAGGATGAAGTAGAAAAAGTTTCAGATCAGTCTCCAGAAATTCCAATATGATCATAAAAGTGCCTCAAGTACTCCAAATGATGATATTACACACAAAGAAGAGGGGCAGATCAGAAAAATCAGTTTATCAGCTATGAGAAAACCATGTCCAATCAGGTATTTGGCTAGTTTAGAGCCACAGAAGGAGTTGCCATCAGTTGTGCTCATTTCAGAGCATAAGAAAGAGCTTCAAGTTGCCAAAAATCAGCCCCAACATCTACAAAGACAAAGTGCGGATCCTATAGAGTTGTTTATTCTTTTTTGGGCTGATAGTTTGAGCAAATCAATGGTGCAAACTATGTCTACACTTATACCATGTGATCTTGTTGCAAAATTGATTTCATGGGCGCACTTTCTAAGAGATGGAAGTTATTTCTCCCAACCAGTATGTGGTTTTGTTTAGCTTTCCTTTCTCTTTGTTTAGATTGGGAGTAGTTTAGGTTTGTTTCTTGCATAATAAGTGCTTGCATGCACATTGCTTTTCCAATTTTCATAGTTAGTTGTCTCTTTAAAAAGTGCTTGCATGCACATGTTTTCCTTTTATTGAGGAAGGTATTTCAGTTGTTTTGTTTCTGAGGATACATGTTGTTGACAGAGGCATGTGACGCCATAGCCCAATGGATGCAGAAGGCTACTAATCTCTTTGTTTAACAGGCAAACAAACTCGTGATGTCCCCAAAATGTTACCATAATTCATGCACCAAGTATTTGCGCCAATGGAGAGATAAGGTGTAGGTGCATGCTAAGATAAATAAAAAAGGAGTTTTTTATACTTGGCGCTATGGAGGGATAAAAATAGAAAGGATTAAATAAAGAAAAGCAGTCCAATTTGTCCTTGGCGCCAAACATAGAAGTAGTTTATCTAATAATCAAACTAGCTAGTTCTCATTTTGGCCCAAAGGGAAATGGATGGAGGAAAAGAAGGGCTAAAAAAATTAATTAAATACAGATTGTTGTCCTAGAAGATCATGGCGCCCAACATGAAAGGTTGCATACATGGAAGATAGTCTAAAAATCAGCATTGCTGTTCCAAAATAGAGGTATGGCGCCAAGGATGGACTCTGGAGAAGTGACTTTTATTTAGGAACTATTGTCTAATTAGCTGTCCAATCCTTATTGGTGGTGCCAAGGGATAAAGAAGGAATACATACTGGTTAAAAATAGCAAACTGAAGTTCTTTTCAAGCATGACAGAGAAAAGAACAAATCAAAGATAAACATGTAGTTGTTCTAGTCATTGTTGGCGCCACAAAGTCAGAAAAACAAACTGCAAGAGTCTGCCATGAGCCAGCAAGGATAGGAGAATATATATTTGATAAATAAAGCAACTGCTGTTCTTTCAAGGAGTCGGCACCAAGCTGAGGGAAATTAAATAAATAAAATAAAAGGAACAACAATCCAAAAACAACGGTAGTCTATTATTGGGTAGGAAGAGCTGATTCAGTCTTGATATGGGCTGATTTTGATTGTGGAAAATAACATACTACACTTGGAAGCTGATTTGCTTATGGCATCTTCTAGACTTTATACTTGCACCTTTGAATAAAATAAAGCTCCATTTTTGCCCTCTCATACTCACTTTTTTCAGATTTTTCATTGTGTTTGATAGGATATTGTATTGCCTTAATGTGGAATTTACTCCCTCTACTGCTGTCCTTTTCTCCTAAACCCTTGAATTTATTATTGCAAAATAACTTCAGAGTTGTGCATGTGTGTGGATCTTTGATTTCTCTGTGTGCAGAGCTAACACGCATGTGATAAATTATTGGCTTATAACCCTTATTTCCCATTTCCTGCATTCCTTCTCTCTTTTCCTTGTCAAATTTTTCATTTTTTAGGTGATTCACAAGGGAACCAACCCTCTTTGGAGGTTCATCTTAGACATAGGTTATCCACAGCTTTGAGGTGTTTCAATTTTGTCAACAGGAGAGAGAGTACACACACCATTCTCTATCAGGGTGCAACTTATGGGTGACAACAATTACTATCAACATAGTGTCGTCCAATGACTCACAATTTGTATTGTGCTTGATACTCTGAAAGAATTTTGTGTGGTTTTCATGTCAATTTGTTTTCTCAATGTAATTTTTTTTGGAAAGCAAGCCGATAAATTGTCATTTCATCTCAAAACATGAGTATTTGCAAACCATTTCTCTTTACTAGTGGACTACAAGATGTCTGTTCAATCTTTTCTTGCACCTATTTGGGAGTTGCAACAGGCAATCTAAATCTCATTCCTAGTCACACAAAGGCTATGATTCCATTAAAGAGAACTCTTTGAGAAGAAAGCTTCTTGGATTATTTTCAGGACATCACCATACAACTTCGATTTATAAGATCGAAAATGCTATATGGATCTTCAGATCAAGTCTTGGGCATGACAGTGGGCATGCATTAAAAGTGTTGGATATTAAGATATAGATCTTCTTTGCTTCTTGGTTGAACAGGTTGTTGATCTTGTTTCATTAGATGTTAAGCTGTAAACTAGAATTCCATTAATATATTGCTAAAAAATGTTTAATCCATAGTTTCTTCAAGGAAATCTACTAGGTTGTATAGGATTCATTCTAGGCCCAACACAATATTTTTGAAATATAGATGTACATAGCTCTTTGTTCCTCCCAGAGATTGGTATCTTTGGATCAACCACTAATAGGCATTTTTTATATGAGCTTGTCTCAATTCTTCAAATGGTTCATTGGCCTTGGCTATTTGGAGAAGCTCTTAGGGGAGTACTTTGCTCCCTTCTAGGATTGTCTAGCCCCATCCGCTTAACTTTGGACATTCTTCTTCAAACATTATTAGATACTGCATTGGCCCTATTGTGGTGGTGGTGGATGATATCGATGTTGGTTTTTCTGGCCTTAGCTTTTCTATAGACGTGATAACATTGGTTTCGAGTCTTGGTCTCCAAATTTTATCTTAATCATCTCCGTGTTTCATTAAAGGTCCTTCCATCATGTGGCTATTTGTCCTTGTAATTGGATCACATGGTTTGAGGTTTATCTGTTTTGTGTTTACCGCTACTACTTGTAGCTATGTTTACGTTACATTTGTGTTTTATTTTTAGTTACTTTTCAGACCCTAGGATTGTTGTACTCTAATACTTTTCTATTATAACTGAGTTTACTTTTGAGTCAATTACCTACTTTGGTCTTTTGTGGAACATAGTATAATTTCTTTCTTTCTTTCTATGGATTACTTTTCTTCCTGCTTTTTTTTTTGTCTGCTACTTCATCTTTTACCATCAAGAAAGGAGACAAATAATGCATCTTATATTACTCTAGAGAACAAATGAGTTACTTGAGCATTATGATTACATGGAGAATCTCTACCTACACAGGCAAGGAAAGAACACATCTAATCCTGTGCCCCATTAGGCAAATAATTCACATCCTTCAGAAACCAATCAAGCTTAGCTTTCACAATTAAAGACAAAAATTGTCTAAAAAGTTGGAAAATTTATACTAAGTGGGTGGTATCTTCCTGAAAAGTAGGTTTGCATCTCATTATCCAAAGAAATCTAATCAATTTCAACAGAATTGTATGCCATAGATTCTTGCCGTTGTTTGTGAACATCCAAGAACCCCCTAGAAGAGGTTCTCTCCAAGGGACGGGAGAAAAAAGGGAATTGAATTCAGCTTGTAACCACCCCCCCAAACCCTCTAGCTGTTGAGCACTTCTGGAAGATATGTTGATTGTCTCATCTTTCCCACACAATGCAGAAAGCATCTGCAATATCTACCTTACACAGATCTTGACAGATAAACGTTGATGCATTACGAGCAATCCCAACACCTTGTGTTTAATTTTTTTCTTGTTTCTAAATGACTAGACAATGTTGTTACCATCTCACTTTAAATACCTTGACTTGCCACTGCTTGTCCAATGAATGGCATAACATTAAACTGTTGCACTTGATCCTTTGTTGCAAGAAAGGATTGCAAGAAAGGAGTCTACAAGCCCTGGATTATAGTATAGCTGAAAATCTCTTATGCAATGATGCTAATGGCCAATTCAACTTGTATCGAGTAGAGGATAATATCAATCATGGGTCTACGACTACAAAAGTTCTAAGAGGAACTAATGGAGCTGGAATATTTATCCATGTTCCTCAAATTCATTAAGGTCTATTTTGTAGGTTTCAATATATATTGCAATCATGTATAGGGAAATAATATCAAAGTATTCTTGAAAGAATCAATCATGCTGTATTTTCTTTAGAATTGAGTTTGGATCCTTGACTGTATTTGTTTATATAGACGGTTTGCAAATTTTAGATCGATTTTCTTGGGTGGAACATGGTTTACTAACAATTTGAGGGTATTTTAATGAAATTCTAACATTTGTGAATATTGCAATTTTTTTTGGCGTGCTTTCCAAATGAGTTTCCATATGTTTCTTTAGTTCTTGTAACGAGTCTATCAGTTTTTCAATTTTTTTAGTAAGGGTTGGTTGTTCTTCATCATTTGTCTTTTTTCATTTCATATAATTTGTCTTTCAGCTATTCTATTATGGTGATAAGGGTTTGTTTTGGGCTCAACAGTAGCCTTACCTAATTGTAATACATATGAAACAGTTATGATGAACTTGGGGTGCAAAAGATTTTGCCTGATACAACTTTCATCCGACGGTGGAGGCACAAGATTGAAGCGGTTATTATAACACATGGCCATGAAGATCACATTGGTGCCTTACCTTGGGTAACTTGCCTCTCTACTCTTTTCTTCTAGACACCAGATTTTATTCAATAAAGTTCTCGTCGGGTAAACCACAAATGCATGTTGCACTCCCATACTCTAGCTATTTTATTCCTTGTTACTTAGTTTGACAAGTGTATTTATTGTAGAAGAACCAATTGAGGGCATGGATGCCACATTCAATGGGGATATGCGAAAATAAGTAAAATTTAAATTTTAGCTTCCTACTTAATAAAACGATTGAATGTTAAATGGGCAGGCTTGGAACCAATCCTATTGACCAGTTCAACCCACAACAAAATATAAGAAGGAAAAAAATGAAAAGAAAACGTAAGAAACAAAACAAGTACACTTCCATTAATCCAAGTAGTAGCCAAACATTTTGAAATACATTCTTTCTTTGACACTTGTTGATGGGGCACAAATCTCTATTGAATGCACAGATAGGATTTAGGGCAAAGAAAATGCTATTTGAGATTTAAGATCATAACAATTAGCGAGAAATGAAATAGCAACTATAAAACAATGATTATGCATGATTAAAAGAAAGAGCACTTAATATATGTAGTAAGAATATTCAACCACGTCACAGTATTATATATATACTCAGAAGCACCGAAACGCCCATGGGGTTCCCGTATCCATGCAGAAACGTTTCGGAAACGCGAAACGAATATGAAACGTTTCCGGAAACATTTTTTTAAATTTAAAAAAAAAAAAAAAACGTTTGGCACGTTTCCGCCGGTTTTTGCAAGTTTCAAGCATCAAAACTAATAAAAAAATAAAAAATAAAAGCATTTAATAGACCTAACCCTAATCTACCTACCTAGACTTGCTAAAGACACTTCCTAAAAGGCTATATAATGACCTCTTGGGTCCATTCTAAATCACACTCTCATTTTCTCTCTTGCTAAATTCAGTTTTCACTAAACTAACATTTAGCATTGTGAAGAGCAAAGAGACATCAAGGAACAACTTGAAGGAAGAGTTTAGGAGGTGGTGCTAAGGGCAAAGAGCATCTAGATTATTATCATGTGTATGTGAATCATTGACATTGTAACCATGTTGAATGATGAGTTATGACTCTTTAGAAGTTCAAATTTCAATGAATACAAAATATTTTGAGTGCTTTAACAATTATCTCTTATGGTCTACAAATTTACAATTATAAAATGAGTATTATGCATATATATATATATTTAATAATGTATTGTACGGACGTTTCCGGCAACGTTTCGTATCCAAGGTTTTTTGGAAATTGCCATTTCCGCGTTTCGTATTCGTTTCCGTTTTCATTTCCGGTTCCGTTTCCGTGCAACGTAGTTTATAAGTAGTTGAGACTGGCAGTAATAAGGGATTACAGATTTATAAGAACTGAACTCGTGTGATCTTGTTGAGCTAGCACTTCTACATGGGAGATTGGTTGTCTTAGAAATTAGGAGTAACTCACCTGCGAGCTAGGCTTCTTCAATTATTGGTTGTAATCAGATTAGAGTATTTTTTCTACAAAAAATGCAGATTTTATTCTGAATACTGGAAAATAATACTTCATTTTTTAGGCAAACTTTTTTTTCCAAAATTGTGAGTTTTGGAATTTTAGAATTTCATTTGACACATAAATGTGGTATCCAGTGATCCTGCCAACACGTGACATTATAAGAGCATATCCAAAAAGGGGTCTAAGGCAGAATGAAATAAAAGTGAGTTCAACCAGGTAACAGAAGAAAGTGTCCTGCCTTCAGTTGAGAACATAAACGATACGAGTAGGGGCGTTAGAGAAATGACCCAGACCATCTAACAACTACTGCACAAAATGGCCAGTGGTAATCACATTACTCCTCACGCAAGTCTGAAACATTGCATAGTCATCAAATCAAGTCTAAAAGGTAGCCTTCAATAGAGCAGGGACGGTCATCTGCTCCTCAGCAAAGAAATCTGAAAAGAGACATTTGAGACGTTAATGAAGACCCTATCAAAAGGATATGGAGACCCAACCTCGGATGCTGAAAATTGACATCCCAGATTTGATGGATCAAGAAAAATGAGCCACATACATGAATCCATCAACTTGATGTTTCTTTTCAAATGCATCCGATGACTGATTGAGAGAAAAATCAGTTTTCAACACCACACTTGGAGAGGAATGCATATGATTGGTGGCATCAATATGACTCGGATCTTAAAGATGGTCTCAAGAATGAGATCCTTAATTGATACGATTTCTTCTCTTTGACATGCTTGATTAAAAGCCTCGCGACGACCACCACATAGAGATGAGGAATTTAGATCAAAACATGCACTAGTTTGTTGACAATGATAGTAGAAATTTTAGAAGACTTTGCATGTAGATTTGAGGTATCTCAATAATGAATTAAAGGGATATGTTGAGGGCCGAGGCTCTTGGAACAGTTGACTTGGTAAGAGATTTAGCAAAATCTCTCAGTTGAAAAATTGCTCAATAGCAAGACAAAAAGCAAGCAAAATTATACACTTTCTAAGAACCAACGTAGTTCAAACAGAACGACATTCAATATTGATATGAAGTGGCCACTGAATGCTTGAATGAATGCTAATAAAGCAGCTAGAGAAGATTAACGAAAGCAAAGCTGTTGTTTCTTATGCAAGGAGAAGTGGGCTCCAAGGCAAAAGTGTATGGCTTAGGAAACAAATCATTTGGTTGAAATGTCGGATGTGTCGGGTAGGAGCAAGGATGAACCAGCTCAAATTGATGTGAGCATGTCACCTCTAGAGGATATATCATCAAAAGAGACAACCGACCATTCCACTGCTATAAGAGGGGTGTCTCCAAACCGTACCTTGAGAGAAGGATGGATTGAAGGGAGACAAGTCATAGTGCTGATTGTCTCAGGTAGCACACATGATTTCATTGATTCTGAGCTTGCTCCACACTTGGTTTGCATATGCATGCATGTATTCCTTTTAAGGCTCGTACCACAGATGGAAGTATTATGACTTCGAAGGAATACGCAGAGCGCGTGAACCTCAGGTTGGGATCATATTCAATGAGATCTGATTTTTATAAGATACCTTTGGGCATACAACAGGTTCATGTACTCGGTGAAATCCGCATGGAATTTATTGAGTTGTACTTGAAATTCATGCAAGAAGATAAAGAGCATGGAATTAGAGGGTTCAAAACATCTATATGCTCCATCATATCGGCTCATAAAATGCAAAAGCAAATCAATCAAAGCAACTCAGATTATATAATCAGTAGAAGGGCTTACACACTTCAGCTAGTTCAGGAAAAACAGCATATATCCAGCCAGTACAACTTATATTACAGCAGTACCAAGTGGCATTTGGTGACCTTCCTTGGGGCCTTCCACCTGATAGGAGTCAAGAGCATGTCATAGAACTGAAAAAGGGCACAAAATACATAATGATTATCCCTTATCAGCACCCCAGGTTGTTTAAGGATGAAATTGAAAATCTGGTACAGGAACCACTCGACATGGTGCACATTGTTCCAAGCAAGAGCCCATTTGAGGCACCACTGGCATTGATCGTGAAGAAGGATGGTTCTTTTCGCATGTACATTGGTTATCATGCCCTACATAAGAAGACTATATATAGCTGAATTCCTATTCCTATATTGGATGAATTGATTGATGAGTTGCACAGAGCAACTGTTTTCTCCAAATTGACATGAGATCTGCCTACCATCAGATTAGAATGAAACCTGACGCTACACACAATAGTTACTGCTCGACATGGTGGACATTGGTCCAAGCAGGAGCCCATTCGCTACACCAGTGGTATTGGTTAAGAAGGATGGTTCTTTTTGCATGTGGATTGATTACTGTGCCCTAAATAAGATGCCTATAAAGAATCGGTTTCCTATACCTAGAGTGGATGATTGTCTTCTCTGAAATTGACCTGAGATCTAGCTACCATCTAATTACAATGAAACCTGAGGATACACATAAAAAAACATTTTGGATGCACCACAGACACCATTAATTTTTGGTCATGCCTTTCAGTCTCACAAATTCACCGACAACTTTCCCAGCTACCATAAAAAAAATTCATCCTTGGCAAGAATTTGTAGGAGCACTTAGCCCGTCTTAAGTTTGTTCAGAATAGCATTTGCAAGAGTGCATAAAGTCAATCCATCCACGAGAATTCTAGAACAAAACTCTAAACATTTTTGTACTAACACCACTATGAGACAAAGTACAATAAGTATGTACAAGGCCAAATGATGGAACTATGTATGATCATACCTAACTGTCTTAAAATTAATTGCATCTTCTACTTAATTTAACACCAAAACGTGTGGGGCAAAAATACACTTTGGAGATCCTATGGGTGTGTGACCCTTTGCTCCACGAGAGAATAGCACCACAAATGCTGCCTCAAAGTTTATGGAAGATGCTTGCTACAGAAGTTTGCGTAGGCAACAACGAGCCTTTAAAAGTTGGCGATTATTTTCAATCACATTATTTGGTGCAGAATTATTTCTTGTGGCACATCATTTTAAGGTGTAATTTTTTAGTGTGTCATAGACGTGATATTGCCGTCGTTTTGAAACTTGAAAGGGATCCATTTCGAGGACATAAACCATCATATTATTTTTACTATATTGGAAGAGATGACATCCCTATTTGGATTCTCAAGAATGGGAAGGAATGGAGGTAGACCTCCAAACTAGGATGACATTTTCAGCCATTGAGGAGAAAATGATTGTGAAGTATCCTCAAGGAGGAGCATAATCTTGGCTGCAGTTGATGGTTTCCAGTTGTTCAAAATCTATTTTTTTAGTGTTTTTGACCTTTGGAAATAAGCACAAGAATCTGCACATCAGCGCTTTCTCTTCCAGTGACCAGAATTTTATTCTCAGATGAGGAAATGTTATCTTGAAGAAGAAGTTAAATCGGTAAATCTGTATTTAAGGTGTAGATGATTGCCAAATGTTCTAAAGGATTTTATCATGTTCTTTCCTTATTTTTTGCAGCTTATGCATGAAAATCGCAACAAAATGTCATTCCCTGTCCCTAAAACATCAACATGAATTTGACGAAAAAATTTAACTAAGCATTAGTGGATTTGAGAACCGAAACATTTTTCTCAAGGTACAAAGCTCATTTGACAATATAGACTAAACAAATTCAATTTGTCGAAAAATTAAATACCGATCACTTAACTGGATAAATTTTAAATAAGGAATCCACAGATATAAGTCAAATTGAAGTAACTATCTCGAAGTAACTATCAACCAAAAAAACAATTGAGACATAATATCAAAAATGATGGATGAAAAAATACTTAAGAGCAAACCTTAAGCATTCTTTATAAGAAATACAAGCTGCACGATCGTAACTAGTCATACGATACAATTTAGCCATCGTGAGATTTATTCGCAATGTTCTTGATTTGCTTGGTATGCCTTCCATCTGCAATGTCATGACAGGAATATTAGTTTAAAGAACAAAGCAATATTAAAGGAATTTGAAACACATATTAATGCTTAAACAAAGGATCAAAAGACTCCTAAGTTAAATGATTGGGATGTCAGAAAAGGTAATTGTCACCATGCAATAATGCATTATAATAAAACTGGCTTCAGTATTTTCCAACCAGTTTACAAACAAAACTAAACTAGGATGCAGTAGACTAGTTTACAGTACAAACAAAACAAACAATTTACAGTACAGGACAGCCTACTGCGCATATCATATTCAGATGCCAATTTCAATCTATCAAAAAAAGCCTAATAGGAAAATAGAAAATGTTGTTTCCTCGGTTAACATTGATCAATAGTACAAGAACAAACGCAAGATGTTGCAATATTCCACCCTTTATGTAGTGTCTTTAATAATTTAATGGATAGTATCAACTCGGTTTTTTTTTTTATGGATTGCTTCTTCAATCCCCTTATTGACTGTCACACAGGTTCTACCCAATGTTGCACCGAAACGGAAACGGATACAAAAAGCGGAAGCGGCAATTTTAAAAAAAGCTTGGATACGAAACATTACCGGAAACGTCCGTTCAATATATTTTTAAAAAAAAATAAAATATATATATATATATATATGCATAATACTCATTTTATAATTGTAAATTTGTAGACCATAAGAGGTAATTGATAAAGCACTCAAAATATTTTGTATTCATTGAACTTTGAACTTCTAAAGAGTCATAACTCATCATTCAACATGGTTACAATTTCAATGATTCACATATACATGATAATAATCTAGATTCTAAAATATATCATCCAGATCTTCCTCATCATCTTGATCTCCATGAACAAAACTGGCAGCTCCACTCACACTAGCTCCAATTTCCATCCCCTGTGCAATGGATCCCGATTCTTCTTCATCAATACCAAGTAGTGAAAGTTGGCTAAGAATAGCCGCAAAAGCATCAAAGTCACTACTCTCACGATTAATATCCCAAAGTTTGTTGGGACCTTTACGATAGCCTTCAGTCTTGTGTGTGAGGATGCACAAATTGGAGTGTAAATACACTAAATCCTCAGCCTTCTTGGATCCTAACTTGTTCCGTTTGGCCGAGTGGATGAAGCTATATGTACTCCAATTCTGCTCTGTTGAAGAATTGCTAGCCACCCGTTACAAATATGAAAAAAAAAGTTCGAAATTTTCAATTAGAAATAAAATTAATTTACTAAGAAGCAAAAACTTTGAACATACAATTTTAATTTTTAATTAATTAATAAAAAACAAACTTTTGATTTCATTTTAATATTTTATGCCTGTGAGAGGACTTTAATGGCAACACGTTGTATGTACTTGGCATCATGGCCATGTACATACCACCACATGAATGGGGTCAACTTGTACTTGTCAACTGCTGCATCTATTTCACCCATGCTACCATTAGATGAAGAGACAAAGAGCGCCATTTCATAGCGGACCATACTAGCTATATCTGGATCAGGAAAAACCCTCTGGAATGTTGCCTTAGCTCCAATTGCAACTTCATGGTCATTATATGGTTTTTGCCTACCAGGTAGTGAAATTATTTCACTGCTATAAAACTTGGGATTCAGGGCATAGGCTAGGAGATGTAATGGGGTGGTCATTTTACTCCACCTCATGATCACGCTCCTAACTTCATTGTAGAAGGTTTATGCAGGATCCTGCTCTTTTTGTTGTATGATGTCTCTAATTTTTTCAAACATAGAGTCAATGCCATCATAGATCTCCCCTATGCAAGCATCATTTGTGTCTGTATATCTAATCATAGATAAAATAGGCTCAGTAAAACTAAGCAAGTATGCAACCTTTGCCCACCAACTATCATCAAGTATAATTGATTTTACTCTGATGACTCTTTCTGTGTTTGCTTGCTTCCACACAGACCAAACATCATCAATCACCATAAGCCTTAAGATTTGTTTTACCTTCACAAGTCGTCTTAAGACGAGTGTGTGAGAGACAAATCTTGTTTTAGCAACCAATTAAAATAAATTAAAACAAGTTAATAAAATATAAAATTAAATTTAAAAGAAATTCAATTGATAATTTCATATTTCATAGAAAGCAAATAAATATTAAAAATTAAAAACTAGGAAATTGTTTCGTTACCTTCAACAACTCCAACGTTGAGAACTTCCTAAAGATGGCCTGAGACATATGATGATTTGTGACAAACATTTGAATCTCATTTGCCTCTGTATAAGTTTCTTCTATCCATGGAATTTTGCCAATCTTCTGCAACATGAAATTCAAGGAGTGTACTGCACAAGGTGTCCAAAAAATGTGCTCATATCTCCCCTCAACAATCATCCCTGCTGCTCTACAATTTTTGGCATTGTCCGTGATGACTTGGACAACGTTTTGAGGGCCCACTGACTCAATAGCCTCAATCAAAATGTTAGCAATAAATTGAGCATCTTTCACTTCACCCTCACAATCAACAACCCTTAAGAACATTGCACCTTTAGGGTACACTGCAACAATGTTGATTAGGGGTCTATTTCGGGCATCTTTCCATCCATCTAAAATTATAGATACCCTTGAGTCCTTCCATGAATCCCTAATTGGCTGCAAAGAAGTATGTACATGGGCCATTTCTTTCACCAACAATGATGTTCTCACCTTCTGATAGCCAGGGCTTGTATACCCTTGTGGTGCATCATTAATTATTTTCACCATTTGTTGCCAATAAGGTGACCGCAACACATTGAAGGGCATTCCACATGCATAAACGCATCAAGCAACCAACTCATCAGCAACATCCCTTTTCTCATTTGGAAATGCTTGCTCTAATGGGCCTTTGGTACTTCTCTTTCTTGACAAGCACTCTCCCTCGGATGAAGTTTCAACAACTTGGATAATTGGATGGTTTGATGGGGTGGGTGGTTTTACAGAACCCCTATTTTGCAAAGGAGCGGTTTTAAATCTAGATCTTGAACCTGCCAAATCAGCCTCCTCTTGCTCTTTCATATATGCCAATATATGTTTCCCTTCAACCTTGGCACATTTTCTAATCCTCGTTCCCCCTTTCCCCATTAAATGAGCTTTGAGGTGGGTGTAAGAGGATTTGAATTGTACATTGCAATGATTGCATACCCAAACTCGAGAGCCACCGCCAACAAGGTTCTCCACAATTTGCACATGTCTCTAAAGAGGAGCTCTAGGATCCACACCCCCACTTTGACTTGCTTCCCCTTCCCCATGCCCTCCCATAGAAGCTGAACGGGATGCCATTTATGTTTTTATATCTCAAGAGTCAAAGAATCAAACCTACATTGAATTTTTTAAAAACATAAACTTAGATAACAATAAATTATTATTAATATTATTAAATAGAAGTTAGAACTACACCCTACATATCCTATTCTGCTTTTGATCACCAAGTTCACCGTATAGGCGCAAGGTGAGAGCATACACAAAGTTCAGATTTTTTTAATTTAATAAACACAAAAAAACTCTTACAATAGCAAAAAAAAATCTAATCCTATTCTGCTTTTGATCACCAAGTTCATTGTATAGGCGCGAGGTGAGAACATACACAGAGTTTGGATTCTTTAATTTAATAAAATTATAAACACATAAAAAACTCTTAAAACAACAAAAAAAAACTACGCATCCTATTTTGCTTTTGATCACCAAGTTCACCGTATAGGCGCGAGGTGAGAGCATACACAGAGTTTGAATTTTTTAATTTATTAAATACAAAAATAACTCTTAGAATAGCTTAAAAAAAACTACGCATCTTATTTTACTTTTGATCACCAAGGTCACCGTATAGTTGCGAGGTGAGAGCATACACAGAGTTTGGATGATATTTATAATTTTAAAAAAACAACATGATTTTTATTTAAAAACCGCAAAGGAAATGTTACAATTTATTTTTTTTAGCATAGAGTTTAAAAATTACTAAATTAAAACTGCATATTGATATCATGATCAATGATAATGAATTATGTGTGCATTATGCACACATCATTCGTGATCATTGATCACATTAACATTTTCTTTATTAAAAAAAAAACTTGAAAAATACCTGGTTTTTCTTTCTACAAACTTCCAAATCTACTTTGAAATTCTTCCTTGATGCTCTTTGCCCTTAGCACCACCTTCTAAACTCTTCCTTCAAGTTGCTCCTCGATGTCTCTTTGCTCTTCACAATGCTAAATGTTAGTTTAGTGAAAACTGAATTTAGCAAGAGTTAAAATGAGAGTGTGATTTAGAATGGACCCAAGAGGTCATTATATAGCTTTTAGGAAGTGTCTTTAGCAAGTCTAGGTAGGTAGATTAGGGTTAGGTGTAATAAATGTTTTTCTTTTTTATTTTTTTTAAGTTTTGATGCTTAAAAGTATGAAAAAATGGTGGAAACGTGCCAGACGTTTCTAGAAACGTCTGGCACGTTTCTGGAGCGTTTCGTATTGCATTTCTGTTCCAAAAACGTTCCTGCATGAAATGTGGGCCCCTAGGACGTTTCGGTGCTTCCGAGGTTCTACCAGAATGTTATTACAGCAAAAGTCAATCTCAAATTATATTCTGTAGATGACGTTGGTCTCACTTCCTCACATTTAAGCTGATAGAATGGTCTGAATGGAGTTGGAAGAGGAGGGTGTAAAGGCTATTCCAAGGCTCCAAAAAGTTGAGTTTCAGAGGGCCTTTCCCAACAAACATAGAGTTACCTCTACACTAGAAGATGGTTGCATGGTGCAAGGCAAGAACTTATGCATATGAGAGTGGTCAAAGAATAAGTCATTGTTCCTGAAATCCAAATCATGCCAATGGTTATTATTAGCATAGTTATCATGTTCAAAAAGTTTTGATAGTTAGATAGGGGGAAAAGGTTTGGAAGTTCCGAATTTTTCAAAAAAATTGGTTCAGTTCAGCTTAAAAAATTTACAAATATAAAATATATATAATAATAAATACTATACATGTATGATGATATTTGAAAAGAAAACCCAATTACACGTAATAATAAATAAATATATTATCTACAGAAAAACGTTTTTCTTTTAGTATGCTTAGACGATTAGTGTTTCTAAATCCCTGTGTTGAAGTTCTTAATTGAATTTAAACACTTTAATTTTTTAATTAAAAAGTTACTAATAATAATGTTCGATCGAATTTGTATATGGGTAATTTTGGTCAGACCAAAACAAGTACGGTTCGAACAGTAAGATTTTACTAAGTTTGTAAGAAGACATGGTAACTATGGTCTAGAACTATTCATAATGTTGATATTTTCTACAGGATATTGAATTGTCAAAGGAAATTAACGTAGTCATGTCAAACAGTCATCACAGCTGCAAGGACAAAGCTTCCTTCAGGAATTGAAATGAGTGTTCATGTTTTAACAATTCTGGGTACAGTGTCAGTAGACATCAACGATTCTTATGTAATTATCGTACACATTGACGTTCGAATTTAATTGTTTTCTTTCATTTGAATGCAATGATTTTGCTCTGCTGTTTATGTACCTATTTCAGAAAGTGTCATATGGTTTAAAAAAAACATCAGGATTCCAAGGACGGGTGCGTTAAATCATATAACTTTCAATGTTTAATAGGAGTTCATATTTTTCCGAGTCCCAACCGTGGTTTCTAAAAAAGGACAGTTTAGGATGATCCGCCCTTGAGTCTCAATCCAAACCGGTCTAGCACTACTGGATCAATTTAGTACGTAGCTAGGGGCATAAATGGAAATAGTATTGTGGAAAAGTATTGGCTCCTGGTGAGGCAGATATATTTTTTTCCATCTGAAAGTTATTTTATTTTGCTGTAGGTATTGGCAGCAACGATTATCCCCCCATGGAAGTTAGTCTTCCTCATGAGCTTAATCCGTTTATGCAACAATTACAATCTCCCCAAGCCCAATATGTTTATGTCGGCATGGTAATTATAAATGTAAACTTGAAAGCGATACAGATTCAACTGAATTATACTTGGTAAATCAAACAGGATATCTTCAAAGATATTTTATTTGATGTAAACCTATAGTGGCCGCCGTTTAGATGTGGCACTACTTTCTCTGAGGCCACTGTGTTCTCAAATTTTGAATGCTCCAAAAGAGCCAGAAAATTTGGGAACTTGCTAGTGTCTCTATTTCAGGTGGTTTTGCAATAACTTCAGTATTTATTAGTTTGTAATTGCCAACGTTTCAATATGGAGGATGTCTTCATTTTGATATTGGCAACTGCATCTTTTATGCTACAACGCAGAACTGTTGTTTTGATCCGCATCATTTAACGATGCACAAAGGCTAAGCCTCTCAGGATATTAAAGATGCAACTGGCCATAGAAGATTCAAGAGCTCCGGAGGACTCTTTGAATGATCGTTTGGACCCACCATGTGGAAATAGTTAGGGTTCTCCAAAATGGTTTGTTAATACATCCCCATTATTTAATAATACCTTAAGGCAAGATAGAAAGATGTTTGATGCCGGAAGGTTTTTGCATTTGATTATGTCATTAAAGGTGGTTTAAGGCATGATTACTCTTCATATTTGGAAGCGGAGCTGATGGTGGGAACATTCAACTGCGAAGGGGGGAGAGATGTTGAGGATGACGACCAATTTTTGTTTAATGAGGATTTTAACGCTCCACTTTTCCGGATAAAGGTAAATATGTGCTTCTCATTAAGAAGATCACAGTGGCTACTTATCAAAATATGACTGCTAATTTTAGTTTGGGACCAGGTAAATATTTTCTTCTCACTAAGAAGATTACAGTGGCTGCTTTTCAAAATATGACTGCTAATTTTAGTTTTGGACCAGGTTAATGCCATCCAAATGAAAGAGACTGTAGAAGAGAATGCAAGTACTACAGAACGAGTTTTCCAGGATAGCGAGAAGAGTTTGGCCTCTTTAATCACTATTGCAAATCCGACAAACATGAGGCAAAGGCGGGTGGCTCTGATAAATCTTATTGCACTGAAAAACCGAGACACCCACCTATTAAGAGAACTAGGCAAGATCTAAGTTTTGCAGGGTACATAACTGATGATGGGCATCATTTTGGCTGTTATCATTCTAAGATTGTCCCTCACCATGTCATTTGTTTCATTGATAGATCAGGTCCAATGCAATCCTAGGATATTAGCCCCATTATGACACAGTTTAATAACCATAATTCTAGACTTGGCTGTGTATATGAGGCCATTCTCAAATTTATACAAGCACGCCTTCAAACAATTTCTAATGATTTTGTTTCAGTGGTTTTGTTTGATAATACTGCAAGTATGGCTGTAGAGAGGGGAGATATGGAAAAGGGTGTTGTTGACTGCCTTCTTTAGCATTATCCTTGTGGAGTGACTACCTAAGCAGCAGGCTTGGATGGCACGGAAAAAATATTGATGCAAGGAGCCCAAAACCACACCGAGGACATGAAAAAATTAGCGGTTATCTTCTTGAGCGATGGGGGAACGATGGTATAGGGATCCTTTATATTATGTGGACATATTGAAAAGACACGAGCCAACAATGTACACCGGAGGCTATTCTCCCCACAATACACACAACTTTTACGCTACACATAAAAAGACTCCGTTACAAAAGTGGTGCAATTTTGTGAGGAGAATGGCCTCCACCATAATGCCCATCCTTCTTTAAATGGCAAAGAAGGAATTTTCGAACAAACACCACGTAGATATGTTGCATGGTGATCGGTTGTTTCAACTCTTTGAGGATAAAAATTTATAACTAACCTACAAGTAACTACATGCAGCATAAACACACACATTGGAATGTTAACTTTGATTTCCATTAAGTAATTCAGTGTGAAAAGAAGTTTCCATATTTCTTTTGTAATGTTGTCAAGTGTTTTTAATGAAATAATTATGGCCATTCATTTTAAAACTTGATTACATGGCACATAAATCTTTAAATAAATTTTTTTCAATACATTTTGTATTTAACATTTGGTTTCAATGCGTATGGTGGGGAGCGGGTTTTAAGAGAAGTCACTTTCATTAGTTGAATAAAAGGAAGGCTTAGAACACTCTATGATGAAAAATTTGGTGTTTCAACTAAAAGTATGGTAGACTTTAGGGTTTAGATTTGGTGAGATATGGACAAGATAAATGTGTTGTGTTTAGAGTTAAAATTTGTGAGAAAGACAATGGGACAAAAATTGATAATTTTTTGTTTGGAAGAAATTTTAAAATTTTGATTTTTAGGGTGATAACTTCTCTATAATTTATGTATTTCCCCAGCTCCTCCATCATCATGTATAAATGTCCCATCAGAGGGAAAATGTTGTTTCCATTTACTTATTATTTAGAGTCGTAAGTCTCTTACACGTCACCCCTTTTTTCTTTCAAACGCTCTACATCAATGTCATATGGTTGTTAGAGGGTTGAGTTCCCCATTGTTTCCCCATTTTGTTCTCGCCACCCTCGCACTTCTCCACCCTCATACCCCATCTTCTTCACCCCTATTCCTCTCCCATTGTTTCTTTCCCTCTAATTTGATTGCTTCACAAGATCCCCTTCGACGTTTCCATCGTACATTTCACGTGCAATTGCTAGTATAATAAAATATATGTTACAGTTAATGGGTAAAATAAATGAAAGGAAGTGTGTTCTATGATCTCAAAGAGAGAAATAATAAATAACCTTCTTAAATGAAAAGGTGTGATAAAGATTTGTTTAAAAGAAATGGTTTTTGTGAATGAGTATGTTGTTTACCTCATAGTTACCATATTCGCCCGAACATGGGCAAAATTCGGTTCGCAGCGAATTTTTGAGGAAAACCGAACTTGTTCGGTTGGTGCGTTTGACTTTTAGTTTTATATTTTTTGCGTTGAAAAATTAAAAAGTATCTACCTAAAAACCAAAAGCTAAACGAAAAAATGTGAACGCCAGCACTTGTAGTTGTCGCAGCTCTTGCAAAAATAGTCGCCGGCACTGGTAAACGCAGCCATTGGAAGTAGAAATAGTGAACACAGCGACTGGAAGTGGAAATAGTGAACATAGCCACACTGAAAAACGTAAAATGCGATAGCCATAGTAACTGGTAAGTACCTTTCAAACCTTGCAAATTTGCAAAAATATATAGTATAATTGCAGTAGTTGGTTAAGGAATAGGTCACAACTCACCATAGTTCTGGTTTGCGGTAGATGCCTCGAGAGAATTCAAGGTAGGTGCCACGTCTTCAAAAGATCGATGCAAAGATATTTTATAGGTTACATCATGACATTATAATATTATTTAGCTGTGTAGTCATGGATATATTATGATTATATAATTTGTGATAGAATTGGTTACTCTAACAATAAACATGAAAATAATGAAACATTCAAGACATGTCAATATATATTGCACTTCGAAATCACAATTACTATAAATTATGAAGTTATAAACATTGTTAAAATTTTAATTTATATGGGAATCATATGTAATATTGAGTATACTGTAATATTTATTTATAAATTAAACCGTATTTATTTTTTTATTATTTAGTTTTATATTTTTTGAAAAAAAAAAAAAAATTGAACTATTCCAAACCGAACCGAATTTTTGTAAAATTCTGAACTTCCGAACTTTTTTCCATGTCCGAACAACCCGAACTTTTCGAACATGGTAACCATAGTTCAAAAAATTGTAAATCGGGATTAATCGGCAGGCCAAATTTTGAATCGAAAATCGGGAATCGGCAAAAAATCGGCATTAATTGGCAACTTTATCGCTACTTTTAAAAACATTTAAATTCATAAAATATACTTAAATTAAATGTAAAAACAATGTTAAATGATGCGAGAAGTGACTCTGTACAGTATACAGTATAGTATATACTATTATATTGTATACTAGTATACTATTATAATGTTAAATGATGTTAAATGTTAAATCGTTATGCTGTTAAATGATGTTAAATATTAAATCGTTATACAGTATACTATTATAATGATGTTAAGTTGCTTGGTCCAAAAAGGTGCAAAAATGGATTTTATGAAAATAATAAAAATATTGCCATCAATGCATAGAGCTCAAGAAAATTTACACTTTTAGAGAAAATGACACCTGAAACGGAGCCACAGAATGAAAGTTATGGCTCATGCAAGTTTTTACTGCTACATCTTTTCGGACCCTTTCCAAAAATGGCAAAAAAAATTCCGTCCTTGCGCTTTTTCACCAAAAATCCAAAAAAGGAAAGAAATGCCAAAACAGGAAAAAAACGATTCCAGCAGTAGAAAACACGCCAAAATAAACGCAAAAAAAACGCAGAAGCTAAAAACGATTCGACCACGACGAAATGGAACGATTTTCCACGATTTTTCACACAGTTTTCCACGATTTTTGCAGATTTTACAGCGCCGTAAATCGCGATTAATCGCCATTAAACAAATCACGATTTATGGAAAGATAAATCGGTTTGCATGGGAAAAACAATGTTTTGCGATTATTGCCCGATATATCGCGATTTTTAGAACAGAGATGGTAACTATGGTTTACCTAACTACTTTAGAACACTATAAATATTGTGTTACTAAGCTTGGAAAAGGGGCATGACATCTTTTGTGTAAAGAGGAAAGGTACACAGTGGGCAGGATAAGCGGCACGCAAAATGTGTCTAACCAAGGGTACAAAGTACACTTTTGATGGTTCCTAGCCAAATGTAAAAATTTGATTTTAATATTATAGCTCCTTCTAGCCATAGTCTAAGGACCTTTGTCTCGGACCACAAGAAAGACTTAAGGCCTATTTTTAGCAAGACTCAAATATGTACTCCAACTTTAATTAAATAAAGTGATGTTTGATTATAGCTATTTATTTAATTAGACTATTATTTTCAATGCAATAAATTTTAATACAAGTTTTATTATACATCATGAATTATTCATGTAAATTTGATTATCATAACTAGGCTTATGGCATTTGGTATCAAAACCTGAGATCCTTAAAAACCTATTAAATTGATATATTGATATTATAAATTGCTCTTATTTCTTATATAACAATCATTATGTGATTAATGATTAAATTATTAAAATAATAATAATAACCCTATAATCATATTGACAATTCTAACAAGTTAAATAAATCAAAGCTCCTTTGAATAACTTACAAAATAGGCATTTATATTAGAATATCTTGGTTTTTATTTATTTCTTTTTATCTTAATTAATAGCATTATTTTTTTGCCGATGGGGTGGGAGTGGTGCGGTCAAGTCACAGGGTTCTGTGCTTGCCCACCCGTGTTCAATTCCCCCCGAGGCACGATCCTCTTTGAGGTGGTTTCGCCACTAGATGTGGCATCTCTGCTCGCTGCAGTTGCAGCATGCTGGTTTCTTCCAGTGTTTTAACCGGCCAAACCGGAACCGGAACCGGCCGGTTTGACCGGTTTAACATTTTAAAGCACGAACCGTTTAGTAAACCGGACCAGTTGACCGGTTTTAGTCCAAACCGGCCGGTTCCGTTTGGGCTAAAACCGGTCAAACCGGTCCGGTTTCATCCTGAACCGGTCGAGTCAGCATTTCTTTCCTTTTTTGGATTTTTGGTGAAAAAAACACAAGTGCAGAATAAAATTTGCCATTTTTGGAAAGGGTCCAGGAAGATGTAGCAACAAAAACTTGCATGTGCCATAACTTTCATTATGTGGCTCCGTTTCAGGTGTCGTTTTCTCTAAAAGTGCATATTTTCTCGAGCTCTACGCATTGATGGCAATATTTTTCTTATTTTAATAAAATCTATTTTTGCACCTTTTTGGACCAAGCAACTTCTTGCAATCTTCTGAAAGAATCATGAGCTTTGATTGCCTGTAGACAGATTAGTAATTAAAAATACTGGATAGCTTTCCAAAACTCGGCGAGTATTCTCCCGTGTTCAAACTAATCGTCCCACCTACCAACTTGGTCGCGACTTGCTTATTCAAATGTTGACTTCACATATCAAGTTATCAACAGATGCATAGGTTTTTTTTTTACTATTTTTAGAGTCTGTTTTGTGTTTAAACTCCAATTTGCGCATCCTCAGACACAAGACTGAAGGCTATCGTAAAGGTCCCAACAAAAAGAAAGCATTAATAGCAATGAAAGAAAACGCTGCAAATACATGGTTTTGGCTGCAATTTTATGTTTTTTTAAAGAAATTTGAGTGTTTTTTAAGTTGCCGAGTATTCCCGAGTATTGGCCGAATATTGCCGAGTTTTGTTTTTTTGGGGTCTGCCGAGTATTTGCCGAGTATTTGCCGAGTGCGAGTATTCCAACTATCACTATATACATGAGCAAACTTTGCATATTTTGTGTGTAATTGTTGGCATCATGGTTTCTAATTTTTCAAATATATTTCTTTCTTTAAAAATGTAATTTTTATGTGTTTTTTAGTAAACCGGTTCATAGAGTTTGAACCGGTCCGGTTCCGGTCCGGTCCAACCCTCGACCGGTTCCGAGTCCGGTTCCGATTTTTTAAAACATTGGTTTCTTCACTCGCTACAGTGGTAGCATGTTGGTTCTTGCTTCACTCAGGTTTCACTGCAGCCGCTACTTCACTCAGGTTGCTACTTCACTCGCTGCAGTCACTGCTTCACTCAGGTTGTTGTTTCACTCGTTGCGGATGTTGCATCTTTGTTTAGGTTTCATGGTTACTTCAATCGGGTTCCTAGTGTTGGTTCCCTTCATTGTAAATGGGTTGTGGATCCTCTAAAAAATCCTCAAATGTACAAAGATGTGGGTCCTTTCAACACCCTCAAATTTATCCCCTTCCAAAAAAATAACATTATTTATTTAGAAAAAATCATAATACTACTAAAAGAAACATAGATTAAATTTAAACTAATATTAAACTTCGAATTTTTAATAAATAAAATATCAATAGATAGATATATTTTAATTGTTTATATCCTTTTGTACACAAAATACAAATTATATTAAAGTAATTCATAAAATAGATATATAAATGGATACAATAAAGAAATAGATATATAAATGGATACAATTAAGTTCGTTTTACTTCACTTATAATAAGTTACATAAATTTTTTGTGCTTAATGAAAATTGGAAAAGGAAGGGTTAACCACATAAAATCTAGAATCTTAAAATAGCTTTCATCCCCTTCCCCACTCAATTTCAAACAATTCTATGTGCCTACTTATTTATATTTTTAAAAAAATATTGTTATGTATGTATATATCTATGTCCTGACCATACCATCTTAATATTCATGAAATTTGTGACTACTTGTGATCTATTATTTTGCAACAATATTTAAGAAACAAATAGACATGTAACATATATAGTTTTGTGATTACTTATGATCTATTATTTTGCAACAATATTTAAGAAACAAATAGACATGTAACATATATAATTCAAACTTTCTAGACTTAATGTACATTACTCATTAAACTTGTTTTACGCTATCTAATAATTAAAAAAAAAAAACTAAAATTAAATTTTTCGCACAAAATTTAATATTATAATCCTACAAACCTTAATTACTAATACCATATTAATTATTTCTCAATTCTAAATATACTTTAAATATTCAAATATTTTCCTATTAAATTATATATATATATAATGTGAATAATTTACTTATTAATGTGAAACCACTTTCGGTGCCCATATATTGAAAACTTTGCATAGACAATGAATCAAACTATTGATGAAAATATTTTAGTGGTTAGTTTTGAATATTCGCTAACAAAAAACTATCAAATAAATAATGTGAAAATGGATGGAATTATATTCATGTTTTTATTGATAGGTGATGGAGATGCGGGGAATTGTCGCCTTATGACTCACCATTTCACTTTCCATCCATTATAAAAGAGGGGCACAAAAGTTTGAAATACTTAAATTGAAAATCAAGTCATAACACTATATAATACGAGATTTTGCATAATTCATTATTAATGTAATGTGAAGGTTAAATTGTCGAGTCGGGATAGAGACATTCTTTGTATAATTTTTAAATTTAAAGAAAATAGTTTTAATCGATAGAACTATTCCTTAAGAGACACTATCAATAAGAAATTAATCTACATCAAAAAATAATAATTATTATAATTTATCATTATTATTCTTTGAAAATTATATAAATTAGTATAAATATCTTAAATATATTTATTCAAAATAAATGTTTAAGAATATAATTTTAGATTGGTTTATATTATACTAGTCTATAATTCTATTATGTTTTTTGAATATTTTTCATTGATTTAGAAATTGACATCAATTTAACTCCATCATTGTTAGAAGAGTTATAATTAAACATGTTAAAATGGAGAATGAATTAAGTTGAACATTACATATAGTAAATGTCATTTCTATTTTAAACCTATGAATTTAAGAGGATTTAATATATGAGATGAAATAGAAATAAGAAGATGATAAAATATAAATCAATATATAAATATAAATAGAACAATATTTATGAAATAAGTTTGAAGATTTCATCATATATAAATAAATATAAATTTGGAGTTATATTTAACTTATTAAAAAAAATCCAAATTATAAAATTCATGAAACTAATATTATATAGATACTTTAAATTTATTTATATAAAAGTTAAAAAACTTAATTTCCAAACAAATAAACCACTAAGTAATTTGTATTATTTGATTAAAACGATCCTTCTAAAACTTCATGTTTTAATAGGGACTCTCAAATGGAAGATAATATTTAGGTCTGGAATTGTGAAGTCAAATTATTAAGCATGAAAATGTAAAATAAGAACCATATTCATATTGAATTAATATGGAAAATTATTTAGACATATATCGAAAGGCCTTATAATTATAAATAAATAAATCTCTTTATGTTAATGAGAGATTGTAGGTATACATGGACCGTATTAAGACACATTTTATGAACCATGGATAAAGTTAATGTTAATATGTAAGGTGAAAAATAATAATAATAATTTAATGTTATATTCAATTTATGAATCATTGAAATGTGAGAAAGCGAGACAGGTGTGGCAATGGTATTAAAATGATTGTGGTGTGTTGTAAATTATGAAGTTCTTTTCAAGATGGTTCTAAGAGAGATTGTTGAGGAATACGTGTAGAATTTAGGGTATCTACTAAGCTAAGTCTCTTAGACCTTACATCAAATAATTCATATTAATGTTAAATATTATTCTTTATTAATTGAATAATCTATTAAACACAATTAATAATCTATTAAACAGAAATTATAGAAAAGTTATCCAACATTTAACATAAAATTTATCTTAAGTTAAATTTTTTATATACTATTAATTAAATATAATATTTATTGATAAATTAATTTACATTTATATAATATTCCAATTTATCTTAAGAGTAAATCATAAACTATTATACTGAGGTTGGAATAAATTAAAATTCAATGAGAAATATTTAAAGAATATTTGTTGTCTTGTATATTTTTAAAAATCAGTAGTCAATATTATTCAATTTGTAGTCAATATTATTCAATTTGACTTAATTAATTAATTAGTATTTTTTTTTTTTGTGTTAAAGAGCATATTGTTAAGTCCATGTTAAAGAATATATAAGTAAAAATTGTAGTAGGGTATGAGATACTTAATACACAAATAAATTATTCACTTTTAATAATTTGAAGTAAAATTATCTATTTAATACTTTTAAGAAGTCGTTAAATAGGTAAGAGATATTAATAAAACATTTATTAATAAATTATTAATATATTTCTTTATTTAATAAAATAAAATAAAATATTTTAAAGTTTAAAATCAATAGAGTGATTATTGATAAGAAATTGTAAGATGATAGATAATACAATGATGAGTTTAGATAAATAAGAGTCTAATATATTTAAACTCTGAACATTTGATTCCGCAATAGTGCTATTCTAAAATTAGATAGATTAAAGGTTGTAATGACATTACAAGGAGATAGATGTGGCTGAAGTTCCAAGAAAACCTCCAATTAAGTAGATAATAATTATTACAATACATAAATTTTTGTTTTTGATTTTATAAGGAATAAATCTATAAAAACACATGAAAAAAACAAAGTAAATTATAAGAAGGAATAATAATAATGTGCAATTTTTTAATAAATAAACTTTGAAATTTTATAATTATTATTAAAGAGGTTTGATGATGTGAGTTATAGTATTTAAGGAAAAGTATCCTTAAATTAGGTAGATTAAAAGTTGCAATGACATTATAAGGAGATAGATGTGGTGGAAGTTTCGAGAAAACCTTCAATTAAGTAGATAATAATTATCAGGATACATAATTTTTTGTTTTTGATTTTATAAGGAATAAATCTATAAAAACACACTGAAAAAAACAAAGCAAATTATAAGAAGGAATAATAACAGGGTGCATTTTTTTAATAAATAAATTTTAAAATCTTATAATTATTATTAAAGAGGTTTGATAATGGAGGTTAGTGTATTTAAGGAAATGTAATTTTTATCTTAACGAAGGAGAACCACATGGTAATGGAAAGGATATATTTATGAATGAGAATTAATGTGATGTTTGACTTATTGTGAAATTAATAAAGAAAAGAATATATATATATATAGCATTATTCTAGTATATTTGTGTACTTATTAATTACTCGTCTAACCTAAATGTTATTGACATGTTATGACTGTTTTCAATACATTTAATAAAAACATAATTAGTTTTATATCCAACAAATTAATGTAGATACTAATATTTGGCTGATATGAATTTGGAAGCCAATAGAATTGTAATTTGAATTTATCTAATACTTTATTTGTGCATTAAAATTTAGATTATATATGTAAATAAAGACATTAAGATTTTGCAAGGAGAGATATGACCTATTAATATTCTAGGAAGACCTTTTTATTATTAAAATTGAATGTATTTATAATAAAAATATATATACTTAAAGAGCTCAAAATCCACAGTTCTACCGAGCTATTTTTTGTCATACATAAATAAATAAATACAATTTTTAGAATAAGATATAATAATTGTGGAGTGAGTTCAATATGCATATGATTATTTAAATGGTTGTAGTGGTTACTCACATAATTTAGTGAGATAAAATAGTGATCTTTTTAAGATGGTAAATCATATGTTGAATTAATTGTTCAATTATGTGGTGTAGTGGAAGCGCGATGGTCCAATAACACATAGGAAATGATCTAGGAATAATGCGAATAAATTGTTCATAAAATGATGATAAGTACCATTATATTGATTCACTAAATAACATCCCATGATAGTTAGGGACGCCCATCATATCTGTATTGGTCACATCCGATACTGATTGCATATAATGTTCTCCTTAACATATAGATCACATATAATCCAAAGGGAATATTTGAAATCTAAAACTGGAGATCCAACCCCATACAATCAAAATTGTTTGTTCAATTCAAATTAAACATAACAGTATAGAAATGCTAGACTTTTATGTCATTTTAAAAGTGATAAATTTAAGATCAATATCAATATTACATTTATGATTTTTTATAGATATTGTTTATGTTGTGTATATGATAAACCTATATCATGACTAATTAATGTTTGAATAAAATTTGATATTGAAAATTTATAGATTTTAACAAGGGGGAATGTTATATGACTAAGTCCTCATGAATTTTATACCGAGAGGTGTTTCTACAGTGGCAGGCAAGGAGTGTAATGGCGTGTGTAAATTCAAGATAATTAGTGGGGGGATATTAATAAATACCTATAACTATAACTAACTATAACTGTGCGGGGATATTACTGCGGAAGTAAATTCAAGATAATTAGTGGGGGGATATTAATATTGATTGGAAGATAATTACTGCCAAGTAAATAATAAGTGTGAATAGGTAAGTAACTATAATATTATTATATTCATCTATATTATTTTTTAGTTTTTAGTTTTTTAATTTTACATGTAAATAACTATATTTATTTTTAGTGGAAGATAATTAGTGCCAAATAAATAATAAGTGTGTATAAGTGTAAATCTATATTATTTTTAATTTTTAAATGTATTTTTACTTTTAGATGTGTTTTTATTTTATGTTAGTTTTAATTTAGTTTTTACTTTTAGATGTATTTTTATTTTAATTTTTACTTTTAAATGTGTTTTATAAATAAAACATATCAACTAGTACAGATATCTGAAATACATCTATCTAAAAGACACTGAGAGATATCAATCTCGAGGTGCCTATCTAACTTATGTGAGAATACCAATATAGGCACCACGAGATTGATATATTTTGGTGTCTTTTAGATAGATGTATTTAAGATATCTATGCTAGTAAAGGGTGAAAATAAAGAGTTAATAAATAATCACCCAAAATTTATATGGGGGTGGGGTGAATGAAAAGCATTGCGTAAAATAAAGCAGTTAAAAAGACATTATAATACGTAAAATTGCAATGGGTGAAGGTTAAAGATTAAAAGACATTGTATTATGTAAAATAATATAATAAAATATATATTATAGTTAGTAGGTAATATAAATAAAAGGAGGTGTGTCCCATGAAATATGTATTATAGTTAGTGGGTAAAATAAATGAAAGGACGTGTGTCCCATGATGCTCGAGAAAAAGAAATAATAAATAACCCTATTAAGTGAAAGGGTATTATAAAGATTGGTTTAAAAGAAAAGGTTTTTGTTTAAGGGTATGTTGGTTACTTGACTACTTTAGGACATTATAAATATTTGGTACTAGGCTTGAAAAAGGGGCATGGCATCTTTTGTGTAAAGAGGAAAAGTAGGAAGTAGGCAGGATAAGGCACATAGAGTGTGTCCAATCAAGGTTAGAGAATACACCTTGGATGGTTCTTGGCCCATGCACGTACAGATTTGATTTCAATATCATACCTCCTTGCTGCAAGACTCGGATATGTGCTCCAACTTTGATTAAATAAAGTGATGTTTGTTTATAGCTATTTATTTTCTTAGACTACTATTTTCAATGCAATAAATTTCAATACAAGTTTTATTATACATCATGAATCATAGAATAATATTACTATGTAAATTTGAATATCAGAACTAGGCTTATCACACCAACTCTATTAACACAAGTATCGTGAGTTTCAACCAACAGTTTTTTATTCAACACATGTAAAGATATATTTTCTATCGAATCGGATGTAACCCTGGGTGAAGGGTGGAGAGAACTAAATGCACCATAAGCAAACAAAGAGCAGGAATCGTCGTACAGCTCATTGTTACCATCATTCATGTTAATAATTGGATCATTATCATGTTCACTACCTAGCATGTATCGAAAACTTTCCCTTACTGAGTTTTTGAAACACAACACACTAGGACCTAGAAACCCTAGCATATGTTATGTAAAATCTGAAACTCACTAAATAAGCCCTAAATGAAACCTTAAATAGGGTAAGTTAAAGAATGAAACCCTAGGTTGTGGTCAAATATAAAGCAGGTTCACCAAAATTTAATACAAAACTAGAGCTTTATTCCTAATTTAAATACAGTGTAATAATGATAATTCTGAACTAGGATATACAATCCACATTGTCCTAAATTATGCTACTCTTGCATTTTCAATAACTGTGCCAATAATAATCAATAAAGTATAAATCAGGGTTAGAGTTAGAAAGATGAATTGTTCTATTGTGTTCAGAAGGTGTGAGAGGGAGCTTAAACTATGCACAAAGATGGATCAGATTATCATCAAGTTGCCTAGAAAATATCAAATGATGTGCAGGAAATCTACACAGGTTTGTGGGGATCAGATTATCATCAAGTTGAACTTGTCCTAGGTACTACGAACTTGTTTTGGGTGTCTTTTCACTTGTTTGCTCTGGCCTCTGCCGATTTACATGTGTTTGCTTTGCCTCTTTCTGTGTTTGCATCTGTGCGATGACTGGGTCTAGATCAAATCTTCTTGCTCTTTGTGCTTGAGACCTAAAAAGGGATTAGTGACAGTTTAAGTCGGACTGACCTCAACACACCCCCGCAATGAATGAGCATTTTGTACATAGCACTGCTCCGAAGAGACCTCAAACTCATGTTGTTCTCCCTCATATGTGGTGTGTGAGAACAGGTGAACAAGAAATGCAAATATACATAACATTCGCCTAATCTCAAGTGGCACAAGCATGCAATAGTACTTCAAATTTTGAAAACAAATTTAATCCTTTAGAGCAGATGTGTAATGCACTCCTCTAAATGATTTAAATTTTTGGCCCTTGTTAGTTCCCTTGTGTGTTGTCACTTTACAATGACCTTAGTTGCTTTGTTTACATAGTGATCAACCTCGAATTAAAAACCTTTCCACTTGCAACTGACTCAACAACTAATTCAAAAATACCAAAAAGCCAAGGAAAAGTTCACTTTTGAAAATTAGACTCAAGATACATAAAGAACTGGAATGTAGCCCACTTGGACCGTATCGGTACCAATATTGTCCAAGACCTACTAACCTGTCAGTGACACATAAGAATGACCAGAACAAAGAGAGAGAATGGGGATCCCCTGAAACCATACCAAAACAGAAGAATGAAGACTGAAGAGCTATTTAAGGACTGACACAGAAGCGATAGAGAGTTGAGAACGGAAGCCACGTGCCAAGCAGCCATTAATCCAAATCAATGTTACCATATTTACAAAATTGTGCTAAAAGCATTACTAAGAAAAGGCGTGTGCCAAATTTGGGTATCTACACATACAAAGGGATCCTAAAAGAGCTCCCTTGGAATGGGGTCACCTTGCATTGTAAATTGTCCCCCACCATTAGGAAATGGAAGTTCATAGAAGAGTATATAAGTGGCATTTCTTAATTTATTACTACTATATTTTACTCTCTAAATGAGGGAAATGCTATCTTGTGAACTTCTCTACATTTATTTATGATTCTCCCAACGATGAACACTCACAACATCTCTTATGAGCTTATCATGTATTAACATTTCCAATTGATTGGGGTTTCGCTTTACTCTACACCTACTTGGCCCCTACAAATCTTCTCAACTTTATTCTCTATAGACAACAAGAGATCCTTTTTCTCATTCCTTATCTTCAATGGCACTCAAATTCAAGCCTAAGCATTACTCGTCCTCGTCCCTAACCCATAAGGAAATGGAACAAACTGCCCCCCGCGCTAGGAGACATCCAATGCAACTCTAAATTCAACTAGAGATTTTACTAATGCCAAAACATATAGAACGAAATACCAAGCACATACCACTAAGGGCCTACAAGCTTAAATTTATGAATTTCGAATATCACAAGAAGCTAAGCATCAAATAATTCAAAATGTATCAAAAATAAGGAATCAAAATTCACATAAAATTGTGTTTTTCCACTCTTGGGTCTTAGTTAATCAATGTGAATGGGTAGTGATGATCTTTAATGAATAGAAAGATAGCAGGTAGTATTGTCATAAATCGTAGTAGCACAAAATACAATTATGCTACTAAGATTATTGCAACTAATCATAGAAGTGGGTTTATAACAAGCAAATGGATCCTAAAAGAACTCAATTGGAATGGGGTCACCTTGCATTGAAATCCCTCACTATTATGAATCAGAAGTTCATAGAAGAATATATAAGTGGCATTATTTAATTTATTTCTACTATATTATCCTCCCTACATGAGGAAAATGCATCTCATGTGAACTTCTCTACATTTATTTCTACTTTATTTCTGATTACTCCAACCACATACACCCACATCTCTTTTGAATTTCTCTGGTATATATCACTCTTTCCAATTGATGTGAGTTTTCCTTTTCTCGATACCTACTCCGCCCCTATAAATCTTAAGTTCCTTCCCTACAGACAAAGAGGTCCTCCTTTTCATTGTTTATCTTGCACTCAAACTAAAAATCGAGCCTAGACATTACTCATCTGCGTTCCTAACCCATGAGGAAATGGAAACAACTGCCCCCATGCTATGAGACATAAACAATGCAATTCTAAATTCAACTAAAGTTTTTTCCAATGCCAAAACATATAGCATTGAATACCAAGCACATCCGCTAATAGCCTCCATGTGGCAACCATATAATTAATAATACCACTAAAGGCCTACAAATGGCACTAGAAGACGAATAAAGGTGAAGGATTATACAAACTAAAATGTCTAAAGTTCAATTATCACAAAAAGCTAAGAGTCAAATAATTCAAAAGGTATCAAAAATGAGGAGCCAAAATTCAAGTAAAAAGTGTCTTCGCACGTTTGTTTCTTAGTTAATCAACGCGAATGGATAGTGGTGATCTTTAATGAAAAGAAAGATGGCAGGTTGCAGTGTCGTAAATAGTAGCACAAGATATAGTTATGTCATTGAAATTATTGAAACAGGTCATGGAAGTGGGTTTATAACAAGCTAAAGGATCCTAAAAGAGCTAGCTTGGAATGGAGTCACCTGGTGTTGTATTGCATCCCCCGCCATTATGAAATTGAAGTTCATATAAGAATATGTAAGTGGCATTTTAAATTTATTTCTACAATGTTTTCTTATAAATGCAAATATTATAATTGTTAGAAAGCAGCCACATATGTTAACTATTAATCTGAGAGAGAAAACCCCAGTGAACCAAAACCAAAATAAAAAGGGCATCACAGCTGGATCATTTTTGTTTAACAAAAATATTTTGAGTGTCCAATTTTTGCACTCTTCTTGTTTTTAGATGCAAGACCCCATTTGGTTCTATATTTATTAGTCTTTGTTTTAAGAACACTTATTTTGGAACTTCAGCGTGGGATTGCTATTGAAAATGTACAAGACAGGAATGCTGTCTAAGGTCTTGGATATTATGTTTTCATTTACGGTATATTAGTTCCTTTGCTCTTAGGTGTGTCTTAATCATTTGCTCATGGACAGTTTTATTCTGCTTAATTTGATGAAAACTGGTCCAACATATGATCTTTGATTCTGTTGTAACGTAAGTTGGATGTACATTTTTATGTACTCCCTTTTTATAATACAGTACCTTTAAACTTAAAAAAATGAGAGAGGGAGAGAGATAATCCGACCTCAGTGAGAGCTGCTCTCATGTCATGGAGATCCATATGACAAAGCCCAATTTTGAACTTAACCTGCAACAAATGTTATAAAAATGCCATAACATTAAAATGCAATCTAACTCCATTTTTCCTCAAAAAATGTTGGCGAGAGGGAGTAACTGAACAGAGAAATGCCAAACTCAACATATTACCTCATTCTCATTGAAGGGTGAAACATGGATAGGATTTGTTGAGAATGTCCTATTTCCTGTCGGTAATAAATTTCTTGACCCACTTATGCTTTGCTTAGGAATAAGCTTGCCATAGTGATACGCTTGTCTGTAAACATTCTGTTAAACATGATACACAATTATCTGCTTAGATTTAAAGAACCTATGAACACTTCAACTTTAACATCTAGACAAGGATAAACACGTTGACAGAAATGCATGCATATATCGCATATAGCATAATATCAATAATTTGTATAGATTACAGATAATGATTATACAAGGACATTAAACATATAAATATTAAATAATAAAAATGAAAAAGAACAAGAATTGACGTTTGAAAAAGCGATCAGAAACCAAAACCTGGGAGAACAAAAGAATAAATAATCGTTCATTGTTCAATGATCAAGAAAATGAAAATACTTATTTGTGTTGTTAATATGCATTCTTTGCCAGTACGAGGACACAATTCTAATGCTCATTGACACGACTGAAAAGAACAAAGCATCAAACTCTTATGACTTGGGTACAACTGCATGCATGATAAATTTCAAAAATAAACTTTTTTAGCCAGAAAATAAATAATCTTCAATAACCATACAATATTTTATATAGATGCTTTCAAAGATAGATTTTCCACACATGGTTATGGGGATGCACGTGCCCAGACTCAAGACGGACAACCCAATACGTAGTTGTAACTGATCCACACCATAGTTTCCTGAGACTCCAAGATGAGGGGACAGGAGGAGGGGACGTGAGTACAAGATTTCTGGGATGGCAAAAAAAATCCTAGATATTGGGGACAATGGCGCGAAAGCTAATAAAATAATAGTACAAATATCTTAATATATCTATTTGAAAAATGCAGATAGATATCAAACTTGAGGCTCTTACTTTGGATTTAAACAATATCATATTGATTAATAATTTTATTACATCCTCTTCATATGTATGCAATTTTTCTTATTTTGGATTTTTAAGGATTATCATATTGATTACTAATTTTATTGCATTCTCTTCATATTTCCCATTTGTAGGTGACAAACAATTGTTTTAGAAAAAAAAAAGGTGTAGAAGTCTACCATATGGTCAAGATATTAGTATTTTTTTTACTTCTCAAATTTACAAAACAAACACTTTTAGTTGACGGTCAAATGGATGTCAAATTTAATGTATAGAATAAAATTTTACACGGTCATACCATTAGGTGCCACCCTTTACTCCCATTGTAGAATGCCTATCGGTATAAATATATAAATATTAAAAATATTCAAATAAATTACAAAAAATTACTTAAACAAACTAAAATATGCTGAGATATAAATTACAAGTGATGCGATTGATACCTTACTTGTTGTAGCAGATTGTTGAGGATCATTTGACTGACCGGTTGAATGGCTATTACTGGCATTTTGATTCTTGAGCTGCTTTGATATACCAGAAATGCTACAATCAGAAGCAATGTTCGAATTATGGTAGAACTGCACAGCAGTTCTGAGGAAGGGATGAGTACTGTTTTAGTCATGTTGAACAGAAGTATGAGCAGTAGAAGAAGCCAATGTAGTCTGCAATTGTTACCCGCTAGGATTTTAGCCTTCAACTCTGTTTTAACTTTTTATGACACCTTTAGTTTTCATGCTTCCTAAAGCCAAGCTATTAACTGCATTCATAGAAGTAAAAGAGGGGTTAAAACCAATAGTTGTGGGCACTCAAGAATTAATGGCAGTTGACTGATTGTGCTCCTCCTAAGGTCGCTTACTTTCTTGATACCCATGACTCTAACCAGGCTGTGATAATACTTTTGCTGTTTGTTGATAAACATCTTCTGTGGTTGATAAGAATAAGCCTTCAATGTGGTTCATGTTGCAGAGAAGGTGAGAGCTGAGAGCATGGCGGAGTGGTCCACGGAGAAGATGTCGAGGCATACAAAGGCATAAAGGAATTGAAGAAATATTACAAATAGGGGACGTATTAGGAAGAGGAAATCGCATAGAAGGATCAAGGAAGCAGTGTTTTATTTTAGTTTTTTAAGCCTGTTTTTGTGCAGCGGGCAATGGGGATGCCAGGACATCACTTGACTGTACCAGGGATGTCACTGTGTCCATGTTGTGATTCCCAACCTGCAGCAGACTTGGTGTTAGAAGATGTGAGAAAGAATGAAGAGAAAGTAGTAGACAGACGGCACACATGGAGAGGTGTGTGGTGCTCATATTTATTATGCTGGAAGAGGTTATCATATAGCTGGGGAAGTTCATAACCAAACATTAGTTAGTTGATAGCTAATGGTTCATTAAATATTAACTAATATAGTTTATTACCCCACCTCAATAACTAAAATGGAGACAACATATTTGTCCCAAAAAAAATCAAATACAATAAACCAGAGTTGCATGGATACGGATACAGATGTGGATATGGACATGGTATCGGATGAGGATACGGCTAATTTCTAAGACCCGCTAATATGGATATGGTTGGATGTGGCATATATATATATATATATATATATATATATATATATATATATATATAATATATATATATATATATATATATATATGTTCCACCAAGTTTCCGGGATGGGGACGGCAGGGGACAGGGGGACGTATTTCCGGGAGGGATTTTTTTGGAGGCCTTTTTTTAGGGGATGGCAGGGGACGGCTATTAAAAAATAAGAGAAAATTTTAAAAATATACGAAATTTCAAATATTCATATGATAACATTGCTAAAGCATTCATCACACACATTATAGAACCTTAATACATAAAATTAGAGCTGAATTGGGATTTCACATAAGATTCAACCTTAAAAATATTAAATATAGAAAATTTCAAATATTGATATTCATATGATAACATTGATAAACTTAAACTTAAAGCATTCATCACACACATCATAGAACTTTAATACATAAAACTGGAGCTGAATTGAGATTTCACATAAGATTCAAGTTTCAATTACAATGAAATGCCCAAGGGCTACAAAATGTCTGAAACATAGAAAATATATATATATGAACAGATTATAGAAATATCTATAAAAATTACTGGAATTTACAGCCACCTGAAAGAGCTAAACCGTCAGCGAATTGTGATTTGACAGGCAAAGATAATTTGAACTTCCAGGCCTGATGTCACTCCACCTAATATCACAACAGTTTTACATTGCTCAAACAACTGGCATTTTGTTTTTGTTTTTACTTTTGGATTGAGAAAAAAGTTATTTACACTTCCTCAAATAACTAAGAACAATACATTTTTATCACTGTAGCACGACCGCCTCAATAGCTCTTCAAACTGTTTTCACGTGTCTGCCCATTGATGGAGCTAAAGAGCGTCCTCTCATGCAAAAATAGAATTTACTAAAATTTAACAGAAGTTCTTGCAATAACGCCAATATATGTCTCATTGCACTTGAAATACTAATAGCATAGCCTCTTAAGCATATATTTAGTGTTTTAAAAATAGTGAAAATGAATATTAAATAGAATGTAAAATAAATTATCTCCGGTATGAATAATTGGTCATTAAAGATTATTGTAGAAAGTCTCCCCGAATAATTATTCAATATAATGTAGCAATGAGTATTTTGAATACATGGATACAAAATAGTGATTATATATTTATTAGTTGATAGATGGTAAGTTTTCACGTATGTTATTTTTTTATTATTGGTTTTAATAAATATTAGTGTTGTGTTTGTAGGTTATAGTCATTTTTCTTCTTTTTTTATAATTCATCTTATGTCTAAAATACTGCAATGGATGGATCTGTTATAGCGTATTATTGTTGGTTGGAATATGCAAAGAGAAGAAAGAATACAGAAGGCAAAAACTGCACTGTCTAAATGACGAACAGGCAGAGTATATTTATTGTAGGAGGTAGTTACAATTGGTTGCATAGTTACACAACCGTATAACTGTTCAACATGCTATATAAGCATCATATTTTAACACCCCCTCTTAATGACTAACCTAGAAACTATACCAAGTTTATCCCGAAACTTGACAAACAAGAAAGCACCAAGAGGTTTAGTCATTACATCAGCAGACTGCTCCTGAGAAGGACAGAAATGAAGAGAGATTTCACCTGAGTCAACCAATTGACGAATATAGTGATGATGAATCTCAATATGTTTAGTGCGGGCATGATAGATAGGATTTTTGACCATCTTCAACACACCTTGATTATCACAAAAAAGTGAAAGAGGTGTAGCAGTGACCTGTGAAAACTGAAAATCAACCAAAATCTGACGAAGCCATACCGCTTCACAACCAGCACTAACAGCAGCCTTGTATTCTGCTTCTGTGGAAGAGATAGCCACAGTGGGCTGAAGCTTACTCTGCCAAGAAATAACTCCTGAACCAAGAGAGAAGATATATCCAGTGGTAGATCTCCGAGTATCCACTGAACCTCCCCAATCAGAGTCTGTGTAGCCAATCAACGTGAAATCTGCAACTCTCTGATACAAGATGCCAAAGTCAAGAGTTCCTTTGACATACCTTAACACACGTTTTGCTGCTCCCCAGTGAATGAGTTTCGGTTTAGACAAAAACCGAGAAAGATAACTCACAGCAAAACACAAATCCGGTCGTGTAGTGGTGAGATAAATCAAACTACCTACCAACTGTCTGTACAATGTTTCATCGACCGGTGGTGAATCGTCATGAGCTGAAAGTTTCAGCCCGACCTCCATAGGTGTAGATGATGAATTACAATCATACATCTTAAATTTTTGCAAAAGATTCGTGGCATATTTAACTTGAGAAATGAAAATCAAGTGATCTTGTTGCCAGAATTCTACACCAAGACAATAATGGAGGCCTAAATCAGTCATGTCAAAAGCAGTGCACAAATCTGATTTTACCTTATGAATCGCAGCATCTCCACTGCCTGTGATGGCAAGGTCATCAACATAAACAATAAGAATCACAATGTCATCATTTGTGCTTTTGACATAGAGATTCGGATCAGAATGACTTCGTTTGAAGCCCGAATCTCTGAGATGTGTATCGATCTTAATATACCAGGCTCGAGGAGCCTGCTTAAGCCCATACAAGGACTTAATCAACCTGCATACCAGATGCTCACGACCACATGCCTGAAAACCCTCAGGTTGAGTCATATACACTTCTTCCTCCAAATCGCCATTCAAGAATGCACTTTTCACATCCATTTGATATATTTTCCAACCAAATTGAGCGGCAAAAGCAAGAAGTAACCGAAAAGTGACCATCTTTGCAGTAGGAGCAAAAGTCTCCTCATAATCTATCCCCTCCTGTTGCGAAAAACCTTTTGCAACAAGTCGAGCTTTGTACTTATCCAAAGTACCATCTGCTTTACACTTGATTTTGTACACCCATTTACAACCAATAGGGCGTTTACCTGGAGGTAATGGCACCAACTTCCAGGTATCATTCTTAATCAATGCATCATACTCGATTTGCATGGCAGTTTCCCATTCTGGTATGCCTCGTGCATCAGAGTATTTTTGTGGCTCGCGAATATGGAGAAGATCAGAAGCAAGAGAAAATTGAGCTTGCTCAGAGTAATCAATCCTCTTGCCAGGTCTGCGAGACCGGCCATCTAAGAGTGGAGACAAATCGTCTCGTGTCAGATCCTGAATAGTGGAATAATACCACTTGGGCCGTCGCTGAACTGAGGATTCGGAAGCTAGTGGGACTTCCGGAGGTGAAACCAATGCAAGTTGATTTCCAGGAGACGGAAAAGACTCAGTAGGAGAGAGCATAGACTGTACTGGAGTCTGTGGAGGAGTATGAGAATGACCAGACTCATCATCAAGCAAGGAAAGAGAACCAATCTCTGTGACCACCCCTTGCTGATCGCTGCCATGTTGCTGGTCTATTTGCTTATTAAAGCCAAAGAAAGACTCGGTTTCTTTTACATCAACATCACGACTAATAATGATTCTATTAGTGGAAGTATCAATCAATCTATATGCTTTAGAATGATCACTATAACCAGCAAAGAAATATCTAGAACTTTTGGAATCTAGTTTACTCCTCTTACGATTAGGAACCAAAGTATAAGCAGCTGAACCAAAAATACGAAAAGCTGATACCTCTGGTTTGATTTTGGACCATGCCTCCTCTGGTGTGATCTCCTGCAAGGCTTTGCAAGGACTGCGATTGAGGATATAGACCGTTGTATTAACAGCTTCTCCCCAGTATGTGTATGGCACTCCACGACTGTGCATCATACACCGGGCCATCTCCATGATGGTTCTATTCCGCCTCTCAACCACCCCATTCTGTTGGGGAGTATATGGTGCTGTCAACTGACGCTGAATCCCTTCTTTCTCACAAAAAACAGCAAACTGTTTAGAAGTGAATTCACCTCCATTATCGGATCTTAAAGTCTTTATCCGCCGGCTGGTCTGATTCTCCACCAATGCCTTGAACTTGACAAAAGAAGCAAAGCAATCAGACTTCTTTTTCAAGAGATAGATCCACATCCGCCGAGAGTGATCATCCACCAATAAGAGAAAATAACGTGCACCAAGAACTGTGGGAGTCTTCCACGATGGCTCACATAGATCTGCATGGACAAGATCTAAGAGCCCCTTTGCACGCCAAACACCTTCATGAGGAAAAGGTTTCCGCTTTTGTTTTCCTGCAAAACATCCAACACACATATCCTGCTTTTCCTGGATAGGAGGCAAACCAACAACCATGTTTTTATGAAGACGGGCCAAATACGGAAGATTGAGATGCCCATATCTTTCATGCCACAAAACACTGGTATTTTCTACCACAACTAAGGCATGCAAGTTGACCGTGGCAGGATCAACGAGTCTGTACAAACCTCCATGCCCAATTCCCAGGGCAACCACCTTATTATGTTTGACATCAGACACAATACATTGTTTACCAGAAAAGTTTACAGAGATATGAGGATTATCAGTTAATTGACTGATGGATAACAGGTTCTTATTCATGTTAGGCACATATCTAACACTCTTCACAAGCAATTTAGTGTTATTATTTAACATGATACGAACATCCCCAATCCCTTCCACAGCATGTGATCTCCCATCCCCTAAAGTAACTGAATCAGAAGAACATGAATTAGCATGAAAAGTAACATACCAATCTCGTTGACACGTGAAATGTTGTGATGCACCGGAATCAAAAAACCAGCACCGTGTAGGGCTGCCACCATCCGAGCAAGATGCCATGAGGGCATACTCATCTTCTGACTCGTGTTGCTCAACTGTTGCCACATGTGCTTGCCCCTTCCGCTTCTTCAGGGCACTTAGTCGCTTATGACAATCCCTCTTCACATGACCAAGTTTGTGACAATAGTAACACTTTACCGGAAATTTAGGAGAGGAAGGCGACGCATCAGCCTATCGCTTCCACTTTCCTTTGGACTGTGCAGCAAATGCACTCTCAGATTGTCCAGAACTGGACTCTTGAACTTGTGTCTGTCTCCGTTCCTTTTGCAACAGGTAGGAACACACCTTGTCAAACGTAAGAGTTTGACTCTCGCCCATTAAATGAAGAGCCTCCACGAACGAGTCATACGAGAAGGGCAAACTGTTTAAAATGAGAGCCACCATATCATCATCATCAACCGGCTTGTTGATGGAAGCAAGCTGATCTCGGAGATCTTTCATCCGAAGTAGGTGCTCAGACAGCGATCCACCTTCTTGTAATTTTGCGGAAAAAAGCATATTTTTGAGGTATAAAACCCGACTCTTCTCCGACGTCTGATATTTGTCCTTCAGACTGACCCACAATTTACTCACCTCAATGGCATTCCGGACCTCAGGTATCAATTCATCCGATACCGACAATTTTAATAGCAGAAGAGCCTCCCGATGACGTTTGTCATAATCATCAAAATTTGCTATAGGTCTACTCTCAACACCTGTGATTATTTTCTCAAAACCATGGAATTCTGCCAGTGTCAAGATCTTATGGCTCCACACATTAAAATTCGTGCCAGTTAAGTTTTGTGTATCCGACAAAATCAAATTTACAATGTTTGACATTTTATTATTCCAAAGTAATGGAAAATAATAAAATAATAAAATATCCAATTTTCCAGCAAATATATTTAATTATTTTAATTTCTCCACCAAATAAACAAAAAATATTGTATGTTTTATGCATATACGTGGCCGCAGGGAAATATTACAGCATAAAACCAGGACTTTGCTGTTCGCAAATGTTACCTCTGCCACGATTTTCCTTCTAGTTCTGCCACGACTGTGCCCTCGACTTTCACGGTTTTCAGCAGCAACGATGCCCACGAAAAACAGATTTTCTCTGCCCTCATCGGAAAAAAATGCGACTGTGTATTCTTTTACACGATTTTCGCGCGTCCTGCCCGCGTCCTCCCCACGCCGCGATTTTTGGTGAAAAAACCCACGATTGCGACTGTGTATTCTTTTACACGATTTTCCCTACCCACATCCTACCCATGCCACGATTTTGCCCTTCTTTCACGATTCAGGCTTCAACCCGCTGCCCTCCTGCCCATGCTGCCCTCCTGCCCGCGCTGCGACCACGATTTCCTTGGTATGAATTCGATTTTATTCATTTAACTTCGTGTTACACCTAGGAATCGCGTATTTCAAACCAGCAACCCAAACGTCTTTGAAACAAAAGTTTTCCTTTCTCGTGAGCCTTCTTCAATAAGCAACGAACTAACTCCTTCAGTTTGTGCCCTCGTAGGGCTTCCTCAAACACTGTGTTGATTTCCCGTACCCTTTAAGGGCTTCCTCAGGAAAATCGCTCTGATACCAATGTTGGAATATGCAAAGAGAAGAAAGAATACAGAAGGCAAAATCTGCACTGCCTAAATGACGAACAGGCAGAGTATATTTATTGTAGGAGGTAGTTACAATTGGTTGCATAGTTACACAACCATATAACTGTTCAACATGCTATATAAGCATCATATTTTAACAGGAAGGGGACGTTTCCTACCCGTCCCCGAGGTTCCGAAACGTCCCAAAAAAGCCAGGGGACGCGTCCCCGTGGAGCATATATATATAATATATATATATATATAGTAAAAAAAATTGCAAGTTGTGTGTGCCAAAAGAATATAGACGAAATGAAAGAAAAGAAGTTGAGCAGGCCGAAGGAAACAAATCAAATAAAATCATAGCACGTTGTGCAAAATTGTGAAATTTTGTAGTGATAGATCAAATCAGCACTCATTCACCTCCATGTTGTCAATACTGCTAAAACGCATTAGTATCTTTTTAGCCTTTTGAAGGGATTTTTTTTTCAATATTTTTAACTTTTAAATCAGATACAGCTACAATTGACCCGCATACCATATCTAAGTGTGTCTGATACGGCCCAGTTACAAGTTTGTATCTAAATAAGGCCAAGTATGCTATCTAGGCCGTATACAAGCCACGTTGTAACTGTATTTGTATCCGGCAAGTAGATACGCGCGCCCTAGTAGTAGGGGTGATGTATTCTGCAACCTTGAATAAAATCAAGCAGTTTAGCCATTACAATTATAGGCTGCTCCTTAGATATTAATCTGAAATCTGCAGCAGTCATCTGATGCTTTGCTACCATACAATGCATGAGCTTTGGCGTAGACAGCAATTGAAAAGGACAGCTAATAGTAAAACCATGTTCCAGTCATCTGGACATAAGATATGACAGGTGTTCCACCAATTGTTCACAGAATGATTCATTGACTAGTGATGAATCTTCAATTTCTGATAATTTCTACCCAACCTCCATAATTCTGAAACCAGAATCTTGGAGATGTTGATCAAAGAAACTATCTCAAACTCATGGAGCCTGCTGAAATCCACATGGGGACTCACTGAATCTACAACCCAAATGAGCATGGTCAAGTACCTGAAAATCTTCAAGCAACCCTAAGTAGATCTCCTCATCCGAATTTCCGGAGAGAAGTAAGTGAAACTGAACTGTGACTCTTTTTACAGTATATGTAGGAGTAAAAACCAACTCCGCAATAGGAGAAATAACCATATCCACAGTACTAAGAGAAATAACCATCTCCTCATGTTGCTCATCTATTTCTCCTATTGTGAAAAGTCTTTCACAACAAGATGAGTAAAGTGTCCATGCTCTATTGACCTTCGAACCAATGCCTATGATTGAGTGGTGTGTCCTACCATCTCATCATGTGTCCCAATACATCTTGGATAGTGGAGTCTCGATCCACAATTAACTATGCATCTGAGAGAAGTCCATCCTCCCAAGGCATTTCACCCTCCCGCACATTTTATGTTGTGGATATTCCCTCCACAACGAGTGCATATGAGTTGACTGAAATAAGGTCAATAAGCCTATGAGGAATTTCATCCTCCAGCACATCTTGAATGGTGGATTCTCACTCTGTGCGTGCTTTTAAGTTGACCGTATTAGACTTAACAAGCCTATATTGGCCACCTTGCTCAATGCCTAGGGCAATTACTAGTTGACACAATACACTGCTACCAGAGAATATTATTGAAATATTGGGATTTTTTTTAAGTGCCAAATAGATAAGAGATTTGTATGCATGCTAGTAACATACCTAACATTCCTTACTACGAGTTTTTAGCATTATTTAGGACTATACAAATATCGCCCATCAAAATATTTAGGAGTATGTAATTCGTATTTGCAGTAAATGTTATATACCAATCCCTTCGACAAGAAAAATGTTTGGATACGTCAAAGTCAATGATCCAGCAATTGGTGGCACTTTTGTTTGAGCATGCTATCATAAGAGCACAGTGAGCATACACTTCCTCAAAATCCCAATCATCTACAACTGCTACCACATTTGCCTCATACCATGGCTTTTTTTGTGTTGGGAAATATCACACTATCACTTATAGAAATCCTTTTTGAAATGCCCAACCTTGTGACAATAACGGCATTTCACCTGATGTCTATAGGATGATTCGCCAAGAATTCGGTTCCACTTCCCCTTCGACTAAGCAATCAATATGAAGCAGGAGCATCCCAAGCGAACAGGTGATCGACATCAACCCAAAATAAGAGTCAGTGTCCATCACCAAATAAGCTAACTTTGTCATTGCGCGGTAGCACGACGCGCAACAATTTGAAGTCTACAGACTACACGAGTCCACTTGTGTGGAAGGATGGTAGGCATGAAGTGTGTAAAGTCAACAAGTTTTAGAAGTTTAGGAAATTTTGAATAAATATCAAGGCATACACTGAAGGAGGAAAGCAAAGGCACAAAAGGATGGAGAAGCAAGCACGGAGACAAAGGCTTGTGCGGATGTGTGCACTAACACAAAAGGTGCCCACATGTGTAGAAGCTTGCAAGTATCACACAAAAGGTGCCCAAGTGCACGAAAGCAATAGCATGTGAGGAGCTCACAGAATCTTCACATAGCATTAAAGCGCGTGCAACGAAATCAAAACATGTAGATCCTAAATCCCGAAGCGCAACCCAGGGCACAAATAACAAGGAAGTCAAAGCAATAGTAGGATGGAGAGAAGTCAATGCACAAAAGCTGAGGACCTTTTAATTAGTCAGAGCCACCGACACCTAGACATCTAGCCATTGAGGGTAGATTGATGAGGTGGAATGTACAACACAATGAGCAACAAACATGTGGCCAAATCAAAAAGCACATTTCTGACATGCTGGAGTCGCGCGGCTCGAGGTTCACAGAGAGGTGATAACATAGCAAGGTGTTGATGGATTTGTGTGAGCTGGCAAGATATGGCATACCCTACCTTCATTGCTAGTGATTTGGTAGCTACTTGGGGAGCATGCCAAGGCCTAATCCAAGTGCTATAAATAGCAGGAAAAGGGTCCGATTCAAGGACTTTTAGCTTTTTGAAGGGAGAGACTCCCCCCGACCACTTATGCCAAATATGTCGAATTAGTGAGGGAAAGGCCTATAGCCTTAGGATGGAATTCTACGGACTCCATGAGAACTGAGTGTTCTCGATTGTAAGTTGTGCAGCTCATAATATCGTGTATAACTCTATTACAAAATACAATCTACACTTTTATTATGAGAATATAAGACTTATTTATAAGGTGCCTAACTACAAAGTTTTTTGTAACCGGTTGTAACTACATCAACCGTTTTGTAACTATTTCATTTATAATAAATAGACGGACACACAATCTCAAATGTGTGCAATCTGCCTTCTTTTTATTTCTTCCTTGTATACGTCTTCTAACAGTGGTATCAGAGTGAGACCAAGCGAGGAAAGAGAGAAGGGTAGAAAATCTGCCACATTAGGGCACGGCAATTGTGGTCCAACATTTGGTGCATTATTACAATCATGAATTGCAAGGGCACAAACATAAGGCAAGAAAGACGCAGAAGCAAAAAGACAATACCTACGCTAAGTCTTGTATACGTCTTCTAACATTTATTTGGCTCTGCATTTATTTGTGTGTAAGAATAAAGGGTGGGAGGACCACTCGTGGGGTCTCAAAGCACACACGCGGATGGACACCTACACTACAATGCAATTTTTTATGTCCAAAATTGGACTCAATTGCTTGTGTGTTCCTGCGTTCCTTTAGCAACAAATATGAATTACCCTGATCAAACGTCAAGGTTTGGCTTTCCACCATCAAATGAAGAGCCTCCACAAAAGCTTCATAAGAGGGCGAAAAACTATTCAGAACAAATGCCACCAAGTTGTCATTATACACCTTTTTATTGAAGGAATTGATTTGGACTTTAAGATCTTACATCCGAAGGTGGAAAGACAAGAACCCATCCTCCATCATCCTTGCTGAAAAAAAGCAAGTTAGTTAGGTTTAAAACTTGGCTTTTCTCTAAAGTCATAACTTGTTCTTCAAATTTTTCCATAGCACACTTGCCTTGATGGCATTTTGCACCTCAAGTATCAAATCATCAGACACAAGCAGCTTTAGCAAAAGCAAGGCCTCCTTATAACGTTTGTCATAATCTGCAATAGGCATTTCTTCTGAGCCAAGAATGATTTTATCGCAGTCCTGATACTTTGCGATCATTAGGATTATGTGACTCCAAACATTATAATTTTGACATGTCAACTTCTGTGCTTCCGACATTACTAGGGTTTGACTATTGGCCATTATTCACACAAATTGTTATCTCTGACCTAAATTAATGCAACTATAAAACAACTTCAATACATCCAATATTAAACAATTGATGAAGTCTTAAAGTTTACTGAAGTGAATTCAACAAAATCACCTCACAATTTGGTTTGCACTATTAAATCGCCAAAACACTACTTTTCTACATAAAAAATCTGAAATTTTTAATAGGATTGAAAACCCTTGATTTGGTATGTTAACTGATCTAAAATGATTTTTTTTATTTTGAGCAAGTGACGCTCAAGAACAACACGTGTCAACTTATATCCACCTTTGAGTTCAATCCTCAACCGTTCATGGGTTACCCCAAATGTGCGCTACCACCACAATCACGTTTCAACGTCACAATCCCACTATCCAAGGAATGCTCTAACATACAAGCAGACGCAGGAGGCATCCACCCCAATGCACCCAAAACATAGGCCTGGTAACATCCATAGTTGCCGCCACCTCTACGTACCTGACAAGAGGGTTTGCCTTACCCGACTAGGTGTAGGCTCATTAGTGGTTAGGTATCCCTGAGGCCCCTGTTCGTTCCAGTCCAGCTACAACACACCCCCCATATGCCAACCCCGAAGGGCTTTCTTATAAACAGGGAGCACCACAACCAAGAAGTTCGCCACATGCACGAACCTTGCAGTTCCCTTCTAATGCAAGTAATCGCCTATCCAATAAGATAGACATCGTTTGCTACACTCGCCGCCGAGGAATCACGTAAACAATTCTTTCTCACCGGCATTCGCAGGGGCAACGCACCAAAGCTCCTACAAAACATTTTGAAAACCACCCTCCACTCTTGCTTCACACAGCCTAATGTGTTGACACTTAAGGATGAGGTGGAGGGAGTCCCCCCCAACATCCTCACACAACGGACACTAACATCCAAAAGAGGGATCAACCAACCCAATCCTAACCGTGCAAATGCTAAGGACAAACCCTCCTTCCCAACCATTCAGAAACCAACAAATAGCCTTCGCCAAAATGTTCTTGTATCGCTGAGCCTGTTTGATATAGCTTTGAGTCTCCTCCAACTTGAACTGCTTGATTTGTTCTTGTATCTGAAATGTATCACAGAAAAGTTTGAAAGTGATGCAAAACAAGATTGATACTACATAAGTTTGCAATAAACTCCCCTTGTGCCCAAGACATCTGATTCTCTTAAAATTTGTACGAACAACAATTAATGCATGTGGCCCTAGCATGATTGTTTTGCCTCAGAACATCATTGTAACTGGTCTCCCATGAACTAGAGGATTGTTCTATAGATATATATCTTTCAACTTTATTTTAGGTCGGTATGGGATTCTAGACAATCCTTATGCTTCTAATTGTGTGCATTAGACACCTCCCAAAACAATGTCAATTTCTTGAAACCTATGCAACCATGTCGGCCACAAAATTGTCGTGAAAACTACAATTAAAACAATTTTGGCCTATCGGCTCAGTCGATCCACAAAAATACCTTTGTCAGGTGGTTTGCAAATCCCATCTGGGTTTTGTCATGGATTGGTTTTCAGTAATTATTCTTTCACGTTTTGTTCTCTAAGAGTCTTCACAAAAAACATTCACAAACTCTGCATATGAATTTTTACGTTTCTCCTATGAAATTCTTCCTTCTTTCTCCATGCCCTACTAGGCCTGCAAAAAACACAAGTTTGCTAGTCCTCAAAACATTTGTCTGCGCCCTGGTCTCCTGGTACATTTCACAAAAATCATGATTTCTTTCTCTGACTCGTGATTTCCTTCATGAAAGCCTCAAACCTTCACACTTGGACTGTACACTCAAATCATGACTACACAAATACAATCTTCCTTCTTTGTGCCCTAGTAGTGAGTGCTCTAATTTGCAACCTCTCGCTCCTCTAATCTCTTATCGCTAACCGTTCATACCCTTTTTTAGGGCTTCCTCGAATTATGAACAATTTGAGCACCAACGGCTCTGATACCAATGTTACAACATGAGAGAGAAAGAACAAAGTAGAAGGCACGCATTACACATTGAGAGGTGTGTGGTGCTTATATTTATTATGCTATACGAGGTTATAATATAACCGAAGAAGTCCATAACTAAACATTAGTTAGTTGATGACTAATAGTTCCTTAAACATTGACTAGTATACTTTAATACCTAGTATGTCATGGAAACCTCCCTGAAATTCATGGGATATCATCCTATTTTATTTAGGGTGCATGAGGGGGACATTTCATCCCTATCTTGAAGTCACCAAGATGTCCCAAACGTCCGGGATGGCTGGAAAACAAGGAGGGTGGCGAAACGTGTCGCCGCATTGTGAAGTGGAAATAAAAATTAGTTGGTTCACAGACAAAGTTTTGTGTGATGTATTACTGATGGATGCATGCCATGTTTTGTAGGGGAGACCGTGGCTATTTGACCAGGAGATGGTATGACGGAAGGGCCAACACAGTGCGAGTGCAAAAGGATGGGAAGGATTTCATTCTAAAGTTGTTGAGGAAAGAAGATTGAGTTGCAAACAGAAGTCATTTGGTTATGCGTAAGGAAGAAAAAAACCTGCAAGATGAAGAAAGTGGAGCATGTGTAGTGCCACAAGGAAGTGTTGCACAAAGAAGGAAAAACTGAGTATGCACAGAAGTGCAAAGGAGCACAACACAAAGGCATAAAGAAAAGGTAATAGAGAGTGGACAATCAAGTGTGAAGCCAATGCACTGAGATGTGCAAGAGAAGAAAAGATGAAGAAAGGAAGAGATGCCTCACGCAGACAGAGGAATTCAGTCTGAGGAGAGGAAAGGCTGAGGCATGAGTACACAAGCACATTTGGAGGAGGAGGTTGGTCGCATACCCAACTAACGCAAACATTTAGAAGACAGTGAGTACCCATTAGCGTGCAAGGATGCCAAGACCTTATTAGAATGTCAAAAGAGTGGTTCTACCACTTATCCCATGTGTGTGAACACCTGGCTCACACATTTTCTTACTAGGGGATGTGATGCAGGAGCACCCACGCTTACATGTAATCTTGCATCAGAGTAGGATTTTGTTTTGGTACATATTTTGTCAGCATTGGCAGATTGCTTCCAAAAGGTCCGCAATAATCCACTAATCACAAATGAGTCCTCAAAAGTTGGCGCAAACAAGTATCTAATGGCGCAGAGTAGAAATGGTGAGCTCACAATCAAAAGGTATTGTGCAAGCAAAGAACGCTCCAAAGGCATCACAACACTTGTGTTATGCATGTGCACTTCAACAGGTGGTGCAAAGCTTGTAACCTTTGGCACAAGATCAAAACATTGCATAGATGACTTGAAGTAGCACAGAACCAAGAAACATTTCAGATGTGTGCAGCAACACATAAGGCACTTTTAGAGGCTCGCATTACAAGGAGAGACTCACCTCGATGCCGCACCTCTACCTATGAAACCATGACGTCATTGGACTTGAATAAAACAAGTTTGCTGTTGATGCATTTCCCTACATAAGTGTGTTGTTTGTTAAGGCTGCACAACCCAAGACATCCCTTCGTTGGGATCCCTAACCATGACTAAATCAAGAACACTAGTCTAAACCTGCTACTTTTTCCAGGAATGAAGTACTGAGACAACTAGAAGGTGTTCAGGTGGATCTCCTGCTAAATCGTCTCCTTCTACAACAATTTAAATCCCATTTTTCGTCATCATACTATGTCAAGGCTGCAAGGAGACTTGTTTATCCCTAAAGGTAGTAATGTTTTATTCTAAAATATCATAATAGACTGGGCATTTAAAGATCAACATACTCCTAGCTTCATGTTACATAGTTTGAGAACAATGGTGGTTAACTTCAATTCAAAGCTGGTGAGAACATACCCTTACTCAGCACAAAGAAAATGTCAGACAATGAGATGATAATTTAAGCCCATCCAACATCTGGAAATGAAAATTTTGATAATACAGGAATTCACAGAGGATCAAGGTTCTTGTGGCTCAATTCAAACGATTTCAAATATGCTCTACATTCTCCTCAAGAGTGTCCTACTATTATATTTGTATATCTAAAATGACAGGAGTAGGCATCTCAACATCTAAGCCCAACGTGACAAATAAAGCAGTAATCTTGGCATACCATCTGTGATTGAGCCCTGTGCATAACTAGTTTTGAGGGAAATGGAAGGGCACCCATGCACATCTACCTGAACATTCTGTAAGTATAATACATGGTTGAAGTAAGGAGAGGAAGGTAAAAGAGCAATAGAGCAAAACAGATGAAACAACATAGTACAATGATGAGAGTGTGCGATACAAAATAAGGCAAACTAAAAGCTGAGAGATAAGTGTTTTTTTTTGTTTTTTTGAGTAAACGCTAAACTTTGTATTAACCAGGAGGAGATACACCTTCCTCTGCTCCTGAACAAATCAAAATCAGGAGGAAAGAGGCTTACCTTTACAGTAGATCAATCATTCAGCCCAACAATATAAACCGGATGTTTCTTATGATTCATTATTCTAAACAGCTTAAACAGTAAGCAGCTTAAAATACACTCAAAATATTTCTAAATGGAGAAGAAAAAGATTGTAAAAATAAAGCAATGGCACTTTTACAGAAATATCTATCAAGATATAGCACCACGAGCATTATATAAAATTCTAAAATAGGAATGCCCTTCAAGAACAGATAGTTAATGACAAAATTTACATCTTAAGATTAAATTGAGACATCAGACAAGGTCCTAGAAATAAAAAGGATAGAGAAGTAAAGGAGAACTCAAAATGTATTTTATCAATAAGGTGAGGTAGAAACAGAATCTGTAATTGCCATTCTTACAAAGTATACATGCTTTTAAGAGAGTGAATTATGCAAACATTGGAAGATTTTGACAGTTTCATTTTAAAATAACAGCTCGGAAAAACTGTATAAACAAGATGATAGTATTTTCTCACCTCCAAAAAAATTAAACAAGATCAATCCAAACTTCCCTCACAACCTAGAATACTAACTTAGCTTTATAAATAAAGAAACAAATTGTATTAATATTCAAAAATGAACAAACTCAATCAATGGATCTCAGAAGTACAACATATTAGAGAAACGAGAAGTGTTTAAAATAACTCCTAAGAGCTGAGAAAAAGACTAAAACTAGAAACTGCCCTAACTGAGGGGGGTTTGAACACAAAACAAGCAAACCCTAGACAGGTCAAAAAGATAGTCATGTGGCACAAATACAAATAACCATCTTCTCACAGCAAAAGAAGGTAAAAGTAGAGAATGCCCTAACTAAGCAGGGTGTGAACCCAAAACAAGCAAACCTTAGACAAATACAAAAAAAAGCAATGTGGTACAAATACAAACAACCATCTTCTCGCAGCCCAAACTGTAAGCCTAAGAGATGTAGCTCGCTCTCTACACTAGAGAGTAGTTGACATGGCACACCTAACACAAGATAAGAGGACAAGGGTACACTAGTGGCAGTTCACAAAGAAGGATGTCATTTCACTAACCTAATAGGCATAAAGGAGCCGGTAATCAGCCTAGTAGTCCTAGGAATCCCTTATAGGCTATGTTTATAAAGCCTGATGTTTGAAATATCTATCAAGATATAGAACCACAAACATTATATGTGATTCTGAAATAGGAATGCCCTTCAAGAACAAATAGTTATTGAGAAACCTTACATCTTAGACTAAATTGAGACATCGGACAAGGACCTAGAAATATACAAGAATAGACAAGTAAAGGAGAACTCAAAATGCATTTTATCAATAAAGTGGGATAGAAAGAGAGTCTGCAGTTGCCATCCTTACAAAGAATACACACATTTGCGAGAGGAAAACATGCAAACATCAAAAGATTTTATAATAGTTTCATTTTAAAATACCAACTCAAACACTTTAAAATACCAATTCAAAGAAAATGTATAAATAAGCTAAGTTACCGAAACGTTTTGGATACGGGAGCGGGAGCGGGGTATCCGATACGCGGAAACGGCAAATTTTTTTTTGACCCCGGATACGGCGTAGGATACAGCAGTACAAAAACTATATAAAAATTAAAAAATATATAAATCTCAACCTTCTAAATAGGAATTTAATTATAAACCACATATGTATATGAAAAACAAGATAAAAGACAAGTTATACTATTAACTATAAATTTATAATAATGTACAGTATATACAAAACGAATAAAATTAAATTCAGAAGATTCTTTCAGAAGATTGCAAGAAGTTGCTTGGTCCAAAAAGGTGCAAAAATGGATTTATGAAAATAAGAAAAATATCGCCATCAATGCATAGAGCTCGAGAAAATATACACTTTTAGAGAAAACGACACCTACAACGGAGCCACAGAATGAAAGTTATGGCTCATCCAAGCTTTTGCTGCTACATCTTCCCGGACCCTTTCCAAAAATGGCAAATTTTTTTCCATGCTTGCGTTTTTTTCACCGAAAATCCAAAAACGGAAAAAATTGCCAAAACAGGAAAAAAACGAAATCGCGCCAAAAAAGGAAAAAAACATGGAAAAAATTAAAAAAAAATTAAAAACGCGTGTTTTTCCACGCGGGAGCGGCCAGGGAGCGGGCAGGCCGTACCTGGGCGTTTCCACAGCGCCGGCCCACTCCCGCGCCGCTCCCGCTCCGGCCGCCTAAACCGGCGTTTCCGATAACCTAGTAAATAAGACAAGAGTTCCAGATTTTCTCAACACCAAAAAAATTAAACAAAATCATCCAAAACTTCCCCCACAACCAAGATTACTAGCTTCTTTTTATAAAGAAAGAAAGAAATTATATAAATATTCACCTGGGAACCCTGGGTACATTCCCCCCACCTCCCGAACCCCCTGGATACGTACCCGGTACGGATCCGTCCCGAGTACGGCACGGATACATCCCAGGTAGGTCTGGGTACGTCACAAACTATGTTGCTAGGATACGGGTACGGGTACGGGTTTGATATGCGGATACGTCGATTTTAAAAAACCCTTGGGTACGATACGTCTTGGATATGTCCATACATATATATTAAAAAATTAAAAAATTAAATAAATAAATATATATATATATATTATTCATATACTCATTTTACTCATTTTTTAGTCCATAAGAAATACAAAACTTGAAAAATATAGTACGATCAATTTTCAAAACATTCAATATACTTAAAATTTTACATTTTCTATGATATATGAATAATATATTCCTTTATGTTTCATTCATTTCCTTTGAGATTAATGTTTGTGTTGCGATGGTGGCCATAAAAGATGTATATAGGGAGCTCCTGAAGGACCTATTTAATTAGGTTGACTCTAATCTGCCAATGATAACTAAAGAGATCAGTCCAATGGTTGGTTTTTGCATTCATACTATCCAAAATCACCTTCTAATCCCTCCTTAAGGATGTGGGAAGGAGTCAATGTTGTGCCTTAATAGTCTTTAAAACTTTAAGCTATGCAATTTGTGGTTCCAAATTTTACTATTAGTATTGATTCTATTGAAGATCACTTGAGATTTGATCTCATAAATAACTTGTAAGGATGCTCAGATATATGTCCAAATTTCTATGAATAGCTTCTTTCCTTGGCCAATTGTGATGATCCCAAATAATTACCTCAAACATTGTTGATATCCTTTGAATATTCTCTTCAGTAAACTAGAGGGATTTTAAACAATCTCCAAGTTTCCTTGTCTAGTCCTCAATAAAACAAAAGTTTGTTTGAGTCAAAATAAAATAAATTTAGAGCCCCCCACTACCCAACGTCTCGGGTACATCCCGAATACGTCAAAACGTACCCAGGACGTATCCGGTATGTGCCCAGACATACCCGGGACATATCAGTACCTTACCCGAGACGTATCCGTACCGGGTACGTATCCAGGGGGTACGGGAGGGTGGGGGCGAACCCTAGTAACATAGGTCACAAACATACCCGAGAAGTACCTGGACATGCCCGAGACATACTCATACTTATCCAAGACGTACCCGTAGGTTTTTCTAGTGGGGTTTGTTTTTAAAATGTTTTCTTTTTGTTTGACATAGTCAATGCACCAAAAGAAAAACCTAAATTAATAAACGAATTTAAAAAATAAGTCATAAACTCCTCTAAAAGCTATAAAAAGGCACTCAAGCATTACCAAAACACAAACAATTCATTGTTGGTTTTTGCAAGTGTAAGAGTGGAGAGCCAAAGAGGAATTGAGGAGGAGGCAACCATTGGAATGAGGATTTGTTTGGAGGCAGCCATTACAAAGAGGACGAAATTGGAGGCAGCCATTGCTTGCAAAGAGTTCATGTTTGTTTAGAGGCAGCCATTGTCTAGAGGCAGTCATTGTTTTATTGATCATTCAAAGGAGGAGACGTCACGTTTGGAGGCAGCCATTGTTTGAATTTTATTGCAAGGAGGATCTATGTTTGTAGGCAGCCATTGTCTGAATTTTATTGCAAGAAGAATCTACGTTTGTCGGCAGCCATTTTTTGAGGTAAGTCTAGATGATATATTCTAGATTATTTGTATTCATATCGACATGATATTCATATATCATCTGTATGGCAGCCACATGATCAATAAAAATGCAAAGTCTTAAGTAACTGTATATTGATTGCTTTGAACATTGATTCAAGTTTTGTATTACTATTTCAGTATTTCTTATGGACAAAAAAATGAGTAAAATGAGTAGATGTACATAAAAAATATATATATATATATATATATATATATATATATATATATATATATATATATATATATATATAGGTATATATTTTATTTAGGGTTTTTTAAAATTGACGTATCCACGTACCAAACTCGAACCCATACCCGTATCCTGGCAACATAGATATTCAAAAGCGACTGAAGTATATCGATGGGTCTCAAAAGCACAACAAATTAGAGAAACGCAGAGTGTTAAAAATAACTCCAAGAGCTGAAAAAAAAACTAAAACTAAAACTAGAAAATAACCTAACTAAGAGGGGTGTGAACCCAAAACAAGCAAATGCTAGAGAAGTCAAAAAAGATAAAAGTCATGCAATACAAATACAAAAAATCATCTTCCCGCAGCCTAATCTGTGGGCAAAGAGATCTAGCTCACTCTCTACACTAGGGAGTAGTTAACTCACCACACATGGCAGAAGAATAAGAGGACTAGTGTACACTAGTGGCAGTTCGCAAAGAATGATGTTTCACTAAATTGTCTATCTATGCAAAATTTTAATTTCCAAAAGGCAATTGGCACATCTAACAGATGGGATACGCAAAGAACAGGTAATCAGCCTAGTAGTCCTAGGAGTCCCCTATAAAGCCTGATGTTTGAAAGTGATAGCCTCCCAAAGGTAAAAGGCCAAGCAGCTTTTGTTGAGATGACAGAAAAAGGTGGCTAGGGAACCTTTTAAAATTTGACTCTCTAATGTCTCATAGTAGAGAAGAAACCTGAAATAAAGTATTTCTCCATCCATACAACTTGGAGAGAACAAAGACGACAAAATCTACCACCTCGTGGAATATGGCAGCCTGACACAACTCCCAACTAGTGGGAACAACTCCTCAATTGGCCATAGGGAATCCTAAGGCAGTATAATAAATTATGTTGAAGACAATCAGGACAAACGATGGTGTCATCGACAATCTGGAGAATATGCTCGTCATAGAAAGTCATAAAAGATATTGGGCTGATCCCACATTGATTACTGTGAGACTAGGGCAACTTATAAGGACAAATGATCGTGGCATCAACAATCTTCAAAGCATAGTTTCAAAAATCGCGATTTATCGGCGATAAATCGTTTGCAACCATGAAAATGATAAATCTTTTGAAAAATTGTGATTTGTGTTATGGCGATAAATCACGATTTTTGGCGATAAAAAACCCTAGAAAATCGTGGCTAAAATCGTTGAAAATTGCGGGTGAAATCGTGGCTTAGGTTTACATGCGAAAAAAGACCAAATCGATTTGTTTTTTAACCTGTTTTCTCTTGCCCGACTCGGTTTTGCTCCTGCGACTCGCATTTACTCCATTCGTGGGCATTCGACGTGGGTAGGAGGGCATTCGACATGGGTAAACCATAAGAGGGCATTCGACGTGGGCACGAAAAGTTTGTGGTTGCAGCGAAGTGGAGGGCACGAAAAGTGCAGAGTTCGTGACTGCAGGCTGCAGCGAAGTGCATAATAAAAAAGAATATTATTGATATTTGATAGTGATACTTCAAAAGTCACATGTGACATGACTCTATGAGCATTTTTGTTGGCAAACTTTGTACTCTCTTTTTTGGTCAAAACTTAATCGAAAATACGCATATGGGGCCTATGGCATTCTATAGAGTCACTTCTCGCATCATTTAACATTGTTTTTACATTTAATTTAAGTATATTTTATAAATTTAAATGTTTTTAAAAGTAGTGATAAATTTGCCGATTAATGCCGATTTTTTGTCAATTCCCGATTTCCGATTCAAAATTTGGCCTGCCGATTAATCCCGATTTACGATTTTTTGAACTATGCTTCAAAGTATGCTTAACATAGAAAGCAATACAAGGTATAAAACAAAAGATATTGGGTTGATCCCACATTGATAATAATTGTGAGTCAAGGGCAACTTGTAAGGCAATACATGTTCCAAAATCTTTGCCAATTGGGAAAGAGGCTAGAGGGTGAAATTTTCAAAGAAGTGGATTTTCTTATAACTAGAGAATATGCTACACAAAAAGCCATAAAAGATATTTTGTCAATCCCACATTGATAAAAATTGTGAGATGGGGACAAGGTATAAGGCCAAATGATGGTGCCATCGACAACCTAGAGAATATGCTTGACATAGAAATCCATAAAAGATACCAAATTAAATATATTGGATTGATCCCACATAGATAATAATTGTGAGACAACGGCAAGTTATATGGAATTACATACTCCAAAAGCTTTGCCAAATGGGATAGAGCTTAGAAAGTGAAAATTCCAAAGAGGTGAATTTTCTGATAATCGTTGTTCTTTGTCCATGCTAGCAAATGTTTAGAGCTGCATGTGTGCTTTTTGGGTACCCTTGCGTTGTGATTATTACGAACAACATCAGGGAAAAAAAATTAAAGTAATGACTACTCATGGAAATTGGCCATCAAAATTTCACAAAGATTAAAAAAATCTAAATAGAAAGCCGTATTGGGTTGATGAAGACACCCCTCAATAATAAATCATAAGTAATATAAAGGTAATTACAATAGTCGGGGTCAACATCACTTGTAGATGGCACTTCTTGTCATGAACTAGCATATGTATTGTCAACATTGACATGCATGTACTTAGTGTAGAGATTTTCATAAATGATCACTAAGAACATCAAAAAAAATCGATACAGGTTGTGTCACCACATATAATAATTAAAAGTTGTTATTCTTAAATGAAAAATAAGCTTGCATTTCCTCTGTTTATTTTTCATTTTATCATTGTTATTCCATATCACTTGGTATATGAGCCTTTAATATTGGCTGTACAGGTGAGTTGCAATAAACAAAAATAGTACACATCACTGCTCAAAATCGAAACAAGCCATTGCTCACAGCAATTATCGATACAATGTTGGTGTTAACAATCCCCTCAATTACAGAGAATATGCATGAGAATCTAATGTCATTGGTTTCTCAATAGTTAATTTTTGCCGCTCACTGCTAACAGGTATGGTACAAAAACTGGAACTGTGGAGTTCAATTAGACTGGGGAGAAATTCCAGCATGCCTCTTTTGCTAAAACAAGCATTTAACTTAGCATTTTGCTATTCTATTTTAATTTTTAATGTTTGGTTCAATATTTATATCTTGTGATGCATGGATAAAGCAGCAATAGAATACCATGTCAGTGATGCACAGGACCAAAGGACACTCCTGCATTTTAGAGGCATGCATATTACATACTTTCAAGCTAGCAACTGCCTTTTGCAGCTCTGCAGCACTACAAAATGAAGATCTGGAAGGGGAAAATTATGTATAACACGAGATTCTAAACTTTACCAATGCTCTTCGGTGTTCCTTCTTTCCATACAATGCATCTGCAAAAATTACCTACAGAAAGAAAAAGCTTAGTCAGTTTCACTTTATAAGATAAATTTGAACTCTTAAATAAGGATTGGAGTCAACTTCCAAACAAAACCCAAGATAACTCATAAAAAATATCAAAGAAATGATATGGAAAACTGATAAAGCCTTCCCCTCAATACCGTGCATTTAAAACTGCAATTACCTAGTTGCTTCGTTGTGAGTTCTGACTCAAATAAAATATACCGTAGTCAATGACACACAAGTAATTTAAAGACATAAATTACATCAAACATATAAATAGTAAAAGTACACCCCTCTATATGGCCAGGCCCAGGACTTAACTGAAAATCAACTGAAAGAATACATGATCTATACATCTCGTGTAATGTTATAAAGTTTATCCCCCCTTCCCTTCAGGCTTTAACTCCAAACCTTGAAAATAGACAATTATTGTTGCCTTGCTAGATATAACTGGTGACCTTGGGATGTCTTCTGATAGCTTAGCAAGGAAAGTTCCTAAATCGTATTAACCAGGTCACTGTTAACAAATTAAAGATAGGAAAGAAAAGATGCATTGCATGCATACGCATATGTAAAGAGAATGAGCATGTCATATGATGAATGTGTGTACATAAAGACATGCAGGCACACACACATCCATGCCTACATGCACTTGCATGCATCAAGAAGCTATTTATAGACAGAATCATCTGCATCAACTGCACATTATATTGATAACAGTGGAATGCTCCTGAGATATGTGGGAGAAATTGAAACTGAAATTATATTAATGTCCTACTGTTATCAAAGTCGGTCAACGCAATGAAATGGCAGACAGTGAGTATGATACAAGGGGCGAGGGAGTTCCTAAAGCATCTCCCTGAGTTAAAACTTATTAGTTAAATAGACTCATCCACTAAGGTCACAAAAACACCTTATAAACCAAAGCAGGTCAACATGATTAAATAGTTTAGCTGCACAATAGACATAATCTCCTCTTTCAAGAAGATCCTATAGGAGGTTTGAGTCCAAAAGACAAGTGTGGGATTGTTACACAAGCACTATTTTGATCTACCATGCATGAGCGTGAGGCATATCATTCCCATAACCAGCAACCATGAATTCACCCCAAAATATAGCAATAGATATTCTTAGTACTACAATCTATGGCAAGCGAGACAGAATTCATGAAACTTTCTTAGTGGAGTCCTTGAAAGATGTGACCAAAATCATAGAGTTTCTCATCTAACACCCAGAATGGTCATTGCCTCTATCTCTAGACGTCAATCTGGCTCTCCTGCCATTCAGGTTAAAGTCTATCAAGCATTAAAGAGCCCTACCCAACTCCCAAACATATCATGCAACAACCTGAAGTCATTGGGAATTCCTGCTATTTATGATGGTGATGGATCTCATAAATCATCGTAGGCTTAATAAAAAGATTGCATCAAAAGTCATATACTTCCTAAGATAAGGAAGGCATGTGGTTCCTCAAGTTTGACTTGATGGCCATACACAACATTCAGGAGTTTAAAATAAAACCTGGAAGTAGCATCATGCCAAAAGGTGATTCCAAAGCACCTAGGACCACATTCCTCACCCACTCAATAGAATGTTTAGCTCACGGCACTTAATGAAGGGGATCACGAGATAAAAGGGAATTTTCCTCAACCTAAAATCCACTAATGGCTAAGCCAAGGGTGACCCCATTCCTCAGGGCAAGTATCATCATGAGCAGGTTGACTGTGTGACATATTCATTCAGGTTAAGGAATTCCATCAGCTAACATGAGATCATTTATGCACTCAACCAGCAGGCAAGACCCAATGATTGAAGTCGGAAGAGCACTTGAACTGCCTAAAGCTGTTCCCGGTTCTTGATAATCATCACTGAATAGTTTCACCAGTGGCACAATGAGTCGTTTTAAATCAATGGTTTGGTCACCTTATTGTGTCCAACATCAGTTATGTGTTGTGTCCTACATGAGCTTATGGAAGATTAAGATCCAAAAAAGGATTTTGATTACTCTGAGAGAAGCATAGTATTTTATAAATGTACAAGAGCTGTTTTGATATCAAGTAAGTAAATAGGCATTCAACAAGACCTTTTGGAGAAACCTCAGAAAAATTCAAAAACATAGAACACATTCACAAACTTATAGTAGAATATAAAATATAACGTCAACTATAAACATACATACTCTTTGAGCTTATAAAACAATGAGTGGCTACAAAGTCCACACAAGCAATTTACAGGTCTGTCTTTTGGAGGATTCCAGCATCATGAGAGCTAGTTTCAATTTTTGTACCCTTAGACACCTGCATAATAGTATGATTTTAGGAGATTTTAAAGCTTCACGTGTAGCAGTTGCTTGGTGCAGCAATATTGATGTCAGAGGGATCATTTCACTGTTTTAAACATAGTTTTCAAAGATTTTCCCTTGAAAATTTGCAACAACCCACGTCAGCTCTGGTGGCCCCCAAAGCAGAAAATTTTGGAAAGTAATTCAATCTATCAATGACATGACTTGCATTTGCTGAGTGGGGCATTTAGACAAGCAATTAATTCCAATGTATATCTGTCCTTCTTTCCTCCAATTTTTTGAGGCAATATAATTTCTTCACCTGTGCAATAGTTGTGATTATTTAATTGTTTCATTTTGTGCCCCCCTAGCCTCAGTGATTTTATGGTCACTGTCAACTAGTGATTATGATAATGTGCATGCATTTGGGGAGCTAGATGATCAAATGTGGTTGATTGTTGTTATTGTATCCATACGTTATGGAAGATGTGGAATTGCACCCTCGGAAGACGTATTGAGTTTGGTAATATTGCCAATATGATATGGTCATATGGAGAGAGGGAGGGAGGGATGGAGGCCCAAGTCTATGGGATGGGCACCTAGTAGGTGGAAATGGTAGCTACTTGGTGAAATATATAACTATTTCCACTGTGATTTGCTAGGTCTATGCCCAGCTATTATTCATGTTTGCTATCAGTGATTTCATTGCCCTTGTCTGGACACATGTCAATGAAATGAAAATGCAGCACCTATGAGGAATGTGTGCCTATAAGCACACCCATAAAACTTTAACCTAGGTGGTAAACAACTCTAAGACAACAAGGATAGTCACCTAGTGGACACCATTATGTCATGAAGGATAGAGTCACATATAAACCATCTTCTAGTAAACAAGGTATGGACTATAACATGTGGTGCTAATCACTGGATGATATAACTCATAGAAGGTTTGGCAGGCTATATATTTCTCCCTGCAAGTGCGAGATTATACACTTTATAAAGAATATTGGGCTTAGTCATTGCACACCAGCAGAGCTCGAGTATATTTGCATCCATTCTAGTATTACAATGCTAGGTTGGGTTTTTTTGTCTTACTGCTAAGGAATGGCACCATAACAAAAAATTCAATTTAACAAAAGATGGTGAATATTATGATTTCATATTAGGTGCTAGCAAGTCATTTGAAATTATTCTAACATTATCTAAACAAGGAACTTGAACCTACACTATAATTCAATTATCAGCATAAATTCTCAAGTAATTTTTCTCAAATTTATTCAGTTCCCAAGATCTTACCATATTTTCAGCCCTTGTGCTTGGAGATATATCATTATTGGAAGTAGTCGAAGACATTAAAAAACATCCCTGTTTGTAAGAAGGCTAGTTAGAATCGACCATATTTATCATCAAACTATGCTACAAACGATGTAATAATTGATAAACAATTAAAGAATTTCAAGAAGATGATAGATATAAGTTATGAAGATCAAGTGCAAGTTCTGGCCAAGAATGGATGACTTTGTATATAATATAATAAAATTCCCCATATTGACTATAGAGATTTGGTAAATGTTTTCCTTACCACCATTCTTCGTATAGAAGTTGACCACTAATGCATATTTCCTTAATTTTATTAATTTTTACACACAACAGTAGTCATAGTAATTAAGATATTTACAAATACAACCAACTACTAATGAAAAGGCAATAAATGAAATTCTTTTCATAACTTTACTAAAATATATGATAACAACTGCTATTGATAAAAATTACTTATCTTTCACTTATCTCAAAACCTTGCAACATTGAAATTTTTCATAGTTTGTCAACAAATGCTATAGAAAAGAATTACTTATCTTTCAATTATCCCAATACCTTGCAAACTTGAATTTTTCACGGTTTGTTGACAAACCCTATATGCCAAGCTCAATTGAAAGGGATTGTTCTAGAGTAAACTTCTGTCATTTATCCTAACAAGCTCAACTATGTATTTTGTGGCATAAACATGGATGTGTATTCCAATGATCAGTTTTATACAAGGCATTTGTGCTTTCAAAAATAATAATATTCAACAATATCTCTTCAAAATTTTGGACTCCAAGATATTTCAAAATCAACCGGCTATGCATATAGGTGAATAGACAGTCATTGTTTTTTCATGTTTCAGATATTGATCATAGTATATAGACTTGGCCAGTTCTTGCATGATTTTTGGCTGGGCTAATAATCGTCAGAATAACTAGTGAGCTCTAGAACCGAGTTTTAGGAAAGTTTTTGGCAATTAATGGCAGCAAGTACTAGCCAAGACTCTGTGAGTATGACTATCGATCTCGCCATAAGCGGCAGAAACGAGGAACACAAAAAAAATGCTACAAAATGTTCCTTTCTCTCCTTTGTAAGCCCCACACACAACTTGTAATCACACAGCCATTGAGCATCCTTTGAGTGGAATGAAGAGGTTTTTAGCAAATTTGAAAAACAGATTTGAAAATTTTCATTTGGAGATTAGTTCTCTCTTCTTTTTTTCAAGCATATAAATTCTTTGACTTTCTATATTGTTAAAATTAGGTTTCCAAACGTGATTTGCAAATTTGCATGCATTCCATTCAATTCTAATTAATTTTAATTGATTTATGTTAGTTTATCATCATTACTGAATGAAATTGGCGGAAAGTATTTTTTAAATGTTGGTTTTTTAAATTTTTTTGTCTTTATTCTTGTTTGTAGGGTTTATAGGTACAAATTTAGAAGTACAATTACATAGGATTTTCTTGTGCTAAGGGTTGAGGTTGACTATTATGTATGTAAACACCCCAAAAATACCCATTACATTTTATAGCATCCAAACATAATACTAAATCCATTATCCACCTATATCCCACAACTAGAGTTAAATTAATTAATTCTATTACACTCACTATACACTACACACCACTTTAACTAATTTAATTAGCTATTTAAATTATAAAAAAAACAATTATCTATTCACCTTCCACTCATCTCCACTTCACTATCCAACTCACTCAAGTTGAACTTGTCACTCCATTGAAGTTCTATAATTCTATGAACATGGAAGAAAATATTCACCTACAACCAACTTCGGAATCAAATAAATAGCCAACCAATCTTGAGTTAAAGCCAATCAGAGATTCCTCAATTGCACAAAATAAATCAACCATGAGAAATAAGGAAATTGAAATCTATAGCTTACAACTTAGTCAATTCAACCTTCCTCAATTCATGGATTCTTTTGCATTTATAAATAAGAAGCTCCATTCCTCTCAATTCATCAATGTAAGGTTGGAGAATTTACAATGTAAATCTACCAAAATATTATTAAAAATCACTTGTACACACCCTTATGCTATCCAATTGACCACTCACTAATCCAATCAATCAATCTATGTATGCTTGTATCTTGGTTTCTATCTTCCATTTGGAGCTGGTCTATGGAGCATCTCACATATTAAATAAGGATCAAATCGACTCTCATCAAGGATCCAACAAGAGTGTTACTTGACCCCATTCTTTAGTTATTCCAATATGATGTTGCAAGTAGCTTAATTAGGAAGGTGTTGATTCTTTTGTTTTATTATCTCTACTTTATCTTTTCTGCAATTTTCTCTTGTATCACATTTTGGCATGCCCGGTTGGAACCCCACAACATGTTTTAAATCGTATATATTTTAAAATAACATGATTTTTCATGTTCTTCTTAAGTGTTTAAAGGTCACTGACCAATTTGCAGGGCCATTTATTGAGCTGAGCTTGTGAGAAATTTGAGAAAAATTAGATCATTTTGGCCGAATTAATCACATTTTTCTTGCAAGTACATGTGATATACATTTTCACCTTCTTCTGTGCGCTAGAGTAGACCATGATCTATTTTAGCATTCTTCTATCTCTTTTAGTTTTGCGCTACATATCTGCACTAGCATTGACATTTATGTGCTATTGTTTTATTGGCTACACTACCATGCATTTACCTATGCCTTTGTAATCTAACATGTTATTTTATTTATAATTTATCTAATCTATATTTTCATTTTACTCCCTGTGCTAACATTGCACTAGTTGCACTAGCATACTAACTCTGTGCATTTTTTGTGTCAAAGCATTCTATGTTGGTAAAAGAAATATTTGCATCTCCATCATGTTCTCTATGTCTCCATAAATGTTATAATACAGAGTTCCACATAGGTGCATTTCTGTCTCATTCTAGGTGTGTTAGTGTAGTTAAAAAGTGTGTTTCTCTTCTAAACATTTACGTTAGTGTTCTATGTCAGAATTGCACTTTCCATTAGATTTCTAGTGTTCAATTATCTGTTTGTTTGTTTTTTGTACTATTTTTATGACTATTTTATGTAGTTTTATACATAATACAAAATCTAACACATTTTTTATAATAATCCTTTCAAACTAGAATACATCATTTGTCTTGTTTTTCCTTTTCTTTTGTACCTTTCACTTTTATAATCAACGTTCTGTATGCTCTTCTCTCACACCCTTTGGGTGATATTGAGAATAAAAAGTGATTGATAGTGCTTCATATTCTAATACAACTCATTCCATTATCAAGTATTTATAGCTAAAATATATATGCTCTTCTCTCGCACCCTTTGGGTGAACTTGAGAATCAGAAATGGTTGAAGTTGTTTTTCTTGTATTTGGCTAACTTGGTTTTATAGGATTATAGATTGCAATAAAAGAGAATCAAAAATCAAGTAAGAAAATACTAACTCGTTTGCATGCCGAATTACTTTGTTAAAGAAAACTAAAAAAATTCTAAAAGAATTAGATATAGCTTTTCTTTTCCTTGTCATTTTTTTGCATTTCTTTTCATCCAAGTTGGAAAGAAATTGTTTGTAACCATTCATACTTGTATTTGCATGTAGCGACGTGGATTTCATCACCACTTAGCTACACCGGTGACGTGGATTTCACCACCACGTACCACTCATTTTGCATTGTGTTGCACTTGAGACTTAGTCTCAAAACAACGTTCGGCGCTTTCCTCGCCTCTGTCCCCCGCTTACAAGTAAAGTTGTCATGATAGGTTACAACGATCATATGCCTAAAATATTTGTAACAAGGTGGCATTATCCTTGTAAATTCTTAGGGGAGAAATAAGGACACCATACACATTCATTTGCTCATTACCTTACCACCTATTCACGAAAACTCATCATTGAAGTGGTGATTCACTCCTCTAAGAGGGCCATTATTGATTAGGTGAGTCTCTTTCAAGTATTCCAAGGGTTCCCCATACCACTTTTGTGCCCATGGCAGATTTGGTTATCAAGACTGGATATATCGAAAGACGGATCTATTTGGAGTGATAAGAGCCTTGCATCCATTATTCCACAACATTTTATTTGTTGCATTAAACATTACACTTCCCGACAGTATTTTACCTCTTAAGCCAAAACATATCAAAACATTGCTTTTTTGTTTGTATACATTCTTATTGTTTTTGAATCAAATCTTGTAGATCAAAACTTGTGTTCCACAAACACCATTCAAATCACATCCAATCCAATTAAAATCAAGAATCCAATCTACCCCATCCAAAACTGAATTTTATCCTTTGGATACACACCCTTTTGATCAAACTAGAACTTGATTCCTTAAACTCATTTATGAGTAAACATCAAGTAAACAAAAACAAATCCAATCATATCCCATATGATTAACCACTTATCCTTCCCTAAGCTTGTTGAGCTTACCTAGGTTCTTACCTATTAGCAACATGGCGATTACTCGTAATAAGAGTCACAATATTTATGATAACCTTGATAGATTCAATACTCTTGGAACTTATAGTTTGGATGAAGAGAATGAGGTAAGATAACCCGAACTCAACGAAGAAGAATGAGAACAAGAGACAAACTATTACAAAAAACAAAAACCAATACCTTCTTCGCATCCTAGAAATGGGGGCGAAGCTACCTTCTGATTTCGGTGAAGAAAACTTGAGTCACCTTTTAGAAACCCCGAATCAAGTAAATCCAATGATTCAACGAAAACATCCAACGAAGCCTTGTTAGCAAAAATTCACGAAATGACACAACAGCTCACTCACATAGCTTCTAAGGTTGCCAAAAACTCAAACAATGAAGAAGAAAGAGCAACCTAGTCACAAAATCAATGACATCATAGATACCCCTTAACAAAACTCTCCATTCACACAAGAATGGAAGAACATACGAAAGAAACAATCATGGGGTTACAAAAACATACCAAACAATTTAACTTTGAGGAACTTTGTCCTTACCCATTTGATAAGGCCATGTTACAAATACCATTTCCTCCATCATTTGAAACTCCTAAATTCGACAAATACAAAGGAAAACACGATCCAAGAGAACATGTAGAAGAATTCTTCATGCAATACCAAGAAGTAGCATATAATGACATATACCTTTTGCGTCATTTCCCTAAAAGTTTAGGAGGAGAAGCTTTAGATTGGTTCCTACACCTTCCAAAAGGATCTATTACCACCTTCACTGACTTGTCGGAAAAATTTGTTAAACATTTTTCCTTTAACTTAGCCTCCGAGGTCACCATGATGGACCTTTGCAATACAAAGAAAAGGAACAACGAAACATTTGCATCATTTCTCCAAAGATGACGAGGGATCGCAAGACGATTCCCTTACTCAATCCCTGAGAAACAATTGGATAGCATCTTTATACCTAATCTCAATCCTGAACTATCATTCTGAATGCAAATACATTGCTTAACCAATTTTCTGGAAGTAATTGAAAAGGGAACACAAATCAAGAGAGCCCTTATTGCTAAAGGCCTCATCAAAACTCCTAAGGATCAACCTCATAAAGACATCAATCAAAATCAAAACAAGCCAAGGTTCTTCAATCAAAACCATAATGTTGTGAACGACGGAGTCATTAATTCTCGCCACATTCAAAACAACCAATCCAAACCAAACAAATCAACTAAACAACCAGTCATCATTCCTAGTAAGGAAGCTACTCGAGAATTTAGATGGAGACAATTCATTCCAGTTGGAGAAAGTATTTCTAGCATATTCAGTCACGTAGCAAGTGCAGATATGGTCACATATCCAATTGCAAAACCCTTCGAAGAAGAGCAACAAAAACCAAGATGGTACAAGGAAAACGAATATTGCGAGTACCATCATATCAACGGCCACCATATAGATCGTTGTATGCAACTTTGCCACTACATTCAAGAATTAATCGGTCGCGAAGACACAGAAGTTGAAAATACTTCCAACAAAACTCCCAATGAAAAATTAAAAGTTTTCAAAGACCCTTTCCCCAAACACGACGAAGCCAAAAGGGCTCAAAAAGACAAAGGTCCAACATCCAACAATGTTGAATACGACTAAATCATACCATTTGTCGATTGAGAACCCAACATTGTTGGTACTATCAAAATCAAAACTCCTGACTGTGCAGTAACCACAAGACAAAAGAAGGTTTGGGTGCCTGCCGCCAAACAACCTTGGACATCCACAATACCTCAAACATCCAATCCTCAATCTACTTCTAATACAAAATCAACATCCAATACAAAATCTTCCTCCGATTCCTATGATATTATCAAACAATTGGAGAAGACATTTGTGCAAATCTCCCTTATGGACTTGCTTAAAACATCACATGTGCTTCAAGACATCCTTACTCGCGCATTACACGATGCATGTGTTCCTAAGGACATCAATACCCAACAATTTCAAACCTTGATCGCAAATATTTCACTCAATAGCCCTATCTTATCATTTTGGTCCTCGTGACCTTTTAAACCCAAACATTCCAAACTGACAATTCCTTATATGTCGAAGCATTCATTACTCATCATAAGATCAAAAGAGTGCTTATAGACAATGGAGCCGCATTAAACATTTGTTCCATAAAACTATTACAATGTCTTGGCTATACCGAGGAGAGTCTTACTATTGACATCATAACCATTCATGGGTATGATAATAATGAGAGACAATTTGCAGGAACAGTCACGCTATCACTCATGGTTGGACCAATCAGCCTTGGACACCTTGTGCCACGTTGTGGACTTGGAAGTTCCATACAACATTCTCCTTGGGCGCCCATGGATCCATGCCATGCAAGTCGTCCCATCAACATTTCATCAATGCATCAAATTTCCCTATCAAGACAAAGAAATCACGCTGCACGCCGATACTAAGCCCTTTGAGTATTGTCGAATTCTTGAAGGGAGGTATCAACAAGCCCGCTATTGTCAATCCACAGAAAAGTTTGCTCCCCCTCGTATCATACGATTCTCTGAAAACTCATGAATTGATCCTGATACACTCTCAAAACTTCTTCCAAAGAATAACACCGAGAATCTCGATAGCAAAACCATTAATCCTCCTACATCCACCAATCCACCTTCTACATCGTCTAGTATGCCTACTAGTTCATATATGCAAACATCCACATTTAAAATCATTGACAAAGGATGTGGTGAATATCAATTTCAAACGGTTGAAAATTCCTTTCACATTGGGAACTTACCCCTATCACCACACACCTATGGAAAAGCAAATGCTTCACATATACACATCCCTCCCATCTACAAACTAGGAAAAATCATCTTTCGACGATTCGGATATTTAGAAGATGAGAAAATTCAAGCTTCTAAGAGCTCTTGGTTGTATGACAATCAGTTTGTTGACTAATATCAATCGCCTGAACAGATCATAGGCAATAAAATCATCAAAAACATGCAATGAAATGGAAAAGGTTTTGGAAAGAACAAACAAGGCCGTCTAGATCACATTACCTCTGTACAAAAACTAAACTCCTATGGTTTAAGTTACAATCTCGATGCTTCCACATGTGAAGTGTCTGTTAGTACAGAAACCAATAGTGAAGACATTGACTCTAACAATGAAACAAGTGCCACAACGGATCCCTTTGAGGATCTCGCCAACATGATGCTTTTTTATCAGCTTTCCATCCTAACCATTGACATTATCTATCCTTCCGTCATCAGTCAAGATCACATTTCCATAGACCTCTTCCAAAACGATGAGGCCATTGAAGAATTTCTAGAAAATTTGAGATCACATACCCCCTTCCGATCACAAGAAGGGATTCGATATCAATTTGGATGCTACAACCTACTTTGGTGAAGAGCTTCAAAACCTTAATCCACCGAAAACCAAAAATAAAAAAGTAAAAAGAGGAAAAATCTCCCATAGTGAAAACCTCACTGAGACGTTATTGGAGAAACAAATACAAAAAATAGAAAACTCCACAAGACTCCTCCCTTCGCGAAGAGGAATCTCAGACAGATAATCTACATCAACCTCCGACATCCTTTACAGAAAAAGATACATCTAAAATGTTGGTAGAAGAAACCATAGACATCAACATTGGAACAATCGAACACCCTAAGATCCTACAACTTGGAGCAAGTCTAACTTTAGAAGAAATATAAGTGTTTATTGCACTTCTTATGGAATTTCAAGATGTATTTGCATGGACATATAAGGATATGTAGGGATTGGATCCCGCTTTACTTGTACACCACCTTGTGGTTCACCTTGACGCTAAGCCAATCAAACAAAAATTAAGATTAATTCATCCCAAAATCACATTACTAGTCAAAGAGGAATTACAAAAACTCCTACAAGCAAGTTTTATTAAACCCATCAACTATTTAGATTGAATATCCAACATTGTGCCAGTCACTAAAAAGACTCCTGGGATTAGAATTTGCACTTACTTTCGTGACATCAACAAAGATGTCCGAAAGACGATTTTCCATTACCTAACATTGATATGATTTTCAACTCAACGGTCGGTCATGAAATGTTGTCTCTCATGGATGGTTTTTCTGACTACAATCAAATACAAATCGCAGAAGAAGATTAACACAAGACAACGTTTACCACACCATGGGGAACATTTTGTTATAAGGTCATGCCTTTTGGCCTCAAAAATGTGGGTGCTACCTATTAACGAGCAATGACTATCATCTTTCACGATATGTTACATACCATAATGAAAGAGTATGTTGATGATATCCTTGGAAAATCACCAATAAAGTAGAACATCCACAAATCCTCTGTCGCATCTTTGAAAGATTGCATTTATACAAAGTTAGATTAAATCCAAAAAAATGTATTTTCGGCGTTACTTAAGGTAAATTACTGGGGTTCATCATTTCACAACGAGGTATAGAAGTGGATCCCGCAAAGTTATGTGCTATAATGGAAATGCCTCCTCCTAAAAATCTATGACAACTACGGAGTCTCCAAGGTAAAAGTCAATACATACAACGCTTTATATCACAACTAGCAGACAAATGCCATCACTTTAACCAACTACTTAAAAAGCATGTTCAATTTAGCTGGGATCAAGACTGCCAAAACTCTTTTGATAAACTCAAAACATATCTAGCTAGTCCTTTGGTGCTCATCCCACCCATTCCAAACAAATCACATCAATCAATTATCGATGTGGAACACATTAGGGACAGGGTTTAATGTCTTTATGTAAAGTTGTGTTGCGTTGTTACTTTTCTTAGTTAATTGTTTGCCCAATTACAAATTTATTGTTTGTTATCTTGGTTCATTTATAGCCATGGTACATACATTTACTTTGCATATTGGGTTTGTTTTTACTTTTCTATTTTTCTGTGTGTGTGTTTTTACACACGTAATAGGTTAATCATCATTGTTCTTTAATAATCATGGTGTCAACTCTATAGTGCAACAGCAAAATAGGTTGCTCTAAATTACAAAATCCGAATGGAAGCTCAAGCTACGAGCAAGGTTCATCCTATCATCAATTCAATCCCATACCCACCCGCCCATCTACTTAACCCTTTTTCTACACCGTAATTCACATCCCCAATCCCTAAATTTGGCTTTTGACCCTCTGTTTCTCATTTTCTTGAGCCCGTTTTCACATGGCCATCTTTTACTCTTCCTATCAAGTAGCTGGCCACAGCTTTGTCGCGTCACCCATCCACTCGAGGGGGCACTCCCTTGGCACAATCTAGATCCGTTGGGGCATCCAAGTGCTTCATTGGGGCAAATCAAGCAGTCTAGATCATTCTTTCACTAATCTACACACGTTTAATATCTTTAAAATGCTCTTACTTTGTAATAACACTTCAAACAGGGGAAAATGTAGACATCCCAAAAATACCCATTACACTTTATAACATCCAAACATAATACTAAATCCATTATCCACCTATATCCCACTACTAGAAGTAATTTGATTAATTTTATTACACTCACTATACACTACACACCTGTAATGTCCCTTTTTCCCACCTAAGAGTTGATATTTGGTCTTATTGCCATTCCTTCTTCGTGGCAAAGAAGCAAAAATGAAAGAGGAGAACCTTGAGCACCTTTATGATATGTTTTTTTTTATCTAATATTTTATATTTTCTTTAGTGTTTTCCTTGTTTATACAGGTTCGGCCTTTCCTTTTGGTACTTTGGCGCCAAAATGAAGAGATATAAAAGAAGATTAGAGGCACCATTTGCTAGGTAGACTTGGCACAATTTATCTTATTGGAGCAAAGTAAGCTTGGAGCTGCTTGTTCTTGCATTTGGGGACGAAAACCTCCTTATGTGACTTGCCTAGAAGGACGAAAACCCTTCTCCTTGGCTTGGTAGTGATTTCTAAGGCTGACTTGGAGAGATAATTGTCATTTCCATCTGGTATTTGATTTATTAAGGGTGGAGCGACCTACTTTGGGTAGGGTTTTGAGCATTTGGTGAACTATTTGAGAAATCTGGTTCGATAATCTGATTTGTAATATTTTATAAGGCTAGAATCTGGAGTTTGGTGAATTTTGAGGGTTTCTATGCCCTAGATTTATAATTTTCTTGTGGCTGCAATTTCAATTCATAATTAATTTTCAGTAGTGAGATCTTCAACATTTCTTTGTGCTTTTGGCTCTTATATTCCATAAAATACATACATAATTGTGGCGAGTTGAAGGTGTTTCATGGTATTTTTTGGCATATTTGGTGATAGATAAAGTCGTTGATTTTACATTTACAGTCTGCTGCAATTTAAAAATTCAGATTTGCATTTTGTGTGTTTGGTTAAACCCCTTGAAAGGGTCATTACAGTGGTATCAGAGCTCGGATCTTCAAAGGCCTAGGGTTTCGGTGAAAGAAGACAATATGGCGGGTCAAAACTCTCAAGGAGCCAAAGTTGACAAATTAATTACCAGCCAAAAGAGACTTGCAGACTCCATGGATTTTCTTGCCTTATCTCTCCAGAGGATGATTGAACCTAGGGTTCAAAATGTTGAAGGTAGCTCAAATGGAGCCAATAAGGCCAAGCGACCCATTGGATCAGCGGAGGATCGAGTTTGAAGCCCACTTTCCTTCCTAGAGAGGAGGCCATTCCGGAAGACGGAAGACCTATGGGTGGAAGGAATATTGTAGCGAGTTATGAAGAATACATGGCCTTACCAAGGGAGATCCGTGAGGCGATTTCTCTTGCAGAGTTCATAGGGTTGAATAAAGGAAGATCAAGGCCCGAGCCTAGACATGCCATGCCACAAAGTGAGGAAGAAGAGAAGAGCTTCCAAATTGCAATGGTGAAGCAAGAAGAAGAACAAGAATAAGGGAAAATCGACATCCAACATGAAGGTAAGGATTCTTTGAAAATAAATGATGTTTTTGTTTAGGTTCTAATGATTGCATGTGGTGGCAAGTTGATGAAATAAAATCAGATCTACAAGAGGCTCTTGAGGCCAAGAATCAAGATGTTCCGGTTGAAAGGCTTGCCCTTCAAAAGGAGGTCTCACATGATAGTCATGAGGGTTTTTAACCTACTGGAATATTTACAAATCAATGACAAGTGGTAAGCAATTTAATTTATTGCATCAGCCTCATAATATGTGTTTGCAAGGATTTGACCATCACGAGCATTATCCTAACGAAGATGAAAGGATGAAGAGTACAAAAGGGAAAAATAATCTTTTCCAAGAAGCCCCATCCATCTTCAAAGCATTCCAAAGATTGGATCAAGGAAAGAAGAATTATATTTGCATAATTATGGTAATGAAGAGCTTGCTAGAAATTTCATAACAGTCAATATAGAGCCATTTAATGGTGTACATGACTCCGACAAGAACATTGAAGATGTCCCATGCAAGTATAAACAAAATAGTGTTGAAGACAAAGCGGAATGAGCTTTATTTGTTGAATCTGAGGTAAAAAAGAAGGCTGATTCCAACTCAGAAATTTTGAGTCACAAGATTGGAAAAATCGAGGATGTTTCGATCACTACTCATCCGGCATGGGAAGAGAGACATGTGGGGAACAACTCAAGGTATGATGACATTTTATCTTCTTTTATATTGCTGCCATATTCATATCATGATGGGAGAATTGTTAAGAATCACATGTCATGTTTGAGTGATGATGTTGTGACAAAGAGATGAAGTTGTGACAAAGAGAGATGAACATTTTAAGATCAACTTAAGTCTTTCAAATTCATTGCTTACGACATGTCAATTTGTGGGTCAACATGAGAGGTATGCTAGAGAAATGGATATGGTTTGTAACATAAGTATGGAGAACATTATTTTCAGATCTCATTTCATCATACTTGCTGATTGGCACAAGAAGGAAGTCATAATGAAAGATAATTTTCAATTTTTAAGGCATTATGGGTCACCATTGAAGTACTCTCAGCTATGGTCACTTTAATTGGGAGTGATATGCATATTTTTAGGCATAGATTGAGCAATTCGAAGAGTTTAGGTGCAGCAGTTGATAGGCAGCCTGGAAATCAAGTTTTGGTGTTCTAAACACTCCACTTGGGGCAACCAAAAGGTCTTCTACAATAAGGTAATCTTTACGATTCATTAATTTTGAGACACACTTGTTTGTTGCTTCCTCTGTGTGTTAAAACTGATTATTGTGGGAGAATGAAAAATAGTGTCGTGTGAATTTTAGAGTATCATAAGACAACCCATTTGCAAGATATAGAAGTGCCACAAATGCATAATGTTTTGTTGTTTGGGGTCATCCTTTAGGTTCCAAAGACCCAACAAATCATTGGAGAATTTTGGGAAAATGTTCCACTTCGCATTGAAGGCGGAATAAGCATGTTCAAGGCAGCCATTGGAGATGGTAATTTTCAGATTTTCAGAACTCTTCTAATCACTTGTGATGAATGTTCAGTTGTCACGTCATTGGATGATAGGATGCACAGTTTCAGTCACGAGTTGGACGAATTGTGGGGATTATGGACAATGGTAAGCACGTAGCCCGGAATACTTATTTTGGTATTCCAAGCATTTACTTTTGGGGCAAGAAAGGAATGCAAGAAGGTTGTGTTAAGATCTAACATGTTTGCTGATTTCAATCATGAGCTTGTTGATCTTCATTTTCTAGACCGTGTAAGACAATTTTTAGTATTCGCAAATTTGGTTTTTTCCATAAGATTTCAGTTTGGTAGTTGTTATGTTATGGCTATAGGGATGAGTTTGCAAAAATCAGATTTGGGGCTGCCATTTCCAGTCACAAACAACAATATGTTTTCATTTTTTGCGAGTATTCTATCATGGAGAAATGAGGAAAGAAGATTTCCGTTGGAAGGAGGAAAGAAATCAGGTTGTGGTGAGTTATTTTTAGATTTGAGGATTCTTATTTTTGAAGAAAGAATGCATGCTCAGCAGTGTTCGGGACAAACTGGATGAATCTTCAAATACCCATCACTTGAAGAGAGAAAATGAGATAAGTGCAAGCATTGAAAGAGTGCTGGTCACCATACCCATAAGGCATGAAGAAGCAATGATGGAAGCAACTTTTGTTTTCATTGAAAAGTTTATTCCATGTGCAGATAAAGGTGTTAAACATGAAGAGCAACTGAGTTTGTTTCTCACCCAATCACATGGGAGAGCCTACGAGGTTTCAGCTGAAGGTGGTGAGTTTGTGGTACTTATTTGGGCACCTAATACTTCTACATCTATCATATTACTAAAGCTCACATGGATTTTTCATATTTGCATCATTTTTATGCTGCTGATCACAATAATTTCAGTCACGAAACAACGATGTCCATGTGTACTTTAAGAAGGTTTCATTGCATGACAAGAATAGTGGTGAAGCTCCACTAGTGAGGACACTCTCCCAAGCCACCCTAGTGCTAAATTGAATCGAATCCCTGACGGCTTACTGCTGTTATGATTTATTTTCAGCCTACATGCAAGCTATGTTGAATGATGTTCTCATGATCCGGGTAGAAGGCTCCATTGAGGGAGAACATGTAGGTAAAGGTGATGGAATGAGTAGATTCCAAGCATTTTATTTTGAAATTGAGTATGTGAAGGTAAAGCATAATGTGGTTGCGGATGCTCTATCAAGGATGCCACCTTCATCATTAGAGGATGTGGGACTTCATAATGAAGGAAAAAAAGAAGATGGGGTACAATGGATAATTGGGTTTGCAATTGCTTGGGGAGAAACAATTTTGGGGAGGGAGGACTGTAATGTCCCTTTTTCCCACCTAGGAGCTGATATTTGGTCTTCTTGCCATTCCTTCTTCGTGGAAAAGAAGCAAAAATGGAGGAAACCTTGAGCACCTATATGATATGTTTTTACTAATACTTTAGACTGCATTGATACGGTTTACGGGTTCGGTACGCTGATAACAACAAATTTTTAAAAACCTCTTTGGCGCCAATTGACAGTAAAAGGAGATCTTTTGGGTACGTTATATGTATATGCATTGGCAAAATTATTAATTCAAAGAAACATTTGCATACATTATTGAAATTTAAACTCATACAACTTAAAATCATTCATAGAACATGAAAACAATAGTTTCCAATACTTAGGAGGCAATTGAGACTTGAGTTAAATATTTTTGATTTGGGGACGGCAGGGGGATTCAAAACATAATAGTTAATAACATAGAATGTATTATAGATTTGATTAATTTTACATTATAAATGAATTAATTGAGTAAGACGTATCATTGAACATTAAAATTGAAAGTTTGAAGATTGAAACCATAATTTAATTCCAATTTTCATTTGCATCAGCTTCAAAAGATTTCGAGGGGATTTAAGAAAGAGTCTTGTCAAGGAAGGATCTTGTCATTATACTTTCTGATTAGACGAAAGTAGATTTGTATGTTTTGAAAATAATATCAAATGAAGAGATAGATAGGCTGCCCAACCACCAAGTGCTTCACTTGTTCTCATGCCTTCACAAATTGACTAGAAGAATAAAGGTACCCATTGTTTTAGGAGCAACAAGAAAGCCCCCAAATAGTATAGTCAATTCAAATGAAGTCCTTTTCATCTCTCTCGACCCTTCAGAGCCTATTGGCAATATTGAATCTCACACAAACATTCCAAAGTTCAATTCCAATAAAAGCCCTCATGTTTTTTTTTTTTTTTTGCAATTAGAAAAAGAAAAAAATTGTGGCTACACTCTGAGTACTCTGGGTACTCTGTGGGTACTTTTTTTATTTTATTTTTTGCACTTGAAAAAAAGAAAAAACTGTGGGTATGTACCCACAGGCCCTGGGTACGTCCCAGGTACGGATTTTTGTACCCTGGATATACCCAGGCCCTGTGGGTACGTGCCCACAGCGTTCCTGTACCCGTACCCAAAACGTACCCAGCCTGGTACGGGGGTGTCTAGGGTGTTTCCGTGCAGTCTAGTTTATCTAGTATTTTATATTTTCTTTAGTGTTTTCCTTGTTTATATAGGTAGTCCTTTCCTTTTGGTACTTTGGCGCCAAGATGGACGAGAACCTCACGATATAAAAGAAGTCCCTTAGAGGCACCATTTTGCTATCTAGAGTTGGCGCAATTTATCTTATTGGAGCAAAGTCAACTTGGAGCTGCTTGTTCTTGCATCTGGGGACAAAAACCTCCTTATGCGACTTGTCTAGAAGGACGAAAATCCTTCTAGAGATTAAGGGAAGGACGAAAACCCTTATCCTTGGCTTGGTAGTGATTTCTAAGGTTGATTTGGAGATACTTGTTATTTCCAGTTGGTATTTGATTTATTAAGGGTGGAGTGACCTACCTTGGGTAGAGTTTTGAGCAAGTGGTGAACTATTTGAGAAATCTGGTTTCTAATATGTTATAAGGCTGGAATCTGGAGTTTTGTGAATTTTGAGGGTTTTTATGCCCTAGTTTTATAATTTTCTTGTGGCTGCAATTTCCAGTTTACAATTAATTTCCAGCAGTGAGATCTTCAAGATTTCTTTGTGATTTTGGCACTCAATATTCCATAAAATACATACATAATTGTGGTGAGTTGATTTATGGTGTTTTGTGGTGTTTTTTGGCATGTTTCAGTGATAGATAAAGTTGTTGATTTTGCATTAACAGTCTGCTGCAATATAAAATTCAGATCTGCATTTTGTATGTGTGGTTAAAACCCTTGAAAGGGTCATTACAGACTTAAGCTAATTTAATTAGCTATTTAAATAAATTAAAAACGCAATTATTTACTCATCTTCATTTCACTATCCAACTCACTCAAGCTGAACTTGTCACTCCACTCAAATTCTAGAATTCTACAAACATGGAAGAAAATATTCACGTACAACCAACTTTGGAATAAAATCAAGAGTCAAGCAATTTGAAATAAAACCTCTTAATTCCTCAATTGCATAGAACAAATCAACCATGCTAAATAAAGAAATTGAAATCAATAGCCTACAACTCAGTCAATTCCTTCTTCCTCAATCCATGGCTTCTTTTGCATCTATAAATAAGAAGCTCCATTCCTCTCAATTCATCATTGGAAGGTTGGAGAATTTGCAGTGTTACTCTGCCAAAATCTCATTACAAATCACTTGTGCACACCCTTATGTTGCCCAATTGATCATTCATCCATCATTCAATCACCATCCATCCATCATTTCGCTTGTAGCTTGAAGTAATTTCATTTGGAGCTTTCTTGGAGCATCCACATAACAAAGAAGCATCTTCAACTTCATCAAGGACCCAACAAGAGTTTTCTTCGACTAGTCCAATCTGAGGTGGCACTTTTCTGCGGGAAGGTTTTTGGAGGCATCAATTGCCTCAAGTACCATGTTGCATGCATTATCCGCCGAAACGTCATGGCATGTCCTAATAATATAGAAGAGACACGACAAGAATTGAAAGCAGAATTTACATTGTTAGATGAAAAGAAACTAGAGAGGACAAGGGTGCAAGCAACCATAGCCACAGCCATTAAGCCTGGAATGGCAACGCAACGGAGGGATATGCAACAGAGATTGTGGATTCTAGTGCTCTAGTCATGCTCCACAGCTACTAGGCACATCCGCTTCATCAAGGTTGAGCAAAGGCCAAATACATAATTTTTTGTATCTAGAAACAAACTTGGGGCACAACCTTCATTGCAAGGTACAAATTAGAACAAGAACGTGCACAAGGAAGCACATAAGGCATGTGTAAATTTCTGGAATTAAAACAACCTTCCCTTCAATGTGGCGAAGAGCTCGTAATGGGAGTATTTGGTGACAACGTTAACAATTGCAAGGAAAGGGCACAAAGCAACCTATCCAAGAGACTTAAGCAGAAGGTTGTTTCAAGGTACGGTTGCAGATGCAAAGTCAATTATGGAATCAAAAGAAGCAGTGACAAAAGTTCGGATGCACCATTCTTTCAGATGGATGGATTGAAGGAAGGAACCGCACCCTCATCAATCTTTTAGTGGCTTCAAATGGTGAGATGGTTTTTTGAAGTCAATTAATGCCTCTAACACAGTAAAGAATGCAGAAAATTTGAACCTTATGTTGGAGGTTGTTTTAGAGGTGGGCACTGAGAATGTTGTGCAAGTTGTCACTGACAATACAACAACATATGTCGCAGTTGGGAGACTATTTCAAGAGAGACATCCATCACTCTTTTGGACCCTTTATGTGGCCCATTGCTTTGACCTTCTTTTGGAGGACCAGTTGTAGAATACGCAAGAAATATAATAAAATACATAGATAATCACCCTTGGGTTCTCAACTTGTTGCGAGAACATGCCAAGGGGCAAAAGCTTGTGCAAGCGGGTGTAACGAGATTTGCAACTAACTTCCTAACATAGCAAAGTATTTGTAGTTTGTTGACACCATTAAAGCAAACGTTTATGAGTCAAGCATGGCTAGACTCACCATATTCAAAGAAAATGGATGGAGAGAGGACCGCAAAGACGGTTTTTTGTTGTCTTTACGAAGAGAGTTGCAAAGATTGTCAAGGTAACTTCAATTTAAATTTCAAGTCAATTCCTTTATTTTCATTTTTTTTAATGTATTGTTATTTACTTTAATTGTAAGTTTGCAGCTTTAAAGTTTAATTTGTTTGTAAATGTTGGAGCTTTTGGCAAGGATTTTGCGCTAGATGATGGGGAACAAAACCCAATTGGATACATTTATAAGGCCATGGATAGGGCCAAAAAAGGCCATCTAAAACTATTATAGGGGCTGGTGTCTCCAAGATTTCACTTAGAACACTTGGGATACCCCTTTAAAATTTTGATCTTTTTGCCTTGTGAAGATTTGAGGTCAAGTTGTTTGTGTCCCCTTGAATAATAATTTTTTATTTAGTGTTTTTCCTTAAATCTTTTAGATTGTGGGATTTCTCAAGATTCCTTTCAGAGGTTGTAAGAGGATGCTTAGTCATATTTGCAAAAATACCCACTTTCTCAAAATTGATCAAAATATCTAAAAAATCTAAGTATGGAACTCACCCCTAGACCTATTTGGTTTTTCCAAGTTGCTTTAGTTTATAAGTTACAATAGTCCCTTAATGAAAATCTGATTTGTAATATGAAATGATAGGTGGATTTACCCTACTTCTTTAAATCAATTAATTAAAGTGTTTCCTAAAGCTCGATTCATACTACTCTCAATACATTGCTAAAAATTGATATTTCTCTACTTCATAAAGTAATCAAGAAAATTTGAATCCCAATCTTACAACTCAAGTCAAGATCTAATCGTCCTTTTTGAATTACTTTACTAGCCAAGAAATATTAATTAATCAAGTAAATTCAAATTAAAACCCCACATTTATGCTCAATCCCAAACCAAATCGAGTTTTTGAAAGCACTTTACTTTGCTAACCTCGAGCTACCAAATTAAACCATGAAACTTGCCCCTAAGAAAATGATGACATGGAAATATCCCACTTGTCCCTAGCACATTTAATGAGGTAGAAGGTTCAAAAAGGAAAAATAATTCTATGTCATTTTTACTTAGCATTCAGATTGTCCAAGTGAAGTAATTCCTCCCCTGCAAATTATGAGCATTCCTCGAGCCGGCCAACTAGAAGAAATTTTCAGGAAATCCATGGGAAACCCATTTGCATGAATAGGTATGTTCATCATTTCCTGTTATTTTATTTCAATTCTTCCTTGAATTTTTTGTTAGTTGGTTTTATCAATAGAGTCATTATGCCATCTAGAGTTTTTCTTCTTTATGAAATCTATGGTTTTTCCCCCATTAAGTCATTGCTGAAATTTATCTAAAATTATTGGGAGATCCTCTGGGTTGAGTGGGAATTTATGTTACATGTTTATTCTTGTACAAACCCTCAACTGTAGGAAAAACCCTAGTTTTGCCCTAACGTATAGGAAACTAGTGTTTTTGAATCATTTTGGGTAGTTTCCTTTCTCGTTACTCACCTTGCACTTGGCAAATTTACATCCACAGGTCTTTCTTGGCACAGTAAAACTTAATTAATAATACTCAACATTTCCCCCTAATGCATTACAAAGATCCGACCTCCTATTGCTCAAAGCCTAAAATAAGCGTGTTTTCAAACTACTGTTGTTGCCCATGTATCGCGGAGATCCAATCCCTCACTACTCAAGCATATATTTAGTGCGCTTTTGAACTACTGTTGTTGTCCAAAGCATTGCGGTAATCCGACCCCTCTTTGCTTTAAGACTATACTAAGTGGGTTTTTGAAGGTACTCTTTACTTCGCAAGTTCATTACGTAAAACCAAAACGCCTACTACTTGCTTACTTAAAAACTTCAAGCAACTTCTTCCCTACAAACTCGCATTCCACTTGTGAAAATAAGATACCTCATTATGTTTCCTACTTACCAAAAATGTGAAACATTGCACTTGTAAAGGTTTTTTGTGGACTCTGATGATCACATGAAGCAATGAATATGTATATTAAATTGAAATTACCTTAAGAAATGTAGAGGTCAATAGTTTTACTCAAAATTCTACATCTTAAGCAGGAGCAGGTATTGGCATCTCAATAGTTTGTATACACAGTCTTACTAGAGAAAAAATACAACAAATGTTTGAGGCACAAGAGAAGTCATCAGAATTAGGAGAGGTAGCTATTATTCAAGAAGACCCCAATCTTGCAGTTGTGGGAACTTCTAGAGCAAAAAGAAAGGAAAAGTCTAAAGCTAAGCCCACTAGTGAACCACAACCAGGAAAGATGACGTATGAATACAAAGGTTGCCCAATTGAGTCATGCATTGGATCTAAGCTTGTAGAGATCAGTGATACTGATATGGTACATGTATCTATAACTAAGCTAATAGATAGGTCCAAAGCATCAAGTAAGACAAACCTCTTATGTAAGATTTGACCAACATAGTGGAGTAATTCAAGCAGTAGCATTCCCAAGTATTGCTCAATTACCTAAATTTGTCTTGGAGTGTGCTAAATTTTATAATCCTCTCGCTCAGAGCAGTAAAAGACACATCAGGAAATGAGGTGGTAAGACTATAAACCCCAAGTTTTTCAACTACTACTTGAAGATCCCAATAAAGGCAAAAGGTTTTGGATGTCAATATTGAGAAGGCCACTAACCAATGGGAAAATAATACAACTGATTGTATTAAAATTATGAATGTAAACTACTTGAAAAATCCAAAATAGGCATCCAGGTTTCCCTAAGACCATTGTAACGTTCAAATCTAATCTCAGGAAGATGATGATATAACTCAATTATTATGTAGGATCAATGGATAAAAGAATGTTAAATATTTATCCACATGGATGTACTAGCTTCATTAGAACTAATTGATGTCAACAAAACTAATGCATTGATCAATTGGGCTGAGATGATAAGTAACAATATTGATTGTCAGCTCAAAGAGGTTAGGAAAACTTTTAGTTTCAATATGAATTCTGTATTTGGTGTATGTTTCAGCATCAAATTGAACTTTTTCTAGGTTGTACAGTAAAGGAATCTTAGTTGTAGATCAATATTTATGAATACTATCCATAATTAGTACTATCTGAGTATTTCAAGAAGTACAAAAGATTAAATGATATTTTCTTTTATCAATTTTTTTGCATACTCAAAAAAGAAATAAATTAAAATAGGGTGACTAAGGTGGCATGGGAAACAGTTTCCCAGTATGGATGTGTCTTTATTCAATTTGTCAATTTCACCTATCTCAGGGTTTGTGGCTTCTCAAGGTCACCACTCAAAATCCCAAGGTAGCCAAATGACAAACTAACGTTAATGGAACTATGTAGACAACTGGTAGAACTACATGATCTTCAGTCAAAGTCTCACAGGGCAGCAGTTGGCTTTCCTATTACAATTGGTAATTATCATTGTGTCAACATTCACAAAGCAAGGAATATTCAGAAGGAAATGTTTCATCATTACAAGCAAGAATTCTTTGAGGCTAGGGCCAATTTTTACTTCAGGAAACTAGCACAAAAATCAGTTTCTTTGGAATACATGCACCTCCCTGCATTGGAGGACTTTTGGATTGATTGTAGGGATGAATTTGAGATCAGAAAAAGATATTACAGCAGGCCGACAGTTAAGCAAATTATTGATTTTGGACTAGCAAAGATTCCCGAAGATCTCCCTGATGATGGGAATGTTGTTTTTGATTCCTACAATCAAATGGGAGGAGATAAGGCCCCACTGCCACCCATTGATTTCAAGAAAAATAATGTTAAAACAATTGAGGAAAGAACTTCAATGATCTTGGCCTGCACTTCAAAGTGGCTTCTTGGAAGAGGTTATTGTTTGGAAGAATCAGTGATGAAACGGATACGTTAGGGTAGCACAAAAAAGAAGGGAGCTCAAGGAGAAAGCAACAAGGGATCCAGGAGATCTCCAGTGTAGAAAAGGCCCAAACCAGTGAAAGAAGGAGAACATTCATCAACAACACAAGCAGCAACTTCGAGAGTTACTACTAGTGAAGCTACTCCTTCATCAGCCCAAATTGTTTCCCCATCCCCAGTGGTCCCCTCATCTCAAGCTTCATCTGCCAAAACAGTCATAAGTATGCCACCTCTAAAGTCTGCCTCTTTCACTCTTCCCCCAATGAATGTAGAGGCACCATTTCCCAATCCTGTTTTTTCCCTACCAAGCAATCCTCCTCCATCAGAAGATGACCAACCTAGCACTTAGCACGAGGAGGAGCATGATACTATTTTGGAGATACCTTCATCTCATGACGTATCACAAGCACGGGAGGAGATGGAGGATATCGAGGAAGGAGAAATTGAAGTAGAACATGAGAAACAACTTTATCCAGAGCCCGCAGAAGAGACTCATGTTCATAAGGAAGTAGAAAAAGGAAAGGAAATTGAATTAGATACCAGTAACAAGACTACTAAAGAAAATTAGCTAGAGAAATAGTTGACTCAGAAAATAGCAGACCTTAAAAAGGTACTATTGCAAGAGATTGCAGTAGAAGAAAATCAAGAAATGGTGGTACACTCTAGTGCAGCAGTGACAAGTCAAGAAATGGTAGTACATTCAAGTGCTCCTACTTCTACAAGTCAGGACTTCTCATCTTGGTTAGCATTGCAAACAGTCCCTGAAGCTAAAGAAGTGATAAATCTAGAAGAAATGGACCTACAACTATTGAGGAGTCTTGATAAGAGAGGGAAGAAATCTAAAGCTGCCAAGGTAACTTCAAAGTTGGTTATTGAATCATCCGGGCAGAAGTTTGTTGAAGTATCTACTCCAACAACAAGAAAGCAAAAAGGTGAGTTGACCGAGGAGGACATAACCGTGACAAGAGTGCCTTTGGGTGAAGTCACCACGGAAGGATTGAAGTAGGATACTAAGACCTTGATTGATACACTCTTTCTTAAGCTAGATAAGGATAAGGTAGAAAAGGCCAAACTGAATGAGCAAATCTCCAAGTTATGTGAAATCATTGCAAAAGTTGTTAGTTCTTCTTCTCAGCCCGTACTATCTGGAGAACAATCTAACCCTCAAGTCATCACAGAAGTTGAGGAAACAGGAGACAAAGCTAAGGTTGTGGATAACTGGATAAAACAAATCACTGAGAAAGCGAAGGAAGAATATTCAGAAGTACCAGATAAATTGAAAAATCTTCAAAGCAAATTGACTCAATTGAAAAATTTAGAATTGGAAATACATAATGAAAATGGGATTGTTGAACTACAGTTGGAGAATCTTGTGGAAATAAATTCACTGCCAAAGAAGGTATTGATTGAGGAACATATTGTGCCTTAAGGATCCACGAAGAAGGGTAGGCAAGAGGAATTAATCATCTCCTTTCGCATTAAGTTTTTTAAGAAAATGATGCAAGAGATGAAAAGTCTGGAAGAAGAAGTGGATGAAGCTATGGATCAACTTGATGATTGTATCTTTTATGTCACAAGATACAAACTTGCCAAGCCACCAGGAACTATAGAAGAATTTCTACAACTTCTCAAGCAGGAAATTGATAAGGCCATTACTCCTTTCACATATGATTCAATTGAGAAATTGATGAAGCTTCACCGTGATGTCAAGAATCTTGGACCTAGCTTGGTAAAAGTGAAACGATTCAACAATATCTTAGCAAAGGAACTCCTCAGGTACGAAACAGAAATACAAGCTATTGCTAAGGCAGATGAAAAGGCCGCACAATCTATGTTGGATCAACATGCTAAGTACCGAGGGAAAAGCAAGACTGAGGTTCTTCAGTTGGAATAACTTCTTCTTCTTCTTCTTCTTCTTCTTCTTCTTGGTAATGTAATTTAAGCAATCAAGTTGAAATATAAAACTTAAGTAATTCGGTTGAAAGCCATTACTTCAAGTTACGTGTAGAATGAAAGATCCCCAAAGGGTCTCCCTTATACTCCAATGAAATTTTAAATTAAATAAAAACAATAAATGCAGATTTATGGATGTTATTACAAATTCCCTAATGCAGATCTGAAAAATGCGACTAGGGTTTAGGATAGATCTGAATGCAAATGACACCCAAAAGCAGAGTTTTTGATTTCAAATGATTGACCAAATATTTAGAGACTGAATCATGCCAAAAACTGAATTTATTGCAGCCACAACAACCCAGAAAATCAGATCTGAAGTCTGCTAATATTCTGCCTGAAAACCCTCAAAATACACTTCAAAAAATGATGCAAATACAGCGATTTGTTTACAGTATCACAGAGAATATTTGACAAATATTTTTGAGGAAAAATACCTCTGAAATCACTGCCAAACTGTCCACAATAGATCGACCTGGCTGTTGATCAAAAAGCCACAAAAAATACCTTCAAAACCTTTCACCTACACTGCTGAAATGAACCCAGAAATCTGATTAACCACGTTGGAAATTTCTGAGTGAAATCCCCTCTCAATCCCTTGGGGTTTTCGTCCACAAGAGATGAAATCCACAAGGGTTTTCGTCCTTGGAATCTCTGATAAAAGCAAGAGCTCTTAACAATGCAAAAAGTTGATAATATAAATCTGGAATGCCCCCTAAGCAAGTCGACTTGCTCTTATAAAGGGAAAACAGCCCATAAACACCTCCACACCCAGCCAATCACGTTCTTTCTTTCCCCTAGGCTGGTCGCACTTTTCCCTCATGGGCCTAATGACACTTTTCCCAATTTAGGGTCCCAAAAGCTAGTCGCACTTTTTTTCTTTTTTCATATAATTAATTTTTAATTGTATTTTGACATTGACCTTACACATTATTAATGAACTTTATTATTTATTATATGTGCATTCATAATATTTTTTTTTTTTTAAAACAATCGCACAATATAATAAAATAATAAAGCTTAGTCACCCTAGAAACCTCCCTTGGCCGTCGGGTAGACAAAAAGGGCCAAAGGTCTTCGTCCAAGCTCATTCGGAAAGAGGGGACATTACTTCTTCTTCTTCTTCTTCTTCTGGGTAATGTAATTTAAGCAATCAAGTTGAAATATAAAACTTAAGTAATTCGGTTGAAAGCCATTACTTCAAGTTACGTGTAGAAGCATAATTAATGTCTCTTATTTGTACTATCTTTCTAGATACTATGAATGTAGGGAGAAGCCTACGAGCTAAAGGATCATAACTCTTTGGCAATCAGCGATTGTAATTTTGTGCATGAAATTAAAGATTTCAAACTTTGTGTTGAGATTCTTGAATGTTCATTGTGTAAACTGGTTGGAATTGAATAAGGTGGATTTCTGAAGAATTGTGTCTAAGAAGTCTTGTTGTGCATTCTGTGAGGATTTAATGGTAAACTTTGTGTTATCTTGAATCTGAATATGAATTCATTTCTTTTTCATTTACCAAAAATTGTGGAACTTATTTAATGTTTATCTATTTTGTACGGTTGCAATAAGCTCTGGAATCTACTTATTGTAAAGTGCATTCTCTCGTTTTCACAATACTGTTATACATTCTATGTACTTAGTTCTTTACTTTTCCGCACAACTCCCAAACACAGCTGATTACTTGCTGCAAGATCGCTAAGCTATGGTTCATGAGCTTCGTGATTAAAGTAATACCCTGGAAAATAATTTTAGTTTGCAATAAATTGTGTAAGTTGCCAGTGTGAATAGTTGGAGTAGATAAACATCTTGCACGGGAGCTTCACCATTAAATGAAGGGGATTTATCCCATGATTGCCTAGGTTTGTGTGTAGCCAAGCATAAAATCTAGCCAACAGGGGCATATAGTCAAATTTGGTCCCTTTGGGAAGCTAATTAATCGGCATCGGAAAAATCAACTCCACTAACCCATTCATGCAACGGGGTACTATCTCAACCCCAAATTTTTTTTTTGGTGGCTTTCATAGATTGTTTTTTATTTTTTAATGATTGAGGTGTCACGATATCACTCAATCCGTAACATTTCATCTTGGAGGGACCGAGCAACCTAGCACAACCTTAAGGCATGCAGTTGCAAGGCAAGTCCATCACACTAATCCTTGGACAGTAAGCACGATGCCCCAACCGTACAAACCGCAGTTTAATCAGGATTGAACCCGTGACCTAGTGGTCACCAACACAATGGCATACCATTGAGGCCAACCTTGGGGGCTTGGCTTCATAGATATTTTGTCTTTTATTGCTATTTACTTTAATTCAAGTTTATGACTTTAAATTTTAATTTGTTTGTAGGTGTCGAAGCCTTTGGTGAGGGTTTTGCGCTTGGATGATGGGGAGCAAAACCTAGTGGGATGCATTTATGAGGCCATGGATAAGACCAAAAAGGCCATCCAAAAATATTATAGAGGGATATAACCAAATTTAGTCCCTTTTGGGAGCTAACTGATTGGAGGTGGAACAATCACCTCCACCAACCTATTCATGCAATGAAATACTATCTCAACCCCAAGTTTTTCTTCTCTAATAGCTTCATAGATGTTAACGACGAGGTTATGGAGGGCCTCTTAACATGCATTGAGAGGATGACACCAAGGGTTGAGGTGAGGGACCTCATTATTTTAGGGTTGCAAAATTACAAGCATACTAGGGGAGGCTTTTTTCTTTAACGTTAGATGTTCACGCAAGATCCACCCAGCCACAAAGTAACAAAAATTAGAGTATTTACTCATTTGTTAGAAGTTATAAATTTACAATTATTGATTACTTATAAACTTTTGATTATCTTGTTTGTAAGTACTTGGTGGGAAGATTGGGGTGAAAATACCCCAAAATCTTCTAACGCTAGCCCTTCGAATTTTATCTTGACGTCGTACTGCTTTTGGATGTGAGTGCAACTAGAGTTTGCATGAGGCCATTCACATGAAGAAGCACAACAAGTTGTCTCAACGACAACTCGATGACCTAGTTTTTGTGCAATACAATCTTCAATTTCACACAAGAAAGGCGGAGGACACATCGCAAAATCCTATTGATTTAGACGAGATTGATCCATAGAACGAATAGACTGCACAAGAAAAGGAGATCGCCATGTTCACAGAGGATAAGATTGTTGCTTTCTAGAGGGAACCTATGGAGGGTGAAGTGAAACCAAGAGAGATTGGATTAGACAACATCTTTGTAGATGATGTCAAACATGTGGTGCCATTTATTGTTGGGGTGGAGCTGCAATTGCAACCTTCTCGGAGTAGCGAGTAATCACAACTGAATGTGGGGAAGTAGAGTCACTAGACCCTCTCCCCAATTTTTTACTAGAACGGGGAAAGAGGAAATTGTAAATTATTGTAATTTGTAACTTGCATAGATATGCAGTTTATGATTATAATTTTCAATGACAATCATCACAAATTCATAAGACTTATCAGTTGGTTGTATTTGCACACTGATGCAATTTTGTACTCTATTTTTATTCAAATCTAGTAAAAAAACACATCCCCAATGTTTTACAGACTCATTCGATACATTATGTAACTATATTTTGTATAAAATTTATGCTTTTAAAAAAATCTAGATGTTTTTTTATGTTGTTGAGTATTGCCCATTGTTTTCCAAGTCAAAATAAATCGGTCTCCTTCGTATTTGTCAAGCACTGAGTATGGAAACTATGATTCTAATATCAACAAAATATTATTAGGTATACATTGATTTCATCATTCTTGGTTGTTTCAACCCTCTAGGGAATCCATTTTTTAGTATGAAGGTAGGAAAAAGCAAAACCAATGTTACTTGGATAGTTTCTCTTCCAAAAACTATTTTAACATTCTCCATAAGACTCCCATGTTGAAACCGCACAAAGCTTTATACAAGTTAATGATAGTTATATCAAGCCATCCTCATTTACCAAGTTTGATTTAGAGAGAAATCATTTTGTCTTGTCTATGATTATTTATGTTGAGGTGTTCTCGTTCTCATGAGAGGTAACCAAGGGCGTGATACATTTCAAAGACTCCTTTGTTGGCATCTAATTCCTAAAGGCACTTCATGTACAAGCTCTTGAGAAAATGTGTAGTGTATTTTATGATATCTACTTCCTCTGCAACAATATCTTCATATATTAATACATTCCTTGTGTTTAAGACTTCTCACCAAATTCACCATTGTCTTCAGATAATTATTATTCAATATCTTCTACTAATCATTCTTGTTCAAATCTTTTTTGTTACTTTTATGCTTATTGTTGGTTGCTCAAACGTGCACCCGTGTCTCGGATCTCGAAAGGGCCGAGGTGTTTGAGACCACATTGGAACTGTCCCCAAGTTGTGGGACCTTGCGCGCTTGGGACGGATCTCTGGAGAAGGCCGGTTCCTCTACCTACCTCTAACACTACTGCTACTCCTAATGTTGAAAGAAAATCCTAGACTAAACATGCCAAGGGACCAGGGATAGAAGGATGTGCAGAAAGGGGAAATCCTAAGCTAAGGAAGGTGATAGCACCAAAAGGAAAGGGTCGATCTCTCTCCACGAGTGGCAAAGGAAACAGAGAGGGCGCAGGAGAAGAGGGCAGACGGCGCACGCCACAGATCAACACACAGGCTCAGCCTTCCAGCGCGCGCAACACATGAATGTGGGGAATGCAAGCACAGAAGTACACACATCATGCCAGAAAACACAAACAGAGAGGCGAGATGCAATGAAAACGAGAGAGGGAAGACAAGAGTTCCACAAAACACGATTTTATTGCTTAAAGGACGCACAATCATTTACATTCATGACAGGAGGCGAGAATACATTGCAGAGACCACGCCAAGGTCTGAGACCCGTGGGAAGTCGGCCACCATTTTGGCATGGTGCCATTACAACAAGGAGGGATATTTTTTACAAAGCAGAACTCTGTTATTTATAGAAGAAGGAGAGAAGAGAAGGAGAAAGGGAGGGAAACTCGGATTCAAATCTTCAACCACCAACAACCAACGATAAATGCCTGCAAGGTTGTCAGATGTGCTTCCCCATGTTTGTTTGGCATGTGGAAGAAGGCAAGATCTGATGAAATCTAGTAGTTGAGGTCGATTGGATGTGTATTGATGATCTGAAAGACATTTCCCTGTTTTTTGCCTAACAAATCCCACCTATATTTGAACTTGAATAGTCCAACGTGTAGCTTGTGTCAGCAGCTTTCTGACAAGTCCAGGCGTGCGTCGATCTGAGCTCTGTAGCAAAAGATACGGTTGTCAGAAGATGTTAGAGTCGTCGGCGCACGCAAGACACGTGGCGCACACGGGTTGGATAAAATGATGGCCAACTGTTCATTTGTTTTGTCTTTTTCCGCCATGTGTCATACACTGGTTAGTTGTCCAAATTCGGCGCCCTATTGGCGCGCTCTGATAGGTTGCGTGTAGCACACTCAAGTCTGACAAAAGATGACTTGGCACAGAAGGGGGCAAAGGAGGGCGCAAGGCGCAGGAGCGAGAAGCAAGCGCGCGAAAGGGAAACAAAGGGGAGGCGCGCGCGCGGGAGGAAGGCATACTTGCAGAAGGAAAGTATGGAAACAAGACGCGAGCATTCAACTAACAGAAGGCGCGCGGAGGAAGAAAGAAAAGAGGGCGCGCAAAGGAACTGAGTCTATGTAAGCGCGCAAGAGGAATGCTAGGGACTTAGCTGATTGGAAGGTAAGTCTGCAGAGGTGCGCGCAAGGAGTGCACGACGGGATAAGAGAGAAAGTGGGCGCAGGAGGAAGGTGCGCAAGGGAAAATGGAAGGAGATAGAAGAATACAAAAGGGAGTAGGAAGGCGCGCAAGGGAAAATGGAAGGAGATAGAAGAATACAAAAGGGAGTAAGAAGGCGCGCAAGGGAGCGCAGAGGAACTGCAACTGTGCCAAGGTGTCAAAAGAACAATCTTGAGTGCGTACAACCTGAAATGTGAAACACTAGAGTCAGGATGAAAATATAAGTTATCCAGATAACTAGGAGAGTTATTTGGATAACACTTACTTTATACAGAGCCTCTTTTCCCATTTGTTTTGTTCGTTCAGCTATTCTTCATGTCATTTTTTTCTTTCTTATCATTTTAAATCATTTTTTACCAATTATTAATTTAGCTTCTATTATTAATTTTTTCAATTTTTTTCATCTCATCAATAAGACATGTGTTACATTGCCATCCAGTATTTAATTTAATAAAAGATTCATCTATTGAAATTGTCATTTTTCTCAATCCATTGAAGATTTCCTAGTGAATAACTAAGGTTGTGCTTCAGTATAATATTTATAGGTAGTAATTTTAAAGTGATCTAAAAACCCTCAGAAGAAAAAAATCTGAATAAATATTTTAGGTGCCAGTTCTAACATTTCTGTAGATCCGATTATTTCCTATAAATAATACTTGTTTATGTCTCATACTTTTAATCATATTTAGTGCCTTCATATCACAATTCGAATGTTACATTATGTTTTTCCTTTCATTTCTTCCTTCAGATATGGTAGTAAATTCCCTTTAAACCATCTTCGTAATGTGTTTCTTTCTCAACCAAATTCAGCTTTGAGGTTAGCTGTATATCTTCCCTTTCATAGTTTATGATTGCTATGTGTTTCCCGACTTGTTTAATATCCAAAATTGTTAAAAGCCCTGGTGATAATGGGTTTCTTTAATTACAAAGTCAGAAGAAGTCCCCTGCTAAGTTAGCTTTCTAGTATATGTCATAAAAATGGAGAAAACTCAAAGGGAACTCGTCCTTTCCTTCTCTATTTTAAGTTTAACAATGTAACCTTTTCCCTGTCTAAAACACAACTGCAAGTACAAAAAAATATATCATTTGAACTACATTGATTTAAAATGCAGAGATGTGAACACAATGCTTAAAGAAACTGGAAAATCTAAACATACCAGACAAATTAGTATGAGATTTTCTAACACGCATCAAACATTACAACAAGACCAAGCATAGCAACCAACAAGTAATTCCTGACTGATTCTAATATCATATAAATGTATATTACAGTTCCAAGAGCCAAACACCCGTGCACAACAGTTATCATATTCTACAGCAACAACAGCGCAAGGGAGAGTCATAGCCATTGAGTAATCAAAACAACACCACATTTGCTGAGATACTTGATAGACCTTTTCCTACTAACTCAACATTACACTCTTTGTGTACACTGTACTGTAAGACCTGGTGGAAGTGGCAATTTACACTCCTAGAGAGAACTTGCAGAGCCCATCAACAGGTCAAGCAAGTAGTTCAGTGATGGAGCCAACAATCGGCCAAGGGTAGGTCCTCAGTTTGATTCCTAGACTGTGCAACTTTCCAATCACTCCATTGCTCCATTGGTAGGTGGCTTTCACCACAAAAATGAAAAACAATCTCATACTGAACAAATTGGCTTTGGGATTGCACAAATAAAGGATAGCGAGCTTTCATCCATAAGCCTGTGATCTATCAGTAGGTTAGCACACTTATCACCACAAGGACCCAGTTTCAAACGGTCAGCATGCTGCCCAGAATTATGTGGTAGTAACATTCAAGTTTTGAGTGATATGTAGTGTGAGTGTGTTGATATTACGAAACCCTTTGCAGTGTTCAACAATCAAAAGGAGTTTACCTAGCGAGCCAAAAAAAGATCCCCCAGCATTCAATAGTCTCCTTCAAGCCTACATATGAAGACTATTCCAGGATCTCACACAAGGCATTCCAAGAATGGCACGGAAAATGAAGCTTCACATTTGGGCGGGCCCTTATATTAAGTATGTACGCTTTAGTAATTTATTACACAGTTGGGCAGGCCCTTATATTAAGTATGTACGCTTTAATAATTTATTACAAATAACGTGTACATGTCTATAATAAAATCTAAAAGTCATTACAGAAGACTTCCACCAGTTTTATGTGATCAGGTCTTACCAGAGGCATTCTGACATTATCACTCAAAATGAGACTTAAAATTTCGGCAGACCCTTATTATATGTAATCGTTTATACATAATTAATGTCAAATAACCAGTAGATGTAAATAAAACCATCCCAAAACTATATCTATACAAAAATATCCCAAAGTCGTTACAGAATCTTTCTACCAAGTTTCGTGAATGACATTGTGACCAGATCATGTCCTACGTTCCATGTGACAGCATCAACTTCAATATACTACTACTCTATTAAATTAAATGCTTCTGGAAATTCAAATTTTATTGAACCCTCAGCTAAGAAATAAACAGAATTAAGTATTGAGCAAACATTTAAGCTGTGAGAACTTATGTGATTCTCCTATTTGCCAAGAAAATGCACAAAATAAAAGAGCCGTCGATTGAACTCGGAAAACTAATGTGAGGAGTTTATTTGAAACCCTGGTTGACAAGATGTGATAATTTAACAAAGCATTTGACAGAATGAAAAGGGGAAAACGTTACGATTAATACCAGCATCTCAGCAGAATCGAAAAGGCCATTGTCGATGAGGAGTTGTATTTGATCGCGAGGGACTTCCATTTGCTTACTTGCGAAACCCTCCCTGTATATTGTTGTTTGTGGTTTGGAAGTTCCGCTTTGCTGCTTGGCTTTCTAACAGGGTTCTGCTGTTGCTATTTTAGTGTTACGATTTTGGGAGGGACATTTGTGTTCTTCTCGCACAGCGCTTTGTGCTTTGACATTCAGGAGTTTCAAATTTTGATCGTTTCAAAGGGGGCTTTTATTTTGTGTTTGTAAGAATGTGGTTCCATGGGAGGTCCTAAATTTCCTTCGACAACATTAATTTTAAGAGTATTTATACTACTAGCAACCGCACGTGAAATGTGTGATGCGCACGCTGAAGGGGCAGTGTAAGAAGAGGTTGAATTTAAAGGACCAAAATGTAAAAGGAGGAAGAGGAGTGCGGAAGAGGGGGTTAGAGGGAGGAGAAGCAATCAAGAGATGATATTATTGGGTGGAACCGTTTTGAGGAAGCTAACTTTTTTAGGAGGAGGAACATATGTAACATGTGCATATTTTGTCAAATGTTCTACGGAGAAAGGGGATATGACACATGGGCCATTCGTAACTAAGAATTCAACCTACTGAGCCCTTGCAATTCCCTGGAATCTATCCCACTTGTTAGTAGATTGACCTTCGTAAGACTCCCCAAAAGGAAGACAGCCAACAACCGAATAAGTCAGACAAACAACCCTAGCTCGGAGTTAGTAAACCGACATTTCTGTTGGGAAGAACATGAGTCATACGATCACGATTGAATGGTCGACGTCACCTAGAGCCCTATACTTAGCACGGAGGAGATGAACAGTGACGCAGAGCACCTATAGCCAAAGCCCTTCGGTCAGGTCAAATTAAATTATTATTATGTCATCGATGTTCGGATGTTAATCTACATTGTCCACGTCCTTGTCCGTTGTTAGAGTGGGGAAGCCTCAACCCAATTGTGAACGCCCAACTACTTGACTGCTCAGTTGGACGGTGGGGATTTATTTCATTGACGTGAGACCATGATCAAATGGTCGACATCACATAGAGCCCTGTACTTTGCAAGGAGGAGATGAATGGTGATGCAGAGCACCTATAGGCAAATCCCTTCGATCAGATCAAATTAAATTGTTATTATGTCATCGATGTTCAGATGTTAATCCACGTCGTTGAAATTTAGAGTTTGAAGAGTTAGGACACATTTTAAATTTGTTTTTAAGGGCATTCGATATAGATATTCCTTGTTCGTTGTCAGAGGGGGAAAGCCTCAACCCAAGTGTGAACGCCCAATTGCTTGATTGCTCACGTGGACGGTGAGGATTTATTTCATAGACGTACGACCATAATCAAATGGTCGGCGTCGCATAGAGCCATATACTTAGCACGAAGGAGATGAACGGTGACGCAGAGCACCTATAGGCAAAGCCCTTCAGTCATATCAAATTAAATTATTATTATGTTATCAATGTTCAGATGTTAATCTACATCGTCAAAATTTAGAGTTTGCAGAGTTAGGACACATTTTAAATTTGTTTTTAAGGGCATTTGATATAGATATTACTTAGATTGATAAGATTGTGGTTGAAAAGATATGATATGAATCGTATAGTTTCAAAAGTATCATATTCGTTGTTTGTTTCTCCGTGTATTTAATAGCAAAATAAAAGTTGAGTGGGAAAAATAGACCCATGTCAAACAAACCCACCAACCGGGTTAACCTCACTTCAAAACCCGAAGCAGAACATGGAGAGCGACACATCCTAAACGACCTTATAGACCTGTCATTTTCCTTGCATAATAATAAAAGCACTTTATTTGAGATCCAGATGCATTAACTACGTTGAAATCCAAGTTAATGTTGTAAATTTAGCAGTAATTGGATAGTTGCAGCAAGAATTAAATTAAATAAATAAGCAAAATGTTATTGGGAACTGTGCAAAACAGAGCTCTCGCTAATAGTCGTCCTAAAATTAGCACCAGTATGGGTTAAATCAGACCTGTACACAGAGATAAATTTGTAACCCTAATATCTCCTCATTTTTCTAAATACAAATTGATTGATCTAGATTTGTATATGTATCTGAGGCGGGTTCAATTGTCTCTGAGAGGAAACTACTGCTTACGGTTGTTTTGTTTGTTGTATGCAGAAGAAGAAGAAGAAGAATGAGGATTAGGAGGCATGTAATGTCTAGTTGTATTGATTTTACTTCTTCTACTTTATGGCATTCCTGCTTCTGTCTTCCGCAATGCATGGAAAATCGTTCACACACAATGATTAAAAAATTATTATGTCAACTATGTGTGGATGTCAAAGAGGACAAGGTTCGCTCTAACTTATACTAGCAATCGCACACGAGCAGTGTGATGAGAACGTCGAAAGGGATGTGGCATGTGAATTACAAATAAAAATTACAAGTATCGTTGTTTAATGAATTTCTCTGTAAATGATGGTATAAGGAAAACAAGATTTCAATGCAAATATGACTTTTAAAAATACAGGACCGACTGATGAAAGAGTTCACAAGAATCGGGCCTCATAAATTTGTTTTATACCCAAATGAAATAATGATAGTGCCCTTTGTTGTTAAACTACCTTTGACCAATCAATATAGAATAATCCATCCATATATTTGGAATAATAGCCATTGCTTTGTCAACAAAACCAATAATGCACACACAAATTTTTTTTTATCGAGACGACATTTTTTATTAAAGAATAAGTCCCAGACGGCAGTAAAAATTATACAGATAGAAATGCAAATGGATGACCACCCTCATCAACAGCCAACTTCAATAACAGAAATGACAATAATGAGGGAAAAAAACATTGAAAATGAATGACATCTCGAGTAAGAACAATGGAATCAGAGAATTAGAGACAGAAATATGGAATACATTTTCAGCATGTCATAGCCCAAATATCTAAAAGAGTGTAGGGTCGAGGGAATACAACAATGAATGTTGTCAACAAAGGCACCATGGAAGAACCATATTACCCAAATCAACCCTAGCAGTGCAAGATATAGCCTTCAAAGTGGACACAGATCCCATTTTGTAGGGGCCCCCCAGAAGCTATTATCTAGGAGAGAGGATAGAATAAGCCTGAAGGAGCATAACAAACCAACAAAATATTAGAATGCGATGAAAATAAAGAATACTTGAAAATTAAACAAACATGGTTTATTTAGAATAAATTTCGACACATATTGTAAACATGACAAAAAAAATGGGTAAGTTAAAAAATTATTATTAAAATATAGGTTGAACACATTAGAAAGTAGTCGATAACAATGTCAAGTTTGTCGGAGTTGTAATTTGTGGTTAAAATGGATGTTATTAAAATGTTTAAAGTTTATATGGTGGGTAGGAGGAAAATATTTCATACCATTGCAACATCCATCAACAAAACACTTCTTCATATGCCTTGATGGATGTCTATATCTTGTTGCAAATATCATATGTTTCAAAATTCCGCAAGTATGTTAGTAAAGGTGAGTCAATGAAGTTGATTTTTTGTTTTGTATCCAATAATTTGAAAGGAACGATAAGAAGATTGTTCCAAACTGCGATCTCAGATGATAATAGCACACCACATTACATTTGCAAAACATAAGAGCTAAAATACCATATATGGAAAACTATCATAATCCATAATGCTCAATACATTATAATACAATGACTTGAATTACTCAATAAGAAAGATGTACATATAGGAAGAGGGAAGTGCAACTACTATGTAAATCACTAGTGAAGAACTTCCACTAACTGATACTGGTAGTTAAGTTAACTCCAAAAGACTAGTAAGCTAACTCCACACAACTAGTACACCTAAACAAGCTAACCCAACAAGTGTAGGGCTAACACAAGTGTAAGAATTGTCCTAATAAATAAATAAAAGGATAAATAATAACCTACACTAACACCCTCTGATAAGCATAGCTTAGGTGGGCGAAAAAGAAGGTGGGACCCGACAACAAGGCCTGATGAGATAGCCACATACAATAACTGGGAAAATTAGACACCACAAGGTACCAAAAACCAGTAATAACAAAGTAGAGAGAGCAAAATCCTGGTGCGAGATATCCTCAGAAGATCGGCTCCAAAAACCCGTACAATGCTGAAGAAGTGTGGTGTGTACTGTGGTCTGAATCCACTGCTCGATTATAAAACTCAAAAACAACTGACACTGGGCTTCACCAGAATAGCTCCATGCAAGGAGATTGTCAATGGAGTGATGTCGAAAATGCAAAAAAAAAAACACCAAACATAATTTGATCAACTGTTATAAATAGGTTTGCCACAATCCAAGAACAACCAAGGCAACAAGGAAAGGACACGAGATTCAAATAAATAGGAGTGTCACGATCCAAAAAAAGCCAAGGTAACAAGGTAAGGACACAAAATCCAAATAAGCAAGATCAACTGCTACAAACATGTGTGTTGCGATCCAAGAATAATAACCAAGGAAACAAGGCAAGGACACGGGATCCAAATAAATATGAGTGTCACAATCCAAATAAAGCCAAGGTAACAAGGTAAGGACACGAAACCCAAAGAATCAGTATCAACACCAAACTCTCTCAAGTTGTTGAATTAGTAGAGTGATACCACAGATCTGTATGAGTTGCCAAAATCAACTACTCGAACACTGACAAACTAACATTGGGCTTCACCAGAATAGGTCCCCCACAAGAGAGACTGTCAACATGCCAAAAAAAATGTCAAAAATACAAATCCAAAATATCTCAACAAACAAGAGAGATATAAATGTATACATCCATAGATACAAGAATGCGACACCCAAAAGTTTAGGACGTCGAGCTCAACCGAAATTACATCCATAAGTGATTACAACACCCTCCCAAATTTAGTACTTTATAATTGAGTGCATGTACATATTACAATGAAGAAATGTACCTTTTACATTTGAAATATGTGTATTAAAATGTCACCAATGCGTAGATCTCGAAAAAATACACAATTAAAAAAAAACACCTTAATCCGAGTTACGGATCAAAAGTTATGAGCTCTAGAAGGTATTTCTATTAAAATAATATTTTAATGTTGATATTTTTTTAAAAGGTATATGTGACACCCAAATGTCTAAAGGGTAAAAGAGTGCATCCACACAATACATGCTCGCGACCAAAGGATAAAAGTCTGTGCCCAAAACCTAAATGTCCAGAGGATAATTCATTGCATTCAAAGGGTACACGTCAATATACAATGGATAAAAGAATGCACCTAGAGGGTACAGATCTTCGTCCAGTGGATAAAAGACTACATCCAGAAGGTACACACTTATATCCAATAGATAAAAGTGTAGACACTTAAAATTGGTTACCCAATTTAATGTCCCTCCCATCTGTTTACTTGCCTAGGTAACCTGGGGCACGTTTACGTCACCAACTATCCCCTTGGGATATTATCCAATTTGTGATTTAATCACTTATTCCAAATTTAATTCATCCCATCACATCTTGCCCATGAGTGATTAAATATTAAATATTTAATTACGCTTCTTCCCATGCATCTTAATCACTTATCCACCCCAAATTTATTCCACCCATGTATCACATCTATTTTTAATCTTCCCTAAGTGGGATATTTTCCCGTAGTCGGGATAAGTCTTATCTTTCTCAAATCAATCAATTTGGCCATCTCGGGATTCTTTTCCGCGATCGGCGCCGACCCATATGGTCGGCGCCGATTTCCTAGGAGCGGCGCCGATTATAAAATCAAATCCAAAACTCAGTTCTAGGGACCGAAGAGAGCGAAGAGACCGAAGAAGAGATTACGAACGAGCGAAAAAGCGAGCAGAGAGCGAAAGATACATATTGAGAGAAAGAGAGATCTTCTTAGCATCAATTGTATCAAATTAGGGCAGATCCTGTCCGTATCAATCCCTGAGAGGAGCACCGTTACTCTGTCCCTGTCGCATCAGCATCGCACACCACCATCTATCATCTGGTGACCCTGTTCCAATGTCTCGCCAACTTCGGCACATCCAGCAGACCACATTCACCTTCCAATTCCCGAATCTTGTCGCACAGTCCCTGATTGACTGATCTGTCTCCAGTCGACGCCGATCCCTTTCAATCGACGCCGACCAGTATCAATCGACGCCGATTCTACCCAGTCGACGCCGATTTATCTGCAGATAGGTAAAAGGATACAGGTAACACAAATCCAGCATTTATTTCATAGTTCCCTATTTTCTGTACTTTCTGTCTGCTGTTTAGATTCTGTTTTATTACTGCGATCAAAAAATCTAGTCTTTATTTACATCTTTTATCATGTATGCTTCTTTTCTTAATTGAAAACGTGGACTGACATCCGCCGAGGAAGCTTATCGCTTCTCGGACCCGCTTCTCGGGCAGTCCACTTAAATACCTTTTAACGTGGTCTTTTTCTGTCAAGCATCGGTGTTTTACAGGTTATTCGGATCTATTGTGCGAATTGCTCGTGTGCGCCCGTCTTATCTACATCGGCTTCCTCATCCGTCTACATCTTCATCAGGTATCAATTTCATTGAGGTTTTTCAGGGTTTTTGTGTTTAGTTTGGTGCATTAACTTGGACAGGTAACAAGCGCAAAATTCTTGATCTACATTCTGGCACGCCCGGTGGGACCCAACCAAAGTCCCTTATTGGTAAGTTCATTTCTTTTCTAGTTTTGAACTTTGTTCCTTTTCTTCACTGATTTCTATCAGTCCTATTTGAGCATTTCATTGCATCATTTCAATCTTGCTTTTTTAGGCGAAATCATTATCTTCGAAATTTTTCTAGTTCCTTAAAATAGAAATTTTTCGTTTCACCATTACCTGGATATATCTTTCTGGGTTTTCTTTGGTGTTTGCTTAACCTCTTCTTGCGGAGCACTTTGCTTGTTCGTGGGATTGTTCGAGGGGAAGAGCTCAACAACGCGCTTTTTGAAGTCCACACACCTTGGAGAGCTAAATCTACAGGTATTCCTCTTTTTCGGTGTTTTCTCCTTTTTAGGATTTCTTTGTTGGTTGTCTATCACATCCAAACACTTCAGTTTTTGGTGCTTAAAAAGAACCTAATTGCATTTGGGGAAAGAATCTGTTTGGCTTGTTTTCATCGAAATCAAACACTTCATTTTTAAGTGCTTAAAAAGAACTTTTTCTTTGTCATTGCTGCATGCTTTTCACCTAGTTTTAAATAGGCTAGAAAAATTGATCAAAATCGGTAGTGACACTATTTGATTTTTTATTTTTCACCCTTGCACACAAAGCCAAAATCACTAGGTATAAAGCATTTAAACAAAACTCCTTCCCTGGCCTCGCCTACTTGGAAGTGATATCCAAGAGGAAGAGCCTACGCGGTACTCGGGCCGCGCTATAAATTCATGGAAGATTTTGGTATATATTGGCAAAGCACCCGACTCCCTTATCGCAGCGGTGTGTGAAGTGCGGGGGTAGGCCCTTATATCAAGCCACGTACCGGTCTTTTACTGAAGTGCCTTCGGGACTCCTCACCAAACATTACCCAAACCATCCTTAGTTTGGCTATCTGAGTAGTTCCTGTTCTAAAAAGCCTTCCCTAACATTTTCTTTTCTTAAAGGCATCAAAATTTAAAGGAGATAATCACTTGCGCTGCTTGAATTGTTTGTGCATTAGTTAGGACAATCTTCTTTCTTGCTTGTTTATGACGGTTATCACCCGGTCACAATCTAGGAAAATGGCCCAACAGGTTCCTTCTTCCTCCGAAATCACCACCAGCGTGGATGTTTCGGCACCCCTCCAACCTTCCTCGGGACCGCTGTTAGTTGGTTCCCCGTCATGGTCGTATAATCCCTTCTATCAAACCAAAGCGCCTCCATCACGTCCAGCTTCTCCTAGTCCCTCCGAGATATCATCTGGCTCGGAGTATGTTCCTCGCGGGGATCCTGAATTTCAGGCTTTCCTCGATCGCAATCCAATAGCCCTCATGGACTACCTAATACACAAGTCGATCCAAATATCTGACCAAGACCCACCAATCCGACAAGTGTACAATTATCCTCGTGGATCATCCCAGGCCTTTGTAGAGCAGTTTGCACCATCTCTCTTGCCTCGAGCCACGGAGAAGGGCGAGGCCCCTATGCCTCCCTTTTCTCTTCCACCTACCATGTCAACTAGTTCTCAATTAGTCTTACCTATCCCTAACACCGCAGTTACCTCGAATATTCCACAACCTACTTCTGAGAGGTCTTCTGCCTTGGCTATAATGAATGCGTCTGCACACCCACACATTGTCGTCAATTCATCTATGCCCTCCATCGTGTCCCAAGGTCAATACCTCTTCATGAGCCAACCCCCTCCGAATAGTCAGTTGGCTCCCACTTCGCGTCCTCTAGGGGGTCTTTCTTCCAATATTCCAGCAATTGTGACCTTCGCCCATCCTCTAACATCGGCACCCTTAATACCTAACCCGGCAGTAGAAGGCCCCTTTCAGGTCTTGTTCCCCAACATGTCCAATCCAACCAACACCCATATTCCTCAATCTGTCCCGATCCAATCAACAAACATAGGAGTCCACCAATCACAGGCTCCATCTGTCACCCAACCTTTATTTGCTCAACCACTTATTATCTCACAGCCTACCTATACGCAAGCTATCTCACAACAAATACCCCACCCGGTGTCACCCAAAACACCTGGTTATTCTTCTTATCATCCTATCCATCAACAGATGAATCCTCCATTGACACCCCAACAACACCCACTACTTGCTTCTTATGTAGGACATACCAATGTACCTCCTCCCCAATCCGACGTAGTTCAAATTCTCTTCAAGAAAATGGCAGACTTGGAAGCCTCCACAAAAGGAGCCCGTCCTTCATACTCCTTTGAAGAAGTGTGCAATGAACCCATTCATCCTTCGGTGGCTTTTAAGCCTTATCCTCCCCAATGGGAACTTCCCAAATTCTCAAAATTTCATAGTCGAGAAGACCCCCAACAACATCTGCGAGCATTCAAACACGCTTGCTACCTCATCGTCCAGGATCAGGAACTCATGCTCCGTACCTTTCCTATGTCTCTAGCGGGTCCCGCTTTGGACTGGTACAATAATATTCCTCAACATTCCTTATTTTCTTTCTCTCAATTGGCCCAGATGTTTGTTGAAAACTTTTCAATAAATATTGCGCATAAGATCTCAATTATAGATCTTTACAACATTCGCCAATTCGACGATGAGTCTATTGCAGACTTTGTCGCTCGTTGGAGAGGGATAATCAACCAATTGTCTTTCTCCCTTCCTCAATCCCAACAGATCGAGTTGTTCACCCGATCTTGTTCTAGTCACATTTCTTCCACGTTAAGGATCCAAACTTTTCATACCTTCGAAGAAGCCTTCATGATGGCACGCAAACTCGAATCTCGTGCCATTGAACAAGGAAAACTAAAACTTCGCTCCAAATCTAAACCAGATTTCTCTCGGTTCACCAAACCAAATTCTTTCCCTCCTAAAGATAAGAATCAAGGGTCCACGAATGCTATCGTATTAAAAACACCAAGAACCGATAGTACTCCTAATCAACCATCACGAAGAGACCCTTCATCTGCTCGAAAAGGGGCTTCATCATCTCGATCCTTTGCTCCCTTGGGGGAATCATATGCCTCTATCTTAGAAAAAATGTTGGAAGTTCGCATGATCGAACTTCCACCCATTAGGGATATTGATGAAAGCCGAGAACGCCCATTCTGGTATAGGGAAAACGATTTCTGTCATTATCACAGAACCAAGGGTCATGACATCGAACGATGCCAGACTTTCAAAAACCTTGTCCAAAAATTCATTGATAAAGGCGAGCTCATTCTGGATAACCCAAATGCTCCCCCAAATCAAGCACTGGATGTTTTTAAACAACCTTTCCCCAATCATGCCCCAAATCATAATTCTTCGGAATCTCAAAAACCAAATACCCACACCATCAACTTCATCTCTACCGAGGACTCTTCTTCTGAAACCAATCCATCTGCAAACCCATCAATCGAATCAGAACCCCCTTCCACTTCATCAATCACTGGAATTCCTCCATCTTCAGAAAATCCGTCTTTGAATATTCCTACATTACTAAGCACGGAGTCATCTTTCTCCGCTCCGTTGTCTGACCTACCATCCATACCCGAGACAGTGTCATCCTCATCTATCTCATCATCAGACATTCTTTCAATACTCGAGGCAATTACATCCCTTCGAGTTTCCACTTCAGACACATCCACTTCTGTTGCTCCCATTCCCGCCGCAACTATGCCCTTGGTGAACATACCTATCATTGTGCCAACTTCAACGGAAGCATCTTCAATTTTGACCCTTCCTATCTCTTTTCCTACAGTAGTTTCACCCATGATTACTGCATCAGAAGTAGTCCCTTCCCAAGGAACTGCTTCATCATCACCCCCTTCTTCCGTCACCAATGTTACTTCACCTATTCAGGAAAAATCAAAAGAAGTAGCACCAACACCTATACACTCGGTTCCTGAACCTAAACCGAGACAACCAAAATCTAACATTACACCATCAGTATCTCCCCATTTGCTTCCCCCAAAAAGGTTACAATCACCTTATGCCGTTGAAGTCGTCACCATCCCTGAAAAAGGAAAGCCCATATTTCGGACCATCAAAACTCTTGGTGCTCTTCCACAAAAATCTCTCTCCACGCCTCATAAACGATTGGATTTGCCCGCTGAGAAGGCATCTTCTCCTACACACTTATCAAAGCCATCATCTTCTTCCACAACACATTCTTTATCAATACCCCGAAAAGTAGACTTACCTACTAAAAAGACGTCACCTCTTCTATCAGGACCATCATCTTCATTACCAAAAACCAAGACACCCTATCTCCCTCCAATCTCATCTACTTTGGGAGCTTCTTCCTTTTCTAAACCAACATTATCTAAATCATCAGTACATTCGACCAAGCAACCCCCTTTGTCTCCAAAGACCGCAAAATTTGTCGCATATCCCTCATCTTCAAAATCTATTTTAGGGGCTCCTCCTCCACCAAAGTCAATCATGTCTCACTTGCTCCCATCTCAAGTGCCCAAGACTGCTCCTCCAAATGTCCAAACAAATAAGAGGATCCCTAAAGAGACTGTTAAACCTAACATGCAAGTTCTCTTACCTCGGCAGTCGATTAAGGTAAAGGAACCATCTTCATCATCTCTATCCTCATCTTCGTCTACCGGATTCTATACCGAAATCCTTCATCAACTCATCCAATCTTCATCCATAACCTTTCCTCCGATTAAACCTTATAATCCTAAAGGAGTGAAACCTACTTGGTTTAACTCTGATCTGATTTGTGCTTACCACCGTACCCCGGGTCATGACACTGAGGGGTGTAAAGCTCTTCAAGCCGTTATCAAGAACCTTCTGGAAGAAAGTGACCTTTTGCTGGAGGAGGAACAATTACCTCCTGTCATCTTAGCCCCATCCAAACCTCAACCATCCACCCAGACCTCTAGTGGTTCCATTCCACTTGATCTTCCACCTTCCCAAATTGACACAATCCATATCGCCACTAGAACCCAACACTATGATAACCCATCTTCATCTTCAGCATCTCGACCACGAGTTGTCATTTCTGCAGCCCCTGAAGGCGTTTCTCCTTCCTCATCAGCCCCACGACCTAGGGTCTCTATTCGTGCTGCACCTCGGGCTCAAGTTCCCGTGTCTGTTGAGGAGAGTGTTATGAAACAACTCACCCAGGCTCCGGTCAAAATGTCTCTTTTTGACCTCATCCAATCCTCTCCACAACATCGCCAAGCTTTGATTGATAATCTGCGTTGCATCGCAGTGAATTCCGATGAGCCCCAGCCCTTCGAGTTGGTTGTTGGACTGAATGGACCATCAACTACCATTTCTTTTGAAGATTCAGAAATTCCTTCTCTTTCTTCCGAAGATTTGGAGGCTCCCCTCTTCATCACAGTCCAAATCAATAACACTACCTTAAAACGTGTTATGATCGATAGTGGAGCTGCACTCAACGTCACCTCCTCGCACACATTCGAACAACTTAAGTTACCAAAGAATGTGGTGTCACCCCCACCTTTCGCCCTTCGATCATTTAACGATCAGCTAGCAGTCACTCTAGGAACTGTGGTCTTACCCATTCGAGTAGGTAAGAAGCTGCTTCATGAACTCTTCTACATTGTCGAAGGAAAGTTCCACTATAACATGATCCTCGGACGCTCCTGGATTCGCGCAATGCATTGTGTCCCATCCACCCTCCATCGATGCCTAAAATATCAATATGAGGGCAAAATATATACTCATCCAGGAGATCCTTTTCCTTCCGCACAATGCGACATGACCACAAGATCTGCCCCTTTAAAAGAAAATGCATGTTCTCCTGACGAGGCCTCATCTTCTTCCATACCTGCAACCAAACTACCGGATTTACAAAATCTGGAAGAGACATTGCAGCGTTTCTCACTAGGAGAGCTTCCTCTCTTTTCTTTCGATGCCCATCTCAAACCTAATGAGTATGGTAGACCAAACAAACAACCTGAATATCAACCAGGTCTTGGTCGCATCGTCACCATTGGTTTGCCCAATCAACAGACCAATTTCATCTACGGTGGTCTTGATACACCTCATTATCGCCTGGATTCTCCTCCTAGAGCCAAACCTTACCTAACAGGGTTTGATTATCTACAGAATCCCACGTTTGCAAAAACTTATCTATATCGATGCGCGTGGAAAGGTTTTGGCCTTGGAAAATATGAACAAGGTATACATGATCTCAAATCCATTCCTACTCTCATGCCACATCAGAAATTTGGTTTAGGATTTAAACCTCTTTCAAAGGCCACTGTCACTATTCTTGATGAGCCTCTTCCTACTGAAGAACCATCTTTCCCCACTAAGTCAGAAGCATCACTCGATGTGGATGATGACATTTTCATCCCACCTAACTTTTTTTTTGATCAATACCATTTCCTTAGGGCCGTTAGTCTATGAGACTAACAATCAGTCTGCTTCTATACCATTAATCTTCCCTGAAATAGTTGAAGACGACTCTCCTACTATCAACACTATCCACTGTGCGGATGATGATTCTGTCCTCACCTATCTGGGGGCAGAGGATTCATATCTCCCCAAGACTATTCCTTCTGACACGTCTACCCTTCTCAACGAAGCCACTATCGACCTTAATATAGGGACTTCTGAAGACCCTCGCATCATCAAGGTCGGCCAATCCCTTAATCCACAGGAATTAGGGGACTTTACCGCTTTTCTCTCCAAACATCGTCAAGCCTTTGCTTGGTCATATGAAGATATGCCAGGACTCGATCCCGATATTGTGGTCCACAATATCGTTACTCTTCCCAACATCAGACCAGTCAAGCAAAAATTGCGTAAAATGCACCCTAGAGTAGCCCTTCTTGTTAAAGAAGAATTACAACGCTTGCTCTCGGCTGGCTTCATCCAACCCATCGATTATCCGCAATGGGTGTCCAATGTAGTACCAGTAACTAAGGCTACTGGGAAAATTTGAATTTGTACCGGCTTCCAGGATCTTAATCTTGCCTGTCCAAAGGATGATTTTCCTCTTCCTAATATCGACCAACTCGTAGATTTAACTGCGGGTCATGAGATGCTTTCTCTTATGGATGGTTTATCCGGATATAATCAAATCCTCATCGCACCAGAAGACCAGCATAAGACTTCCTTCATAACTCCTTGGGGGACCTTTTGCTATCGTGTCATGCCTTTTGGCCTTAAGAACGCAGGAGCAACCTATCAACGAGCAATGACGTACATCTTCCATGATCTCTTGCACAAAACTGTGGAGGATTATGTTGACGATCTCCTCGGCAAGTCCAAACGCCGTCAGGATCATCTTTTCATCCTTGCACCTCTCTTTGAGAGGCTTATCCGCTTCTGTCTTCGTCTAAATCCAGCTAAGTGCGTGTTTGGCGTTCTCACTGGTAAACTTTTAGGTTTTATCATTTCCATCAGGGGTATTGAAGTCGACCCCGCAAAAATAAAAGCCATCCTTGAGATGCCTCCCCCGTCTAACTTAAAGCAACTCCGCAGTCTCCAAGGACATCTTCAATCAGTGCGTCGTTTTATCTCCCAATTGTCGGACCGTTGTCAACCTTTTCACCATCTCCTCCGTAAGAATGTTCATTTTGAGTGGGATGAACATTGCCAAAAGGCCTTTGATGATCTCAAAGCTTATCTTCTTTCTCCACCTGTGCTTACACCTCCACGCGAGGGGGAGCCTTTCTATCTTTATATCTCTGTGACTGACCATGCTCTGGGAGCCATGATCTCGCATCGGGACACTTGTGGTAAAGAACAAGCTGTCTATTACATCAGTCGCACCCTCCATGAGTATGAAACACGTTACTCCGAAGCTGAAAAACTATGTTGTGCTCTCTTCTTCGCAACTTCTAAGCTTCGTCATTATCTCCTTAATCATAAAACTTATATTGTCACACGTGTCAATCCCCTCAAGACAATTCATGCAAAGCCTTATCACAATGATCGCATCACTCGTTGGCTTATGCTCATGACTGAGTTTGACCTCGAGTTTATCCCGCAAAAGTCTATCAAGGGTCAGGTTATTGCAGATCAATTAGCTGATGCTCCTCTTCCGGACACTCAAGACCCCCTTGCTCAATTCCCCGATGAATATATCCAACAAATTGATTTTGGTCTATCTCCATTTAAAGTAAAGCTCTTCTTTGATGGATCCAAATGCCAGCAAGGGGGAGGTGCAGGTTTCGTGATGATTCCTCCTTGGGGTACGCCTATCCCAGTTGCACACAAATTAAACTTTGAGTGCACCAATAATATGGCTGAGTACGAAGCTCTTGTTTTAGGTCTTCAAAATGCCATTAATCTCGGCGCTCGTCATATTGACATCTTTGGTGATTCTGAACTCATCGTTAACCAGGTCACGGGTGTCTATCAATGCAAGAATGATATCCTTCAAAAATATCGTGACATCGTTCTTGCCCAACTTCAATCTTTCGATAAGTTCACTATCCAAGCCATTCCTCGTACTGCAAATCGATTCGCAGATACCATGGCCTCTTTAGCCTCCCTTATCCCGCCTTTTACCGAAGACTTGCGTCTTTATGTGGCTGTGCAACAATTAGATCAACCATCTCATCTTGGGCAACTAACCTCGATCAATGCTGTCACAACCCATACTCAGGATGAGTGGTATCAACGAATAGTTGATTATCTATCTCATTCGGTCCTTCCTCCAGATCTGACTCCCAATGGTAGAAGATCTTTTGTCCAACGCGCTAACCGCTATACTATTCTAGGCGGCCTTCTTTACAAACGCGGCTTTGATGGTATTTTGCTTCGATGCCTCAAAACCCATGAATCATCTAAAGCTATTCAGGAGGTCCATGACGGTATCTGTGGTGGACATTTTAGTGGCTTAGCTGTAGCTAAGCGCATCTTACGTTTGGGGTATTATTGGCCTTCTCTTAATCAAGATTGTTGTGAATACACTAAGAAGTGCGTCAAGTGTCAGCAACATTCCAATCTCACGCACATCCCTAGTCAGGCTTTGCAACCTGCGGCGGATTTGTGGCCTTTTTCGTAGTGGGGTCTTGATCTTATTGGTCTCATCAATCCCCGTTCTTCACAGCATCATCATTCTATCATTACTGCCACTGAGTACTTTACTAAGTGGGTAGAAGCTATCCCTCTTTCTTCAACAAAGGCTAAACCCATAGTTGATTTCGTCTATCAACACATCATTTGTCGCTTTGGCGTTCCACACAAGCTAATCACAGATAATGGTAAGTCTTTCAAGAACGCTGATTTGCAGAATCTCTGCAATGCTTTCAATATCAAGCTCAGTTTTTCTTCTCCATACTATCCTCAAGCTAATGGTCAAGCCGAAGCTTCCAATAAAACTTTGCGTAATATCCTCGCAAAGGTAACTAGTCGAGCTAGCAGGGATTGGCATTTACATATCCCTTTTGCTCTCTGGGCTTATCGGACTAGCATTCGTACTCCTACTGGTGCTACTCCCTTCTCTCTCGTCTATGGGTCTGAGGCCGTCCTTCCTTTGGAGGTCCAAATCCCATCTCTCCGTGTTTCTCTCAGAGAATTTGTCTCCGATGAGGATTATCGTCAAAATCGTCTAGCACAACTTGAATTATTAGATGAGCGGCGTCTTAACGCTCTTGAGCATCATCAAGTCTATCTCGAGCGTGTCAAACGTGCTTATAACAAGCACTTGCAACACCGTGACTTCAAAATTGGTGATCTTGTTCTTAAGGAAAATCAAAATGTCACTACACTCGAAAGGAGTCAACGTGGTAAGTTTGCTCCCAACTGGATGGGCCCCTATATTATCACTCATAAATATGGGTCTGGGGCTTATCGTTTATCTTCCATGGATGGTATCCCTAAAGCAGAACCTCTTAATGCTTTGCATTTACGGCCCTTCTACTGTTAAAATCTATCTTATACAAATCTAGTCGCAACTCAGATCTTCCATCCGTCCTAATAGCCAGTCATCTACTTTCGTGGTGATTTGAAATTGTGTGGTTCTCCGCCTATTGCCTCGTTTACCTTAAATATGAGTATCGCGGCTCTACTCATTACACGTTTCTTGTGGATATGTTCCTCCTCATGGTAGGAATACCTTAATCACCACTTCATCTGTCCCAAGTACTTATCTTCATTGGATCTACTTGGGGCATGAGTACATGTTCTTCTATGTTCTCTTCCCCTCCATCTGATCTATCTAGGTCTAAACTCAGCTTCTTCCAAAGAGTTTCAAAAAAAAAAAGAAAAAAAAGAAAAAAAAGAAAAAAAGAAAAAGATGCTATCCAAAAAGATAGACTGATCCCTCGAAGGACAGCTATCCATATATTACCAAGTGAATCAAAAATTCTAAGAACATAGACCATACCCTCGAAGGATGGCTATCATTAAAATTCCAAATACAGACCGCTCCCTTGAAGGACGGCTGTTTCTCAAAGAAATATTCAAGACTTTTTGTAATCAATCAGCCTTCCAGTTAATTTTTACACTTTTTAGCATCACTGAAAGACTTCCCGCATCGATCAGTCTTTCCATATCAAGCAAACTTCCCGCATTGATCAGTTTGCTTTTCTACCAAAATCATGAAGCTGAGATTTAGGACCTTTTTGTCGATCATATGGAGAATCCTATTTTCCCACTATGGACATGTATTCTGTCCCTTGTAAGTTCCGACAAGATACTTACTTTTCTTTCCGTTTCTATCCTAGATCTGGTTTGCGAAGTAAAAAACTCAATAATGAATGAATATACATTTGTAAAACTAGTAATGTTTGATTAAACAAGAACATGCACATAAATAACTCAATATAGAACGAATATACGATTGTAAAATTGGTATTGCATGTAAATGTGCTCATTACATAAACCTGGAGAGAAAAAATCTAAAAAACTATGGAAATGGGATCACCTTGTCTTCAGGTCAGTTGCATGGTAGAAAAAGTGTTCAGCTCCATTGTAGGGTTGGAAGGGGCGGGAATGTTCAACCTCCCCCTGCATGTGCACTACGAAATGCAGTGTCATGTAATTAATCACAACAATGATGGTTGAAGTGGCACGTAGGGGAAAATAGTTGGCGGAGGTTGGCAGAGTGGTAGGGGATGATGTGAAGTGAATTGAATGCGGCTTTTTTGGGAACATATGTTGATTTGTCCACTTGCCACGTGGGTACAAACAATTGTTGGTGTGGGAAAATTGATTTTTTGGTTCACCAGGCAAATTTAATATTTTTAATGTGTATTCATCGTTCACATCGCCACAAACTCATACCACATTCACATATTACATATACCCTGAAATTACTGAATATACATTGAACATACGATTTGAAGGTTAGTGGTGATTACTTTGAATTGAGAGAGTTTTTGGCAATATGAACATTGAATACACATACTCTAAAATTAGTGAATATACATCGACTATACGCCTACAATTTTGTCATTTAATGCATTGTTTGAAATAACAAAATTACCACCGTATATTCAATAACAACATTGTATAGTGAATAACATCACTATATTTTGAAACTGTAAAACACATGGGTGAAAACACCCTATTTTTTAGACAATCTCTACGTTGTATTAGAAGAGTTTGTGGCGAACGGAGGAATAAAAAAAATGCACTGAAATAAATGAATATACACTGAAAAACAATAGTTCGGTATGCGTGGTTGAAAAACAACAGGTCAAAACGAAACCCATTACACAATAACAACAATCTATGGTCAATGACAACACTGTTTTTTGTGAATGGGGAAGCAAAAAGATAACAATCATTTACCTCTTGAATATGTAGCCTCCTTCAGAATATAAATATTTATTCAAGAATAGAAATGTAATAAGAGCATGCAGTGAACTAACAACATATTCATTATATATTAAGTAAGTTCAATGGACATTAAAAGTTCGAACGCTTAGTAGAAAATGACAAAGTTACAGTTGTATATTCAATGTATGTTCAATAATTTCCAGTATATATTCAACCATTCAATATAAAGTTAACAATGGATATTCAAATATTAACTACATAAACAAAGACAACACTTATTTATATTAAAATATTCATCATTAGTTAAGGTACGTGATTTAGATATTCATTACAGATGCTGACATTCTCCATGTATTTAACATTCTGTCTATTTTCTGAAATTGGTCACTTTTTCATCCAATCAATATAAAGCTAATAGTTGATATTCAAATATTAACTACATAAATAAAGACAACACTTATTTATCTTCAGATATTCTACATTTGTTAAGATAGGTGATTCACATATGCATACATTCTTCTCGTATTTAACATTCTATCTATTTTCAGACATCCTTCACATATTTAGTTAGTCAATATAAAGTTAACCATGTATATTCAAATATTAACTGTATAAACAAAGACAACACTTATTTATATTCAGATAATCCACATTTTTTGAGGTAAGTGATTCACATATGTATTGCATATGCAAACATTCTTCTCGTATTTAACATTTTGTGTATTTTCTGACATCACTCACATATTCAGTCAGTCAATATAAAGTTAACCATATATATTCAAACATTAACTGCATAAACAAAGACAACACTTATTTATATTCAAATATTCCTCAGAGGTTAAGGTAAGTGATTCAAATATTCAATTGCATTTGCAGAAAATCTTCATGTATTCAACATTCTGTATATTTTATGACATTCTTGACATATTCAGACATTCCTTGAATATATTGGATATTATAAAGGTAGCAAACATTTACCTCCTATTTATGTGGCCTCCCTGCAAATTTGAATTTGGTATACAACTCTACCAGTTATGTACTCTATCAATTGTTTTTACAAATGAATTCTTAACCATATCCATCCAATATATAATATTACATCCCATTTGAATTTGATTATTTAGATTTTGGAGGGATTATTTAAATTTTTGTGGGATATTTAATATTTGACATTAATTTTGATTTTTGTGGGGAAAATGGTGAGTCTAATACAAATTTGTTTGGAGGTGCAACAACTAATGAGTTGAAGGTGGCAAAAGGAAGGACAATTATGATATAAAAAGTTAGAGAAATTTGTTTGTTTTAAAATTCAAATGTGTTTTAAGTGCATGTTCTTCTTCAATATTTCGTTCAACACAAACTCTACTGATTCATCACATTTCAGTATTTTGTACACATTTTTACACAGGGTTATTTATTTTACTTTATCCTAAATAATTGTAGGACACCATGGTATTCAAAAGGATGCCTTAAAGGAGGAAGTCACGAATGGACCCTAAAAAAAGGGCTGTTAAACTTGATTATATACATGATTTGGAGGAAGAGTTAGCTAAAGCTAATAAAAAACAACAATTTCATACCAGTCCAAATCACAAAAACAAAGTTAAAACCAAAACCACAACTAGAGGTAACTACTAATATTAGCGGGAAGCACACAACAACATCTAAAAACGTTTTTTCAAAAATGAGTGGATGTCTAAAGACATTGCTAAAGCAACAAGAGATGTTGAAGATAATGAGTATTCCATTAGAGGAGTTACAAAAAAGTGGGGTTTCTCAGTGAGTTCATTATCTAATTGGTTGAATGGTATCACAACTACGAAACGTAAAAGACCCCCAACCATTTTCACTTCCCAAGAAGAGCTTGAAATTGTACAATATTGTAAACATGTAGTTAATATGGATCATGGTCTACAAATTAACTCATTAAAATCTCACGTGGCACACATATGTGAGACAAGGAATACTCCATTTACTGATGGTATGCCTGATAGATCTTGGTGGGCAGGGTTTAGAAAGAGGCACAAAGATTTGTCTTTAAGGACCACATAAGGCCTTGATCGTGATAGGACAGTTATGATTAGGCATGTCATAGTTGATGCTTTTTATGACAACTTGAATCAAATGTATAAAACAAATCAATATGGACCACAAAGGATATAAAACTGCGATGAAATTGGTGTGCAAGATGGTAGGAATTGTGGGATGAGGGTGATTTTAAAGACTAGAAGTAGAAGTCTACCCCACATACTCCCAAAAAGTAGAGAGTGGATCATAATACTTTGTTGTGTTAATGCAACAGGGTAGAGTATACCATTCGTCTATCATTTTAAAGCACAATGACAATTATTTAACTACTTTTCCAATTATGAGCTTGATGCATTTATGGCATCCCAACCACATGCATGGATGAAAAATGAATTATTTCTAAATTGGTTGTACCACTTTGCTAGATCAGTTTCGGGTGGTGTTTCACCATGAAATAGACATTTCCTCATTTTTTATGTCCATGACAACCATGTAGCATATAAGACAATCCAAGAGGAAAGAGCACTGAGCATTGATCTAATCGCTTTACCCATACACACCTGCCACTGGTTACAACCTTTATATGTCAACATATTTTTTTCCATTTAAAACTTACTTTAAGGATGAAATATCCAAATAGATGGTCAAACATCACCAAGTAGATGTGAGAAGATATGAATTGGCAGCTCTTAGTAGCAAGGATTTTAAGAGAGAATTAAATCCATCGAATATAAAAGCTAGTTTTATGAGGACTAGAATATGGCCTCTGAATAGGTATGCATCGGTCAATGATATGTGCCCTAGTAATGCATTCAGGGTTGAGCTAACAGAGGAGGAAACAAATGTGGAGAGTATTATGGAGATGCTTGTTTATAACAGAGATGAAATTGAATACTTTATCAGTAATAATGGAGAAGTAATCCAAAATAATACTGATCGAATCCAACAATTTAAAAGATGCAGACAACCAACAACAAGTTAATATAATTAAAAAATCAGAGGTGGAGGTGACAAAGTTAAATCAACAAGACACGACAACATGTTTAAGTCAGATTGGCCAAGGCTGTCAAGCTAGAATTTATTTTGAAGTTGAATAAAGCACACCAACTCATGTGATTCAAACATAATAACCTATCACAATCGAATACAGGATGAGTATTCCAACACTAGTTAGCCAACTTGAATGGTTTAAAGAATTTGCTATGAACTTAGGGATTCCAATAGACCTTTCTAATGAGGAGATTTATCTTTCCATGTCATCCCCTCCTCCTAACATGCCAAGTGGAGTAGTCCACTACTATGCGGATTATAACGCATGGGAAAATGAAGATGATAATTAGTTAGATGTTGTATGTTTGGGGTGTTCACAAACATTTATACAAGACACGATAGAACAACCATGAAATACAGAAATAGGAAACTAGGTTGTTAGTTTGTTGCAGAACTTTCTTAAGCTTCTAATTGATCCAAAAACGGGTGCTTGAAACTAACACTTTTAACCGTTTCAAAGGATCATTAAATTCAATCAAATTTCAAGGTATTAATAATCCAAAATATTGATTAAAATCTGATTTAGGACTGATTTTTAAAACTGAAATTAAGTTTGCAATTTACTCAAAATTTCACTGTTTGATCAAAGCCCAAAAATCATTGTTTCATAGTTCAACTGATTTACTTGATTTCTCTAAATTGTGTAATGTCGATTAATGGTTCCTCCATATTCATATTATGAGCTTAATTAATTGCAAGAAATCAGAAACTAAAAAACAAAATCAAAACACAACACCCAAATTGTTTACGGGGTTCAGAATTCCTACGTCCCCGGGTTCGTGGTGAACCGATCCATTAATAATGTTAAAAATGTAAATACAATAACATTTACATTAACTAATAATGAATCAAAAAACCTACAAATATGTGTTATCAAACCTTCAAAGAACTTTAATGGAGCTCATAGCATGTCCTTTACCTTCCCGATCCACTTGCAGTTGTGTCTTCCTTTGGTTCTATGCCTTTGTGTGACTTCAAAAACAAAAAACCATGTCACAAAATCTCCAAAATGGGAAAATGATCACACCATCGCGATTTTCCCAAAATTATGAATAATTTCCATATATAACTCGAGATCTGGTTTTGAGGGGAAGTGCCTCAAAATTGCATTTTTCTCTAAGTATCCCTATTCTGCCTATACACCGACCTAACACTTCTTCTCTATAAAAGTCTACGAGCTCATTTAATCCTCCAAGGGAGCCATTAGACGAGTTAGTTAAGCACTTGGGTTGGTAGGTGTGAGGTCGAGGGTTCAAATCCTGTCTTACTCCTTTGCTGCGAGTTGTTTGAATAATGTGGATAATATCCCACATGGTTAGTGGATTTGACGGGATTGTGGTTTAAATATAAGCCTGACCTCCCATATTATATGTGACTTCGGTCATGCCTATATTTATTTTATTTGGCCACATACATTGTGAGTTGTTCATGCGTTGAATTTTTTGGTTTGATCACTAAGTTATTAGATATGTCTGATGCGTTATGTATATCTTTGCCGAGGATAAATACAATAAGGCATACACCCACCATGGTGTAAAGTCGAGTCATATGTATTTTATCTGACCATTGTTGAATGTAGGCTTCAGCCGAGATAATCTAGATAAAACATGAACATATATTGACTTGGAGCTACATAGTGATATGACAAATATCTTGGTGAATAATTACAATATAAAATTCGACCATAAATAATATTGTGGCGATCCTCAATAGGCATATTAGGTGAATTATAAATTTTGGTGGCAAGCCACGTGGTGGCTTGAGGACCCACCACATTGGCTTCAGAATAATAGTCCTCACGGTGGCTGGGCTACCTTCCGTTACAAAAGTTGAGCCTCTTCTTTCAACGAACAACTTTTACGCCTAACGAAGACCGGTGGTCGCAAACCAATATTTTATTTTTGTCCTCTTTCTCCTTTTTCCACTTTTCCACTACCGATTGAGCCACTTGGCCAATTGTGCACATGTACACATCACCTTGGCCCTATTGACCTTCCAGTTGACCAAACTTTGACTGGACCTATCTTGAGCTCAGAGTGATTGTTTTCCACGTTCTTATAGTCATCGGAAAGCTCTCTGAAGGCTCCAATGTAATGGCATAGTTTAGAGAAGTTTAGGGAAATTTTGACACTAAAAAAATATCCCCTGATCAGTAATTCAAATGATTAATGAGAGATCAAAACATGCAAATAGAGGGACTTTAAGGTTGAGCAAGCAATCAAAAATTCTCACATCAAATGGCTACTTTAAATTACTTGAAAAACAAGAAGCAAAAAGGAAGGAATTAGAGGATTTGAAAGCAAGAAATAAACAATAACTTGAGGAGAGGAAGGTAAATAGAATCATTGTACAAGAAAAAAAGGAAGCAAACAAACTCGAACGATAACTTAAAAGATAAAGGAGGGAACAAGACAAGATAAAACAACAACATAAAAAGGAGAAAAGAAAGGAACATGAGAAGCTATAATGAGAGAAGGAGAGGATAGAAAAATAAATGCAAAGGCAAAGATGATTGAGTAGTCCAGAAAACCCTATTCCTTCACAACATTCAATTATGATGTATTTCTACAACATTTGCACTCTATTTTTTCTAAATGTGGTCAGTTACCAAGTGAGAAACACAACTACTTGTAAAAATCAAAGGCAATTTCCTTCAACACCAACAATGCAACTTCTGACAACAGTGTCTCCTTCAAATGCAGAAATGCAATTTCCAACAACACTAATGAAGTTTTCTCACACAGGTAATATGAAATTTTCTACAAGTATAACACATGCAATTCATACGTCTAGTCTCATGCATGTCAATTCTATTATCCAACTGCAACCATGTCATGCAAAAAATCAAAAAATCCCATCATCAAGCACAACCAACATGTCAATGATACCCCAAATGGAGAATGGAACACTACAAAACAACATAAGAAGTGACACAGCTGACATAATTGAAGAAGAATTCAGTTTTGGAACAATTTAGATGTTACCTTACTATGTGATTGGTATGTGTAATTACAATATTATTATGCATAAGTTTTAACCTTCATGTAGAAAAAAGGAACTTAGTTATGTAGTTTTTTTGGGAATCATGCAAACAGTATTTAGTTGTTTCCATACTATCATTACACATAAGTATATGTAGTATATTCCATCATGTCAATATAAAAGGATTTTTGGTAATGTGTAAAAACATGAATTATATTCTTATAAGTGTTTATAATTTTTATTATTCATTATTTTATAGAATAATGACATGGAAGGAAAACAATTCACTACCTAAGTAAGGTCATTAATGACCTTACCTGTAGATTGAAGCATTATGATTTCATGTTGATTAAAAGTGTCAAAAGACATAGTTATGTTATTCTCATCTCCCCTTTTGATACGACATTCCTTCGTGAACCAACTTTTGACACTAAAATAATGGACACAGGAGAAATGAACACATTTGCAAGCAACACCAATATCAACACCCTATATTCAATAATTCCAATTTGTATATTTAAATAGATACTAAAATAAGAACTGTGTTCACCTTATGTTTTTATTTGTATATTAGATTATTTTTTTCTTTACAAATTAAAAAATTTATACTACTGAATACACATTGAAAATACAGATGTAATCCTAGTATTGCATGCGAATGTACTCAATGCATGGAAAACATAAATATGAAATGACGTTGTAGGTTGGAAGGGATCAAAAAGTGATATGAAAATATGTTAGTAGGTAACGGTTGTCTTGAATGTGGAATTGGCACACAATTATAAATGACAGAGGAGGAATGTAGAGTGATAGGAGCAAGCTACGAACTAGTTTATGGCAAGGTGGATTGTAAAATATTAACTGCATAAACAAAGACAACACTTATTTATATTCAAATATTCCTCAGATACCATGGCAAGTGATTCACATATTCATTGTATATGCAAACATTCTTCATGTATTTAACATTTTTTCTATTTTCTGGCATTCCTCACATATTCAGACATTCTCTAAATACCTTGAATTTTAAAAAGGTAACTGTCATTTACCTCCTAAATATGCAGCCTCTTTGGAAATATAAGTATTTATTCATTAATAGCAATGTAATAAGAACATGTAATGAACTAACAACATAGTCAATGTATATTCAGTCATTTCAATGTACATTAAACGTTTGGATGTGTAGTAGAAAATGGAAAAGTTATAGTCTTATATTCAATGTATGATCAATAATTCTAGTATATATTCAACTAGTTAATATAAAGGTAACAGTGGATATTCAAATATTAACTACACAAACAACATTGTATTTCCAACAAATGAATAGATATTAATTAATATACACTGAAAAACAATAGTTCTGTATGCTTGGTTGGAAAAACAACTGGTCATAATGAAATCTATTACTGAATAACAACAATGTATTATCAATAAGAAACGTTGTATTTTGAAATTGTAAGACACATTGGTGAAGAACCCTATTTTTAGACAATCACTATGTTGTATTAGAAGAGTTCGTGGCAAACATAGGAATAAAAAAATGTACTGAAATAAATTAATATACACTAAAAAAATAATAGTGCAACGTGCAATGTTGAAAAACATAGGTCAGAACGAAATTAATTAAATTAACCATACCTTACATATTCATATCCCATAGTGCACATGATTAATTGAATTAATTACTTTAATTAATTTAATTAATATCCTCACTTGACCACCTCACCTAGCCACATCACCTAGACACCTCATCATGGACCTATTCTTAGCATGTTTCTTTTAACTAAGACTCAATTTCTACTTACCATAACTAACTGAGACTTAGTCTAACCCTAAAATTAGATGCCTATTCTTTCTCTAACAACATGCCCACTTACTTAAGTGGAAAATACCATTTTAGACCCAACCAATGGGCAGAACTGGCCAAAAGATAGCCAAGATCTGATATTTTGGAAAACCTAGGATTTCCCACCATAACCGATGCGGTTAACCCTAAACCGATGCCGGTCACCTAAACCATCATCGGTTACCATATATTCATTTTGGTAACCTTATTCCAGAGGTTGGAAAAAATTTTGAGTTCTAGGAGAAAGATCTGCATGCAAGCTCAAACCAGGGTTCTCTCACGTATCCAGAAGACAAAAGTATACCTAGCCAGAGGCCCAAGCAAGCATTGGAGTCTCATCTAAAAGTGTTGGCATTCACAGGAGCATTTTGGGAAGCACTTCCATTCATAGAATATTTGGGCTCTACCAAAAATCCTCAGCACTTCACCATCATCCATTCAGAACCTGCAAGCACCAGGACATCAAGTAAGTAGAATTCCCTTTTACTCTCATTTGTTCAAATACTTGTATTTCCATTCATTCTTTCTCTGTGTTACTCATCTCCCAATTATCTCATGCCTTCATTTTCCAAACAAGCTACCCATTTTCCTTCTCACCTCCCTGAAACCCTTGTCATTCAACCTCTGAGACCTCACTTATTCCCTGCAACTACATTCAATACCTCTAAGGTCCTCTATATAACCCTAAAGAACACCAAAACCTCTATTACCATGTTTAGTCCATTTCCACAGTGACCGATATCGGTCACCCTTGACCGACATCAGTCATCCCCATACCATCATCGGTCATAGTGACAATAACCCAAGCCATATTAGTCAACCAAAACCCATCCCAAAATCTTACAAAATCCTTACCAAACTCCATTCAAACCTTCTTGACCCCTTTTCCTACACCTATTAATCCTAGACACACTCTCTTCAGTTCCTGTGAAGTTATAAAAGGCTTGAACACCTATTTTTGACCTTCTGTGATTTTCTACAGTGACCGATACCGGTCTCCCTTGACCGACATCGGTCATACCCACACTGACATCGGTCTCTGTAACTGGTAATCCTGCCTATAACAGTGACCTAATAACCTTCACCCAAATAACCCAAAACCACCCAAAACCTGATCCTGACCTGTTCTAATCACCTTGGCTACCTACCCAACCTGAAACATAACCCAACCTCAGTTAGATCTAATTTTGTATTGCAATATTTGACTTAATCTAATATATTGTTAATAACTTGAGATACCAAAATCAACTTGTTAGCAATAGGACCTCTATTTCTTGCATTTCTGTTCATTTATTTGATAAACAGTGGATTGACAACCATCTAGGAAGTATCACACTTCCCAGATCTAGCATACGCTAGGTAGTCCACTGACATATATTGTTTAATATTCTTCTTGTGGTCTTGTTTTGCATTCACAGGTAGTTCCTCCTAGCAAAAAGGAAGTTCTCGCAATCAACATTGGATTGGGAAATCAGAACACACACATTCTACCTTCCACTTTCATTTCACAGGTATTCCTCTTCACCTTTACCTTATCTATGTTTTTCTCATACATACGCAACTTATTGGTGAAACATTTTGGCACGCCGGGTGGGACCCTCTCTTGGGTTCTTTGCATTTTCTTCATACAGGGAAATCTTGTGTGTTTCTTTCTTTTTGAAAATTACACATTTAATCTTCTCCTTGGTAACATTCTAGCATACGCTAGGCAGTCCACTTCTATATTTTTAATATTCTTCTTTTGTGTCTTGTTTCACAGGTAGTTTTCTTGCAATCAGCATTGGATCAAGAAATCAGAACACGACATTCTACCTTCCACCTTCATTTCACAGGTATTCCTCCTCACCTTTACCTTATTTGTTTTGCTCATACGTACGCAACTTATTGGTGAAACATTTTGGCACACCCGGTGGGACCCTCTCTTGGGTTCTTTGCATTTTCTTCATATAGGGAAATCTTGTGTGTTTCTTTCTTTTTGAAAAATACACATTTAATCTTCTCCCTGGTAACATTCTTTTCTTCTAATTGTCTAAACGACATTTGTGATTTGGTGTTTAAAATGAATCATTTCTTTCTTCCTACATTTGCATAGTAGTGAAAGAGCACGTTCTTGACCTATTCATCATTTGCTACATCGAATATAATTGTCGATTTGGGTTCTAAAATTTGTTGCATTTCATCCTTGTATGCTGCATTATTAGCTCACATTTAAAACTGAGGGCAACCTATATGCTGGAAGTCATGCCCAGCTGATGGTTGACATAATTGAATCATAGAAAGCACTTTCTCTTCTCTCTCTCTTTGCCAAACTACACAAATAAAAATTCACACATCTTCTTAAACAACACCTTACCTGAAGAAGTTGTCAATGATCACATGATCAGAGGATTGACAGTGGGCACCCAGCTGGTTTCTCTGTCCAGTCATTATCTCAGAGAAAGGACCACCCCCACCAAAACATAACCTGAAACCACCCTTTAGAATTTTCCTCTTCATAGGATGCCTTCCCAACCAAAAAAATTATGTTCTGAATTCACAAGTCAGTCTTAAATAGCATAAGCTGAACACATAAAATTCACTTATAGGATTTGCATGTTTTTCTTAGCTTTTTCCTGAGTTAGATTTTGAGTTGTGAGGTTACGTTCTCCACTTTCCTATTCCTTTCACACTCCACCATCATAGTTGGAGTATTCTGACTATTTCTGAGTGTGTCAGGGTCTAATACTATCATCCTCAGACTTTTGGGTTGATGTTCAATCTGACTTAATTCACAAAAATCTATTTTTCTTCATTTCTTCTTTCATAGTAACACATCGTAACCAATGACCATCATAGTTTATATCTGACCATCATCGGTTTACCTAACCAGTGTCAGTTTCAGCTCTTTTTGGTCATTTTACCCAAAGATAACATTCATCAAATCTTTTGTTCTATTTGAAGTTCTCAAAACATCATCATATCCCCAAAAATTTCATATCACAGCCCAATATAGTTTCCATTATTTTATTTTCATCAGTTTTTGCCTCATTTGCAAAACTGTTGATTCCCCACAGTAACCGGTATCGGTTATCATAACCATCATCGGTTCCCCTTTAACCATCATCGGTCAATCTGACTGTCATCAGTTGTTGTGTTTGATTTTTAATTAAAACACTGATTAGATTTACCTCCCAGAATTCATCCTTCTCCATTTCTGTTGTCTTATGTGTCATTTACAGAGTACAATTTTACCAGGTCAACGCTAATTCACATGGTGTTGACTCACAGCCAAACCAACACCCTTGTATTTCACGCTAGCCTTCAGCCACTCCCACCTATCCCATCACCACCTTCCATCTTGTCACCTATGGATCCAACTCATCCCATCACCATTACTACCGGTGATGAGGAGTTCACAAGACTTATTGACCATAATCCCATGGCCTTACAATACTATCTTTCCCACTCATCTACCTGAGACTCCTCAGGACAACTAGTATATGACATGCCCATATCTATCCCTCCTTCCCTCACCCCCACTTCCGTCTCAACTACCACTAGCTCAACTACCCTTCATCCACTTTACCCCTGTGGTCTCTCAACTAGGCCCCACATCCACTATAACTACTACACCAACGACATCTATCGCACCCATGGTGTCGACCATTCCTTCACCAACCGCCTTAAGCATGGCCCCATCTGCACCCTTTACCTCGTATGTACCAGTTGCATCACAACCACCCATGGTGTCGGAAACCCACACCCCATTCCAAAACCTCATCCTTTCCATCCCACAGTCTCTACCCCCAATTACTACGAGAGTCGTTACGACTACCCCACCTACTTACACGTATCACCAAAAACCCCCAATCTCATCTATCACTTATTCAGGATATCTTCCACCTACATCTATTCCCCCTTCACAGTTTTCATATTCGGCACCCCCATATAATGGGATTCCATCCACATCATACACCCATCATCAACCTCCCTTTACTACAGGAGGCACCCATTCCTCACAACCCACCAATGACCTCATTAGGATGATGATGGAAAAGATGCAAACATTAGAAGCATCAGTTTTTGGCTCTCGCAACTCCTTAACTTATGATGAAATCTGTAATGAGCCTATTCATCCATCTATTCCTATTCACCCATACCCTATACATTGGGAAATTCCCAAGTTCAACCGTTTCAACAGTAAAGAAGACCCACAACAACACTTGTGGTCATTCAAACATGGGTGCTATCTAATTTCCCATGATGATGCTTTACTCCTATGGACATTCCCCATGTCCTTGACAGGACCCACCTTAGATTGGTATAGTGGTTTACCTAGACATTCCATCTACTCCTTTAACCAAGTGGCTCAAGCATTCTTGGACCACTTCTCAATCAATGTCATCAAAAAATTCACCATGACTAACCTATACTCAACACGATAGTATGATGATGAATATATCACAGATTTCATTTCTCACTGGCAAAGTCTTATCAACCAATTAACATTCCAGTTACCTCAAGTTGAGCTTATAGAGTTGTTCACTAGAGCTTGTGCCAGACACATCTCACCAACTCTGTAGGTACAAAGCTTCTGTACCTTTGACGAAGCATTTACCATGGCATGAAAGCTGGAAATTTGTGCCATTGAAGAAAAGAAAATCCAATTGCGAAACAAAAATGCCGCATTCAAGTCAAATGACACTTCTTCATCTTCAAATCCCCAAAAAAATTATTCAAAAGCCAAAGGATCTTCCAACGTGGTAGTTCTCAAATCTGGTCCATCCCATCCATCTAATCAAGCCAAACCTTCCTCTAATCTTTCTCCCATTCAGACTTTTCAATTCCGATGGGAACAACGAAAGTACACTCTAATTGGAGAGCCCTATTCTTCAGTCTTGGAAAAGCTTCTTAAGGCCAGAGCCATTACACTACCCCCATAAAACCTCATACCAGTTTTGATCCCACTCGTCCTATGCCCACATGGTATAAGGAACATGACTATTGTAATTATCATCGCGTCAAAGGCCATAGTGATGGTAATTGCATAAATTTTAAGAACATTGTCCAGGAAATGTTAGATAATGGAGATCTCATCCTAGACAACCCAATGCACCAAAAATCAAAACTTGCATATATTTAAGAATCCATTCCCTAACCATACACCATCATCTAATCAAAATGGTGAACCTTCAACCAACGACAACAATGTCTGTGAAGTCCATGATGTTTTTGATATCGTACCAGTCGTTCCTCAATTTCCACCTATTCCATCTATCAAGGAAATTTTGGCATGAGCTCCTCTACCCATGGAGGAGCATACCTCATCCACTCCTTCACCCACAGAGGAGTCTTCTTCATCTCCCCCTTCACCCATGGAGGAGTCCACAATTTCTGTTGATGTCATTTCACCATCTACCTCGCAACCTATCGAACAATCAATGGTATTAACTCTCCTACCCGAAGAGAATCGTCATCACTTTCTCCTCCACCAAAAGAGGAATCTACCTCACCCCACCTACCATCTCTCCTACCCATGGGAGATCCTTTAGACATGCCACTACCTATTGGGGAAAATTCCCCATTAGCATTCTAGGATCCCATTGATCTGGTCTCGGCTCTTTTACCCACAGAGTCCGAGGCTAACCAATTCCCTATCTCACAGACATATTTTATAGGGATTGCCACTAAACCAACTACATCTCCTCTTACAAAAATGTCATTTTCATGACTGACCGATCACTTGGATTACGTTGATAATTCCATGCTTTGGGGACATCTTCAGCTCCCCTTTTTGACTCAAATGCAAATGTTTCCTACAGATACCTCCATGATCTATCCAAAGGTATTTCTAGCAACCAGATCGACCCTGACCATGCCTGTTGAAATGGATTCTTCTTCATCACCTTTACCTACATCCAAACCTTTACCCATGACTAAAACCATTCCTATGCCTAAGAACCTACCCACACCTACATCTTCATCCATATCTAGACCCATCACTACCTTGGGTGTCATGCCGACGTCAAGCCTTACCCATCCACCCATCAAATTGGATTTAGCCACATCTTCCCAAACCCACACCAAAATTATTCCTCCACCTAAAAGGAAGACCCAACCTTCTAGGCCACATACACCAGTCTCACCTACCACACCTTTGTCACCTTCGCCCCTTCCATCCATCCTAGGACCTCACCCATCAACCTTGGCCAAACAACCCCCTACCCAAGGAAAATCAAAAGCTAAGCAACCTACTTCTTCATCACAATCCTTTGTTACACCTAATTTACCTACACAACAAACACCCTCGCCCTCACCCATACATTTCTTACCACCTATACCTCCACCAGCTACCATAACCCCAACATTACCTATGCGACTTCAACCCATACATTCCACCCGGCCTCCACCAACCACTTCCACCACACCTCTATTGTCCCCATGGGTAACCCATCCTCTTCCACCATCTACTTTCCCTTCTGCATCACGTACTCCCACCTCACCTTTACCCAAGAAGGTGCAATCCAAAGACAAGAACCCACTACCCTCCAACAGGGTAGTTAAACCAACAACACCTTCCATTGCTAGTTCTTCTACCACACCTTTACCCAAGAAGATACCATCAAAACCTAAGACAATACCACCTACCAAACTAGTGGTCAAACCTATTCCACCTCCTATAACACCTCTTCCACCACAATCATCCACACCTTTACCCAAACCCACACTCACTTCCCACTTGTGATCCATTGGCAGGGTCCTACACCAACATTTTAGCCAACCTCTTAGAGACCTCAGTCATCACATTACCACCGCTTAGACCTTATGACCCCCTCAAACCCAAACCAAAAGGGTTTGATGAAACTAAAATTTGTGCCTACCATCATGTGCCAGGACATGATGTAGAGGGTTGTAAGGCTCTCAAAACCATTCTCCTCCAATTATGTCCTCCTGAAGAAAATTTTGACGATGATGATCTTCTTGATGAGGACCCTGTTCCATCTTCACCTATCACCATACATCCCTGCCCACTACCTATTCAACAACATGCATCACCACCTCCACAACCCTTTTATCCACCTCCAAAATTTGAGATCAACATGGTCTGTATCAGAGAGTTGGCCAAACCACCACCTAAATGCCAGTGTGCCCTACTCATTTCACAAGGTTCTTACCCCACATTAGGTTTTTTTCCATCATGTCATTATACTACTCATGACATACCTTCTCCATCTACCTCTTTCCCTCAGATTAACATGATCCAAGTTGCCACTCATGCCCAAAAGGAAAAAGGAAAAGAAAAAGCAACTAGCCCATCAACTAATCCTGTGCCCAATATACCATCTGCACCCACACCCAAAATCACCATTCGAGGACCCACATACCCTATTTCTGATGGGGTCACCCATCGTACAATGATAAAACAATTACACCAATCCCCTCTAAAAATGTCTTTGTATGATCTCATCCAAACCTCTGAATCTCATCGACAAGCCCTCATGGAGGTTTTACAATCCATCAAGGTTTTACCTAACGACCCCACACCAGTAGCCTCCATTATCACCCCTCACCACGTGGCCTCTCTTACCAAATCATCTCCTTCTTCTACCCCCATGCCCACTCATCAAGTAGCCACCCTCAATTTTTTTGATGAGGAGATCATACCTCTCTAATCAGATGACCCTGATCCCACCCTTTTCATCTCCATCTATATCGATAATATACACGTACGACGGTTATGATCGATGGTGGTGCTAGCATCAACATCATCTCCTCCCACATATACAATCAAATGTGCATCCCTTCAAATTACATGCATAATAACCCAGTTATGTTGTGCTCCTTCAATGACACCATCACTTCCACCCTTGGCACCATTATTCTTCACATTCGTGTGGGCCCTCACACTATCCCAGAATTGTTCTACATCTTAGAGGGGGAGTTCCAGTATAACCTGTTGCTTGGCCACCTTGGATTCAATTCATGGGTTGTGTTCCTTCAACTTTACACCACTTGTGTAAAATTTGAACATGAAGGACATAACTATACCATCCCAGCTGACCCATCACCATTCAAAACCTGTAACATGTTGTACCACCTAACGATGTCCTTGTACCAGTTAAGGCATCTACCACTACCACCACTTCTCCTTCACCCACAACCCCATCCACCAATGTTGCTGCCACCTCTCCCACACCTAACTCTTCTATTCCTACTACTACCACAACCTCTGTAGCTGACCCATCTACTTCCCAACCAACCATACCCCTCCTACCCAATCACCTAGTAATTCATCTATTCCCGCTACCCACATATCTACTACCGATCCCTTAGAGGGTGTTTTTCAATGCCTCACTCTAGGGGAGTACCGCCTCTACAATATAAACACATTCCTTACTCCACAAGAGTATGGTAACCTATGCCAACATCCTCATTATGACTATCACATAGGAGAGGTCTTCCCTTATGGTCCTCCCCACCTTCGCACCAACTTAACGTATGGGGGACTTGATACTTCCACCTATTCACCTGAACCACCATCCCAAACATGACCATTTTCATCTGACCTCCAATCTCTCACCAACCACTGCTTCACCCACACTTTCCTTCACCACTGTGCATGGAAAGGCTTTGGCTTTGGTTTTTACAAACAAGGTCGTCATACCGTCATCCTGTGTACCACCCGTAAACACAAAGACCATAGTGGTATTGGCTTTGCCAAACTATCCTCCAAGAAGGCCCATGTTGAACTCATTGAGGATGAAAAACCTTCTCCACCCCATCTACCAGCTTCACCACCTTCACCCACAAGTCTATGGATCCAGAATCCATTCCTCCTAACTTTTTTTTCATGAACACCATTTCCTTGGGACCTTTGACTTATCAACATGATGGTGAGGCTCCCTCTTCTCTTCCCTTCATGTATCCTGACATGATCGATGATGATACACCTTCTATTAACATCATTCAATGTCAGGATGATGAGTCTATCCTCACCTACCTTGGTGCAGAAGATTCTTATATTCACCGGTCATTTCCTTCTGAGATGTAAACCATGTTAAATGAATCGACCATCAAAGTCAATATTAACACTCAGGATGACCCGCACATTCTAAAGATAGGCCAATCTTTAGATGCTGCTGAACAAGAAGCTTTTACTTCTTTCCTCTGGGATCATAGCAACGCTTTTTCTTGGTCCTATGCTGATATGCCTGGTATTGACCCAAACATTGTGGTCCACAATATCATAACCATTCCTGAAGCCAAACCCGTAAAACAGAAGCTGTGGAAAATGCATCCTCGCATTTCCCTTCTTGTCAAAGAAGAACTTCAACACCTTCTCTCGGTTTCCTTCATCCTACCCATTGACTATCCCCAATGGATTTCTAACATCATTCCTATCACAAAAGTGACAGGGGGACTTCGCATTTGCATGGATTTCCATGACCTCAACTTAGCTTTCCCCAAAGATGAATTTCCTCTACCAGGTATTGACCAGCTAGTTGATCTCACCACTGGTCATGAGATGTTATCACTCATGGATGGTTTCTCAGGTTATAACCAAATATTACTCACTCCAGAAGATCAACACAAAACTTCCTTCATCACTCCTTGGGGGACCTTCTGCTATCGAGTCATGCCTTTTGGCCTTAAAAATGTTGGTGCTACATATCAGCGGGATATGACTTATATCTTCCATGACATCATGCATCACATATTAGAAGATTATGTAGATGACCTTCTTGCCAAATCCAAACATCAGCTGAAACATCTCACAGTCCTTAAGGTCATCTTTGACCGTCTCATCAAGTATTGTGTCTGCCTTGAACCCAAGAAGTGTGTCTTCATTGTTCTCTCAGGCAAGCTCCTTAGTTTCATCATTTCTTTATGTGGCATAGAAGTCGATCCTGCTAAAGTAAAGGCTATTCTCAAAATGCCTCCACCTACTAATCTCCACCAACTTCGAAGTTTTGCAAGGTAAGTTGCAATCTATTCATCAGTTTATTTCATACAACTTTCTGACCACTGCCAACCATTTCACCACCTCCTCAAAAAGGATGTCTCCTTCAAATGGGATGATGAATGCCACAAATCCTTTGATGCCTTAAAACAATACCTTCTCCAACCACCAATGCTCATTCCTCCTAAGGATGACCAACCCTTTTACCTATACATTTCTGCTACTGATCATTCCTTAGGTGCCATGCTCGCTCATCATGATGAGAAACACATAGAGAAAGTGGTTTATTACATAAGTCATACCCTTTTGGACTATGAAACTAGGTACACCCATGCCAAAAAACTCTGCTTAGCCTTAGTTTTTGTCACCACTAAACTTCATCATTACCTACTCAATCACAAAACCTTTTTCATCACCAATACTAACCCCTTACATTACATGTATGCCAAACCCTACCAACATCAATGTGTTGCACATTGGCTCATGCTTCTCACAGACCTGGACCTCAAATTCATCCATAAAAAATCTATCAAGGGCCAAACCATCATTGACCAACTTGCAGATGCACCCCTCTCTGGAAATCAATCCTCTAACTTTGATTTTCTAGATGAATCCATTGCTACCCTCTCTTTGGATGATACCATTTACCAAATGACCTTATTCTTCAATGGTTCCAAATGTCAGCATTGAGGTGGTGCAGGAGTTATCCTCATTCCTCTTGATGGTGAACCTATGCCTTTATCTTTCAAACTAGATTTTGATTGCACTAATAACATCACCGAATATGAAGCACTCATATTAGGTCTTCAAACTACCATCACCTTAGATGTCAAATCAATTAATATCTTTGGTGACTCTCAACTGGTTGTAAACCAAGTCAATGGTATATACCAGTGTCATAACGAAATACTTCAAAATTATAAACACCATGTCGACATACTTTTGACTACCTTTGACCGTTACGAACTTCAAACCACTCCACACTCCAGTAACAAATTTGTGGATACCATGGCCTGTCTTGCATCTCAGATACCTGCTTCACCCTCCGACTCAAAAATATTTGTCACAATACAAAGGTTGCAATCACCTTCTTATTTATTTCAAAATGTTAACCTCGTCTGAACCATTAAACTTGACCCACGTGACCTTTGGTATAAGCAGTTTACAGACTACCTTTCCCTTTCGATTCTACCTCCCAATCTTACTCGTAATGGACAATGCACTTTTCTCAAAAGAGTTTCTCGCTATGTCATTATGGGTGGCCTCCTTTATAAGTGTGGGATTCGACGGTATTCTCTTATGATGCCTTACAAGTTCTGAAATTCCCTACACCATCAAGGAAGTTCACGATGGAATTTGTGGAGGTCACTTCAGTGGCCTAGTTGTCACTAAATGCATCCTTCACCTAGGCTATTATTGGCCCACCCTCAACTGTGACTATTGTGACTATGTCAAATGTTGTGTGAAATTCCAACAACATGCTAATCTTCATCACACACCTAGTCATGCCTTACAGGTCACACGAGACCTTTGGCCTTTCTCTCAATGGGGTTTGGATCTTGTCGGAGAGATCAATCCTCATTCTTCACAACACCATCAATGGATTATAACCGCTACTGAATACTACACTAAATGGGTAGAAGCCATCCCCCATCTCTACAAAAGCTGAGAAAATTTGTGAATTCATCAACCATCACATTATTTGTCGCTTTGGTGTTCCTCACTGTCTCATCACTGATAATGGAAAACAGTTAAAAAACAAAACCCTACAAAAACTTTGTGACACCTTTGGCATTCAACTTAGTTTCTCTTCACCTTACTACCCACAAACAAATGGCCAAGTAGAATAAACCAATAAAAACATGAACAAAATTCTTATGAAAGTAGTTGACGATACTGGAAAGGATTGGCATACACACATTCCTTTCACCTTGTGGGCTTACCGTACTAGTATTCATACTTCAACTACTACCACACCTTTCTCTCTGGTCTATGGTACTAAGGTTGTCTTACCTCTCGAAGTCCAGATTCCATCTCTTCGCATCTCACTCCAAGACATGCTCAACGATGATGAATTTTGCCAGGACCATTTGGCACAACTTGAGTTATTAGATGAACATCATCTTAATGCTCTTGATCATCTCCAAATCTACTAGAAACGTATCAAACGTGCCTATGACAAATGTGTCGATGAGAAAACCTTCTAGGTCAATGACCTTGTCTTGAAGGAAAATCAACATGTAACCAAAGAAGAGAAAAGTAAACGGGGAAAATTTTCTCCTAATTGGCTTGGACCCTATATCGTTACTCATACCTATGGATCACATGCTTATCATTTGTCTTCACTCGAAGGTAAACCCGAACCTGAACCCCTCAATGCCTTGCATCTTGGACCATTCTATTGTTGAATCAAGTCCTATATCACCTTTTGTTTATTTCAAGCTCATCCCTTGAGTGCCCTTCACCTTTCATATTACCTATTCTTGGGGTCAACGACTAAACAAAAATCATGTGATTACCCATCACCTTTCAGCCTTATCTTCAATATGAGTACCACGACTCTACTCATGGCATGATTTTCATGGATACTTTTCATCTTTTTCAAGATGGAATCCCATGGTCATTCATCACTTGAAACCATCTCTTTCATAGTTAACCTTTGCATGCTATGGGTTTTGTCTTCTAAACAAGAGTCTAATCTTCCTCTATAGTCTTGTCCATGACTTAAACATCCAAAAAGTAAAATAATTTCAAAAGAAAAATGGGATTCAACTCCTTGAGTCAAACTTCCAGCAAAGAGATGACTCCCTCAAAAGGGACATCTCTTCTCTCTATCTCCCTGCTATAAATAGACTTCTCCCTCGAAGGACAACTATACAAAGCTAGCCATACTGCACATAATCTATCATAAAAGGTGAGTATCATTGTAAAAACAAAATCAAATATTTAGAATCTTTTTGCACTGATCAAATTCACGAAGACCTCAAGGAGACAATATACTCATCCCACATAGACTTCCCGCATCAATCAATCTATCAAAATAAAAGCCAAAAGAAGAAAATAATAATTGTTTTGTCATGGACTTGCCTATTTTGATCTTGGGTCTCTTGTCAAGTAGGCATGCTATCTTACACCAAGTTATGCTAAAACCAACCATTTTCACCTCATTTCCTTTTAACCCTAATCTCCTACCTTCTTAAGGGACTTGTCGCAAAAATGACATTTCGTGATCATGTGACTTTCTTCACCCTTAGCATAGTCAATCATGCAACGCCTTTAGGGTCTTATGTTCATAAGCCCACCTTTGGTATGGTAGTTACTTGTTACGGTTCTTCCAATTAGGTGGATCTTTTGATGTCACCTCTTAGTGCAAAATCACAGCTTCCCTTGTAGATCAGGCTTCTAGGTTGATCACTATACAGGACATCCAGTGTGATTGCACAACATTTAAGAATTCCTCTTTCCAAACGTGGGACCATTGTGAAACTGAGAGAGGAATCCCAGAGAAGGCTGGTTCCTGCTACCTAAAATACCTAGACTCAACAATGCCTAATTCCAGTGCAGGCAAGACTAATCTAATCCTAATCTAACCATGCCAAGGAGACATGAGAGAGAGAGAAAGAGAAAAAAAGAACAAAATCCTACACTAAAACGGTGATACACCAGAGAAGGAGAATGTTGAACCTCTATTGAAAACTGCTTTGGGACAAAGAGAGGTGAGCAATTAAGGATGGACAGATGCATCACAGGCCCAAGGATATATTTCACACAGAAAATCCCAAAACTCCATGAACACAGCTCCAAACCTGCAATGATTCAAACATGCACAGATACCTGCAATGAAGAGAGGCAAGAAGAGCATACAAGCTTTGGTCTAAACGAGCAAGGATGGAAGATGCATCACCTAAAACACGTTTATAAGTTGCTCCAAAAGTTTGCACAGAACATCATTTCATAGTTAAAGGCAAAAAATACCATTACAGAGCAAGGGAGGAGGTTCAAACTCCATTTCCAACCCTAGAGAAGAAAAGAAGGGATGGCAGAGCAGAAAAGATGAACAACATTGTATTATGTCCCATTTAAAATGAGCCAAATCCAGCTTTATAAAATGCATGGGTCGAGCCCAGGAACAGACAAACATAGGAAAACATGTAAGCAACCCAACCATTGACCAAAACACCATTCTTCATTATGAATAGGTGGTTGAGACATCAAACTTAACATGGCCATGCTGAAGAATTTAATGCGACCCATGTGCATTAACAACTGTAGTTGTTGAAAAAGTAAGCTCTAAAAATGATCACATGATCAAATCTTGAAATTTTCTCACCAAGATTTAAATCTTTCCAGACAACACCAAAATTCTATGTAAATCCCAGAATCATCAGACACTATCATAAGCTAACCTATATGCTCAAGAACATGAAAATTTTCAAGCTATGGATCAAAAGAGCATGTAAAATGATGAAGAAGTAGGCTCTACAAATGACCAAAATGATGAAATCTTGAAATCTTTCTCACCAAGATCTGCCACCTTGATAGCAACGTGGCACCACATTGGCATATGTAAATCTCTTGTCCTCAGCACTTGCAAACACTTTTTTCTAACCTACATGCTCAAAAATTGAAAATTTTCAAGAAATTGACAAAACTAGCATTAAAATGTTGCCAAAGTAAGCTCTAAAAATGAAAACATGGAGAAATGGCTTGAATTTTCCCCTCAATTCCAAGGTTGATAGACACTTCACCTCCTTCATACCTTTCCAAGGAAGACCCAACACATGCAAACTCAACAATTTCCATGTTAAGAAAAACAAGTTAGATCAACCCTTTTATACCAGGCGTGCCAAATGTGTGCATGTATACTTAGCTTAATGCTAAATAGTGAAGCAAGAACTACCACCTAAAATAGTTCTACAATTTAGCCCCTAAAACAAAGCCCTTTGACCATCATGATAATTTAAACTCTGGGTTAGATACCAGCATGTCATAAATACAAACTTTGAAACTAACAATGCTAAATATTTGCGCCCTTCCTCTATGTCTCTAATGTCAAATAAATGCTTGGACCTAAGTAAGCTCCATGGCCCAAAATAGTTCCTCGTCCTTAATGTTGGCCGATGAACCATGGAATTGTTTGATTGGCTAATCTCCTTTCTGCTTTTAGTCCTTCGGGATCTACAAGTCCCTTTTGTCCCTTCTCCCATATGTCCTAGTAGCACTTTCTCTGTTTCGAGGCTTAACCGACCGGTTCAAGATGATGAACGGCTCAAAAGGGCAATTGTTCAAGACTCTTAGTTCTCATTTCGCTATATCCTTTGCATTTCGCTACTCAAAGTAGTCTTGTCCCTTGTAACTGTCCCGCTCAAAAGTTAGGTCATTTTTCTTTATATAGCCCAAAGGATCGGCTTCTCGCACATTCTCATGTACTTCTGGGATAAAGGTAAAATATGATTAGGGGCCGCCTGGAGGCTTTTCAGCCGATCCGCATCTTTATGTCCCACAGGTAACCTACTTTGCAAGGACTAGGGTTTAGTACATGTTTAGCAAGTTTCATGGGAGTTGGGGGGTGTTTTAATTAATCAAAGGTGATTAATTAATAGGTAGGTGTAAGCTTATAGAAGCCAATTAGAAGAATATCTAGTGTGATTTAGGCTATTATAAGGGGATTAAATCAATTAAATATTGATTTATTGGTTAAATGGAAGGGAAAGCTAATTAATTAATAATAATTAATTAGTCTAGGTAGAAGGGGTGATTTATTAACGGAAGGTCATTAATTAGGGTATTTGTTGGATAGGCAACTTAATTAATTAGCTTAGTGTAATTAATTAATGATACATATGAGGGAAAATGAGTACTTTTGACGATATGTCGTTGATTTGCGACAATTGCAAGGGGATAATTAGCACAATTTAAGTATTTAAATTGCTAACTGGGCGTAATTAATAGGCTTAGATCAAGGGCTACACCACCCATTCCTCTATCTCACAACATTATTCCCTAACTTACTGGAGAACAACATCAGGCCTAAGACCCATTTTCACCGGGGCTAGGCAGGTAACACTCAAAGGGCATGCGGCCCTTGAAGGCTAGCTCAGCCACTCTTTCACCCTAACCAACTTTCCCTCATTTTTTCTATCCAGATTCTACTTTAGTTTCCATTTCACATTAAACTTGGAAATGAAACAATCATAAAAACATACATACCTACCATTTTATAACATCACCATACCATACATCATCATTTATTTTCCATAAAAACAACAACTTGATAAATTAAATCAAACACAACACCATGACCAAACCATGCTTAAATTACCAAGACTCCACCATGATCAACTCACCCATACCCAAAATTCCCTAGACCCTTAACCATGCCTAACTAACCTAGACTTAACCATGCCTAAATGACCTAAACTCAATTATGTCTAAATGACCTAAATTGCACAAGCCTAAACTGGCCTAACTCAATCATGCTTAAACCAACCTAACTCAATCATGCCTACATAACCTAAACTCCATCATCCCTAAATTACCTAGTTTCCATCACATACACAATAAAAATGGAAATTAAAAACATAGATATACCATCCATCTATTAAAGCATCTATATAACTAGAAAAGTATGTGTATCCATACATATGTACCTAAGTAAAAAATAAATACATGTATCTTAGATACATCATCGTTATCATCACAAAAATTCTCATGACATGCATCAGCCGGTGTATATGCAAAAACTGATACACTGAGCATATATGGTGACTAATCATCACCCCACCTGATATCCATACTTGTATCATTTGTCTGCTCCTCTCAGCCTGTCGGGTGCCCTTCCAACATCTCTCCACCTTGCATGGGTCTCAGTCTCATCTCCGCCTGGCCTACATCTAGGTATGGCCTCTCGTGAACTTGTGGCCTCACCCTGAACCTATCTCTGGGCTTGTTGACCCCCTGTGTCTCTCTGAGATATAAGTGTGAGAGATCATCCTCTCACACACTACCCATTGTTCCCTATACTCATCATAGGAAGGGACATATATTCTTACGGTCATCAGGTGATCATGGTAATATTGCACCTCATTCAGGGCATCCCTGAACCTTTCCATCGACACCATCTGAGGTGGTGTCATAGGTCTCATAGCAACCTATTAGCTCTGTCCTTATAGGGCTGGCCTTGGACCATGTACTTATGTACCCTGTCCTCCTCCCTGTGCCATGGGACCTTGTTCCATTATTTTCTATGATATGGGACCCTACCCCTAAGCCTGTGGAGGTGCCTGTGCTATAACCTGGTCCTATATGGCCACAACCTGAGCTTGTGCAGTGGCTAACTAGCCCTAAAAACCTTCTATTTGAGCCTGTAAAGTGGCTACCTATCCCCCGTCTCCATCACAACCCTGTATGAGTAGTTGTCTCTATGCAACATGGGCCTGTAGGGCTATCACCTGTGCCTATAAAGTGATAACCTATGCCTCTGACGATGTGAGCTGCCCCTGTAATACTCCAAGTTATGTCTAAAGGGTGGCCACCTGACCCTGTAAGGTATCCCTATATACTATAATGGTGGTTAAGTCAGGTTTGGCCTCTGACCTCGATGGTGCTGCCCACCACTGCTACTATCCGTCCCTGACTCCTCCTACCACTTTCCTCCCACCCTGCACAGTTAGATGTGGTGGATAGACATAGGCCTCTCCATGTCATCTCTCCTATACTATGGGAATCATGGAAACACATCCTATGGCATCCCAAACTGCCATATTACCCTATTTACAGGTATCATCTCATGCTCACCGGCACGGTGCCCATCTATCCATTCGAGCATCTGCAACTCTTCCAACTCCTCTACCATGTCCCTATATGAAGGAAAGCCAACATATGGCCACCAAACAATATCAACCCCAAATAACCCCCCCCCCATCACTTTCCTGTAATATGCAACATCATGTGTGTCCCTCGTTACCCTGTGTTTTCCACCAAGTGGTACCCATCACCTGTAGCCAACCCTAACTAAGCCATCCCCAATACAATCATGTCAGGGTAAACCAAATTGATGCACACATATGATGTGCTTATATTACCAATAGTGTAGATGGAATGTGCAACATAAACTAAACCCCCACAACCTCCCATAGGCCTAAAACTCTCTATATAGCTACACCAAGAATGTCGGTGACCAGTAAAAATGGACCCTCTCCTCCATCATGTCCTGGAGAACCCCCATCAGTGCTCATGGGAATCTCCCACCCTCCGCATATGGCAAGGAAAAGCAGCATACTACCTCCATCATCAGGATCACCAGCCTCGTCTCCTGAGGATGAGAGGTGTAGATCTCTCCATAGCTGAGGCTTGCACTATGGCACCTCATCTCACCCATCGCCTCCCCAAAAATAGTCACTATCAGATCCTCTGATGCCTCTGAAGTAATAGAATAAACTTATCTACCCAACTATCAATAGTCATATGATCCTGTATACATCCTCCAGGGTGATAGTGATCTCACTCATCGGTAAGTGGAATGTCGTTAGTCATTGAGTATGACCATTAAACTCAGATCTCTAGCTACACACGTGTAGCATCAAATCCCACGATCAACCAACATCTTTCATGTGCCTCCACTCCTTCGCAGTCACACTCAGTCATATCATTATCAAAAGAGGTGGTACTTTATCCTACATTCGCAGCTAGTCCCTAGCCTACATCCAACAAAACTAAAACATTATTACAACCTGACTACCTTCACTTATCTATTAACCCCCCAAACCATACCCAACCGCACAAATCCTACTCACCCCATTTTACCTTATTAACCTACTAGCCTCCTACCCCATTATAATTATGACTCACCATTCTAAAAACATCATTTCACCTACTTGACCTATCCTTTACGTCAAAGCTAACATTCTACCCCCATCTCTCTACATGTACCCAACCTTCTCCATGTTTGCCTATTTTTCTTGCCCACCTAACATTTCTGACCCTTATTTATCATTCACCCTGACCATCACTATTTATCCTTAACCGACATCGGTTTAATTTTACCGATGTCGGTCACCTAAGACCAGACTGATGTCAGCTAAAGCAAACCAACATCGGCCAACCTTAAACCAACGTCGGTCTCTGTCGCGGCACCCAAATTGAACCCCCCCCCATCTACCAAAATCCCTAAAATAATCTACACACCTACTCTATCCTACCCAAACCTAACCTAACTTCATTCGCACCCCTATTTACACTACATTGGACCTTCCCCCTCCCTCATTTCATTCATTTTACCTACAAATTCACAATAACACTCCCACCCAAATTTTTTTAATCCAAACAAATTTCAGCACACTAATTTCAACCAAAAGAATGGAATCAGATCGATTCCTACCTCATCTCAGTTCCATCTGCATGGTAATACATTTGGCTGTTGTGCTGGTGGCCCACCCAAACCCTCTCCCACCTCTACCATGACACAAATCTACCTCAAATGTCCCCGCAAATCCAATCACTCAAACTGATCTCGTAGACCCACCAATCAAATGCCAATCACCCACCACGAGGCTCACCAACTCAACTCTCTACCTCGTCCTATCGCTTTCCACGAGGGAACTACCACTCTTTCATTTTCACAAATGACAAAAATTTCAAATGAATCCATAAAATACGGATTTTTCCTTTTTTAACCCTAACTCGACATGACCGACATCGGTCATACCAAACCGACATCAGTTACTTTATAACCAACATCAGTCACCTGTCATTACCATTTTCACCCCATTTTTCCCATTTTGACCTCAACTCATTATTACCAAATACCCTTTGACCTTACCCACACTTATTGCAACCTACCTATAAGCCCAAACCACCCCTACATTTCCTTAATTGCATCTAGGGATTTTTTATTTTACCTATGTTGTTTTAGCCTAAACACCATATCTTGCCTTACCCATGCCATGACCTATTTACCTTGACCTGACCTAATTGGAGTGACCATTAACCTTTTGTACTCGCTATACCTTGCGATGTTTTTACCCATGTTGTTTGGCCTAATGACCTTACCTTGCCTATTGTCGTGCCATTTATCCTGACTAAACCTTTGGTGTACCAGAACATACCTAAACATTCCTACACCTGACCTACATTGTGTTTCTAGACCATATCCTATGCCTTAGATACCTTAATCACTTCACCCTTGCTTGGATAAACCTATCAACCTTGGATAATGTAGAGTTTGCAAGCTCTTCAACCTAGTACCGTGTTGCAGTTTATACATGTGCGTGTGTTTGATTACCATTACCATTACCCAATTTGACCCTGGCCCATTACCTATTACCTGATTTGACCATTACCCCTAATTTGACCATTAGCCTATTACTTATTCCCAAGTTAACCATCACCCTTTCCCATCTTCCTCATTCCCTTACCTAGCTTCACTTCCACTAACTACACATTTATCAAACCAATCACCGACTTCCTTATAACACCTCATCAGTTCCTGTTTTAATGGAGATTACCTTTAGCCCACACTTGGGGTAACCTTTCTCTCACCCACACATGGGGAAATCACTTTCTATTTTTGTTAGTTTCACTTACCAATAAAAGTTGTGTGACAAAAATGGGGAGAAATGTAGACATGAAAATTAGGTCGTACCACCATTATATCCCTATTAATTAAATTAACCATACCTTACAGATTAATTTCCCATAGTGCACATGATTAATTAATTATTAATTAATTTAATAAATATCCTCACTTGACCACCTCACCTAACCACATCACTTAGACACCTCATCATGGACCTATTCTTAACATGTTTCTTTTAACTAAGACTCAATTTCTACTTACCATAACTAACTGAGACTTAGTCTAACCCTAAAATCAAATGCCTATTCTTTCTCTAACAACATGCCCACTTATCTAAGTGCAAAATACCATTTTAGACCCAAACCAATGGGCAGAACTGGCCAAAAGATAGCCAAGATCTGCTATTTTGGAAAACCTAGGATTTCCCACCGTAACTGATGTCGGTTAACCCTAAACCGATTCCAATTAACCTAAATCGTTGTCAGTTACCATATATTTATTTTGGTAACCTTGTTCCAAAGGTTGGAAAATTTCAAGTTCTGGAGAAAGATCTGCATGCAAGCTGAAACCAGGGTTCTCTCATGTATCTAGAAGACATAAGTATACCTAGCCAGAGGCCCAATCTAAGCATTGGAGTCTCATCTAAAAGTGTTGGCATTCACAGGAGCATTCTGGGAAGCACTTCCATTCACAGAATATTTGGGCTCCACCAAAAATCCTCAGCACTTCACCATCATCCGTTCAGAACCTGTAAGCACATGGCATCGAGTAAGTAGAATTCCCTTTTACTCTCGTTTGTTTAAATATTGGTATTTCCATTCATTCTTTCTCTGTATTACCCATCTCCCAATTATCCCACACCTTTATTTTCCTAGCAAGGTACTTGTTTGAATTCTCACCTCCATAAAACCCTTTCCATTCAACCTCTAAGACCTTTCTTATTCCTTGAAACTACATTCAATTCCTCTAAGGTCCTCTGTACAACCCTAAAGAACACTAAAACCTCCATTGCCATAGTTCAGTCCTTTTCCATAGTGACAGATATCAGTCACCCTTGACTAGCATCAGTCATCCCCATACCATCATCGGTCACAGTGAAAATAACCCAAGCCATATTAGTCAACTAAAACCTATGCCAAAATCTTACAAAATCCTTACCAAACTCCATTCAAACCTTCTTAACCCATTTTCATACACCTATCAATCCTAGACAAACTCTCTTCGGTTCCTGTGAAGTTATAAAAGACTTGAACATGTATTTCTGACCTTCAGTGATTTTCTACAGTGACTGATACCAGTCTCCCTTGAGTGACATCGGTCATACCTACACCGACATCAGTCTCCATAACTAGTAATCCTTCCTATAACAGTGACCTAATAACCTTCACCCAAATAACCCAAAACCACCCAAAACCTGATCCTGACCTGTTCTAATCACCTTGGATACCTACCCAACCCAAAACATGACCCAACCTCGGTTAGATCTAATTTTTTATTATAATATTTGACTTAATCTAATATATTGTTAATAAGTTGAGATACTGAAATCAACTTGTTAGCAATATGACCTCTATTTCTTGCATTTTTGTTCATTTATTTGATAAACAATGGATTGACAGCCATCTAGGAAGTATCACACTTCCTAAATCTAGCATAGGCTAGGTAGTCCACTAACATATATTGTTTAATATTCTTCTTATGGTATTTTTTTTCATTCATAGGTTGTTCCTCCTAGCAAAAAGTAAGTTCTTGCAATCAACATTGGATCGGGAAATCAGAACGCACGCATTCTACCTTCCACCTTCATTTCACATGTATTCCTCCTCACCTTTACCTTATCTATTTTTCTCATATGTACGCAACTTATTGGTGCAACAAAGACACTTGGGTGAAACACACTATTTTTTGGCCTATCACTATGTTGTATTAGAAGAGTTCGTGACAAACAAAGGAATAAACAAAAAACACTGAAATAAATGAATATACATTGAAAAAATAGTAACTCAGCGTGTATGGTTGAAAAAATAACAGGTCAGAATGAAACCCATTACTAAATAATAGTAGTGTATGATCAATAACAACTCTGTATTTTGAGACTATAAAATGCATGGGTGAAAAACCCAATTTTTTAGAAAATCACTACACTGTAGTAGAAGTGTTTGTGTCGAATGAATGAATAAATAAAATACACTAAAATAAATGAATATACCCTGAAGAAAAAATAATTCAATGTGCATGATTGAAATAACAATAGGTCAGAATGAAACCCATTAAACAAGAACACAACACCATGTATAAATGTGTATGAAATGCCGAAATGTGATGAATCAACAGAGTTTGTGCTGAACGAAAGATTAAACAAGAACATGCAAAAAAACAACTCATTAATGAATGAATATACGTTTGTAAAGTTGGTAATGCTTGATTAAACAAGAACATGCACAAAAAAACTCAATATTGAACAAATATACGATTGTAAAATTTGTATTACTTACGAATGTTCTCATTGCACAAAACTTGACAATGGGCTTACCTCGTCTTCATATCTGTTGTAGGGTGTAAAGGTTGTTCGAATCCATTGTAGGGAAAGGAAAGGGTGTTTGGATCCATCTCAAGGTTGGAAGGGGCTGGAATGTTCAACTTCCCCTCGCATACACACTGTCAAATGTAATGCCATGTAATTAATCAGGACATTGAATGCCAAAATAGTGCACATGTAAAAGTGGTCGGTGAAGGCTGACATTGTAGTAGGGAATGATGTTAAGTGAATTGAACGTGACTTTTTGTGGAATAGATGTTAATTTCTCTGCTTTCCACATAGGTATAAACATATTTTGGCGAGGGAAAATTGACTTTTCAGTTCACTATGTAATTTTTTTAATGTTTGGTATAGTGGGCCCGCTGCGTGGTGATTGACATGGCAGCACGGTGGCTTCCCCACTTTTTGACATTAAGAACAAAATTTGTGACATGTAGGGAAAAAATTAGAGCCCATAATTGCCATGAATTTAGTCAGGACATCATTAAACATATAGTGCTCAACGACTGGCGCCTTTTCCCTATCTACTTAGGCCATGGCCTTGTTGAGAGGGGATATTTAAATATCTTAATAGATTATGAAAATGTAGAGGCATTTTAACAGTATTAAGGTCTGACATTTTTATTAATTTTCTCGACAATACATGGTGAGAGTTTTTAAGATATCTTTGTAAAAAAATTAGGATCCTTTAGCAAATTTTTCTCTAAATTCATAATAAATTGATGGAAAAAATGGGTATTATGTGTTAATCAACAAAAAGCAACCTAAATTGTAGAAGGAATTATCATCCCCGTAGCCACCTCTTAAGTTCAGTGAGCAAAAAAAGCGGAGCTCCTATTTTCCCAGCTAAGATTCATTTTTTATTATAGTTGGCTTAAAAAAACATCACGAGTCATTGTGCTACCAAAAAAGGAGTGGAAGACCTTCCATAAGACCATGCCCTTAAACTGTCCTCCTAAAAACTTAATGATCCTTATTTTTAGAAAAATATTTTAAAATTCCTTGTTTCCTTATATTTTCTGTTTCATGGGATCTCCCATTTAATAAAAATAGGAACAACAACAATGAAAAACTTTGCTAAAGGTATCACGATATTTGGAAGGGGATAAAGCCTATATTGTTGCAAGAGCTAATAAAAAATATTCATAAGAATTATTACTTATAGTTTTATTTAATTCACAAATTTTTTTGTGTTTTACATCAGGGTTATATAGTACATGATCTATGTTTTTTTTCCTAATTTTCAAAATACTAATATTAATATATAAGATACATTTAGTTGAAAAATGTTGAGATCAATCTAGTTGAAAAATATTTTATCAATCTAACTAGACCATTGTGTTAGGGTCAAAAAATGTGTTTGAGAGAAAAGAGGGGTTAAACACTTCTCTATATGTCTAAGATATGTTTTCAATTGAATTCTTGAAATAGAAAGTAAAAAAATATGTGATAGCCAAATGTACATCAAACTTAAGGTTGAAATTGCTCTTTGATAGTCAAATATACATCAAATTTAAAGTTTGGAATAAGCGTTGACAACTCACACACATTACAATCCACAACCACCATCGATTACCATTGTGTAGATAAATGGATTTCAACTAGTACATATAGTTTAAATACAAATATATGAAAAATGACTAGAGATATCAATCTCAAGGCCCTTATAGTGGGATTTTAGCATATCACATTATTAATAACTACATTACCTCATTCATGAATTTCCCACTTAATGTCGTGGCAAGTGGTGTAATTTTACTTGCTCTAATATGTGAGGCTTGAATAAATATTTCTGGAAAAAAAAAAAAAGATTCTAAACTTTACCTTATGGCCAAGATATTGTGATTTTTCTATTGAATTATTTGAGAAAAATGGAAAAAAATATTAGTGATAGTCAAATCAATGTTGAATTTAAGGTTAGAATTAAAAGTGAAAACACTCATGGACTGTTGCCAAAATAATTTGTCGCAAGGGCAAATTAATGGTTTTTACCAACAATCATAGGACTAGGTCCCTCCACTTGTGAATGGGGAGGCTCCGATTTATTGAATGCAGGGAATAATTAAATTTGTGGGTGGTCATTAGGCTGGGGATCACACGGAAATACTCCACTAAACTTGTGTCAAATTGCTTATATGGAATACAAGGGAGGCATTTGCTTGGAGAGAGGTAAAGGGGAGGTAGGAAAATAAGGAGAGGGATAAGGTTATGAGTAGGCACTTACAAATTTCATTGACATTAACCAGAGTAGGACCACATCTAATAGGAAGAAAAAAATTATGTAAGCAATAACAAGATTAAAAACTCAAAGACACAAAGTTCAATTGATTTATTTGTCAAAGATACAAATTTCTTTCTTGGTGGTTCAATATTACAAGGCTTGCATAGTTGAAAGTAGGGAGTATAAGAACATTTACAAAGAGATATAATAAATATATTCTTACTTGTAATAGGAGAACAAAAGCTACTAACCCCTTGGAATGGAGAAACTATCCTAATATATAGACTTATAAAATGTCTCTTCATCTCTCCCTTAAGTGACTTTTCACATTCCTACCACTCATGACCTTTCATATTCCTATGGGAATAGAGATGAGTCATTTTCTTATTAATGAAAAATAAATCTTACAATTTTTAAAATTAAAAGGTCGCTTAAGTGAATAAGATGAACAATCCAAAAAAGTACATTCCCAACGAAGAATTAGATTATAGAGAGGGAGGGAAGAAGAGATAGAAGAAGAGAGTGATAAATCTGAGGATGAATATGCTTCCGATGCTAAAGAGTTTTCTCTCGGTGAATTATGTAGAAATGCCCCAAGGATGAACTCCTTTCCTTTGACCTCCTTACTAAACCGAGCTGTTGTGAGTACAATCTATTCTGCATGTGGGATGCATACATACCCCAAAGCACTGGTCCAAGTCTTGGTAATACCACCAATGGTCTTGAACTATGTGAGCCAAACTTTATGATCTCTTACAGTATTAGAGTTGGAGCCTCTAATCTCTGCAATGAATTCCAATTTATCCTCATTAAAGGAGAAAGGATCTCCTCCTTATTTCTAGACCAATTCTTGGAAAGAGCTTAGGATTCCCTCCAAATATGAATGTTCACTAAGTGGAGGTGATTTGAGATTCTGCACACTCTTCCTGATATATTCCAAGATTTTTGATGCATGCTCCTCACAATATTGAAGTTATGAAATAACATCATTTATCATATCACACCCGACGCTCATTTTGCATTACCACATGGGACACAAATTATTGGAGACAAACGTGAAGACATTTTTTCTCACCAAGGAGTGAGAATCAAGATAACCCATCTCAGATACCAATGGGAAAACACTATCCCAGTGGGATATTTTTTTCTCAACCTCAACTTTTGTCATTTTCACCTTATAAATAGTGGCTAGGGAAAAATTGAGTAGAGAGAGAATCTCATAAAATAATTCCTTCCCTTTTCAAGAATCTTCTCCACCCATTTATTGTTGTCTCCCCTGCATAATGTACCCTTGATCTCTCTTCATCACTTGGGGATCAAAGCTGTTGATAGGAGATAAATCTTTAACTGAAGGAAGTGGAGTCACATTGGGATATAATAATAATTACTCATAAGTATTTAGGGTTCTCACATGCTCCTCAAATTTTTCCATATTCTGCTTATTCTTTTCATATCTTGTTAGCAACCAAGCTGTGGAATATTTGAACAAATGCACATCTCCCTCTTGTGTGGCCTACCCAAATAAGATCCTAGTCATCTCATAATCAGTACATGTCATCTCTCTCATGGGTTTTATCACTTTAGGGCGTGCAACTTCCACATACTGAGATCCAGAATCCTCAGTGAAGAAATGAAAAGTTGTCAGAGGTTTTATGGTGCACTTAGTTTTGATGCACTTTGAGATGGCCTCAAAGTTAGGTGTCATTACTTGTTACACTATTCTTGATTCTCCTCCAAGTAACTCTTGTACCCATGGGAAATTGTCAGCCGGTATAGACACAAATTTAGGCACGAATGAACTCTCAGGTGCTTTATATAGAACCAGAGCTTGAATAAGATGAGATGACTTAACCACCTTCGAGGAAACACTTGCATTTCAGGGATGATTAGGAGATTGAGATGGGTCAATTTATCCTAGCTCAAGTGTCTCAATGAGATTTTCTCTGACCTTTTCCTTTTTTTAAAGCCTCCCAAGGGGAGAAACTTTAGTGCACTCATCTTCTACAAGCTTCCTCTTAGAATATTCTTCCAAATGAGCAGATTTTGTGACCCTATCAGGTACTCTGAGAGAAGAAGTAAGAGACACTTGCTTGGATGGATCTAATGAACCACTAGATTCAATGAAAGAGGCCCTCTTCTACTTAAACCAATATTTTTATCTTTGAATCATTACCATGGTTCTTTCTTTGATGTCACTAGATTCTCAAATGTTCCACAGAGTAGGGTAAATAGGAGATGATTACACTCCTTGGTACACAAGATCAAATAGATCTGATTCATCATCATTCATTCCTTCTATGAACCATTCAAACTTCAAATCCATCATATGATCTACAATCATCCTCATATAGTCTTGCCTCATGTCCTCAAAATCATCAGTGCAGTTATCCCAATAGTCTTCAATTTGTAGAATGTGATGCAATCCTAGCAAAAATAAAGTCTCAGGGATCTTCCTACTATCAATGTCTGGTCGAGATACATAGGAATACAAATTGAAGTCTAAAAAGGAGGTTTCAATGTTTGTTACATCCATTACATTTTTTCATGAGTAAATCCTGAGGGAAATAGGGAAATATACATGTTTATTCTTTGTACTTTTACACCTGGTGTGAACATGAGACAACTACCTGCACAAATCAATCATGATGATCTTATCACTTGGGTACCTTGTTAAATTTTGAGGCATAAGATCAAACCCTCCAACTCTGATATAGGTGAAGATGGGAAACAGAATGAAATACTTCCATATTTTTTGATCAATCCAGTTGCTTGAGGTGAAATTATTTTCTCAAGATTTCCTTCGAGTAACCTTATGATATACATGGTGAATGTGTCATTCACCCTTGAGAAGTGAGAGTTACTTTCCCGATATGTGAGATGAGGATACTTCTCATATGCTAAATAATTTTGTGACACATTTGAGGCAGAGGAAATACCTCAGAAGGGCCTTATGTATGTGAGGGCATATACTAGATAAGAAGTCATTGTAAATTTCCTAGATGTGGGCAACTGCAGTAGTTGATGGAGAAGGTTATTGCTTATGATTCGCCCCCAGTAAATCATCTGATCTCCTTTTGTGACCACTAAGATGAATTGAGCCATCCATTATTATAAGTCCTTATTAGTTTCTTCTCCCATCACCCTATTAAGTAGGACTATTGCATCTGAGCATGCCTTATGGAATTCACTTTGAGACCATGTTTTTGGGATCTGAGGAGGATTCCTTCCCTGTTTGAGCCATGATTCGATCACTAATTCTTATAAGTATTAACATGTTATTTCCCATTCTTGAGAGGAAAATTTCCAAGTGATGATCACCATATTGTTGCAAGTGGGAATTTTCAGACATTGAGAGATGCCTTTCAGATTAAGGAGTGCTAGAATTAAATTGTCATCTGCCAGAATTATTCTTGAGTCTGGATCATAGTGTTGGGCACAAGCTAGGACTAGCTATGTGCTTTGAACAAATAATGGATGACCACTTGATCTAAATATCCCACCTGAGAAGATATTTTACTCCATGGGTTCATGAGGTTCACTCATCATTATAGCTTTCAAATCTTCCAGGTCGATGTTTGTCACATCACTGTCACCCACATTAGGATACTCAGTGTTTAATGTGCAAATTAGCTCTTAACCAAAATACTTGACTTCATGGTGACTGAAGATGGTGAAACAGATGGGAGATAGCTGAGTATGAATGATTTGACCCCAATCCCAACACTTACTTTTTTTAGCAGGTCCCACCTCAGATGTCTATTTTTGGTAAGTTTATCAAATTGTCATTTTGAGTGTTTTTGTCTTGAAAGGAGTGATGGTGACATGGAAAGTAGCCCATTTCTGAAACTTACTATTTTTATAATGTGAGGACATGGAACAACTTACTATTTATAGAAGGTGGTACTCTTGATGTCATAATGGGATAAAAATGGTCCTCAAAAGTTTAGCTTTTTCTTTGGGATATTATGCTCCAATTTTCAAGGTTTTTAATCACCAAATTTTTGTAGATTTGAAAAGGTAAGTGCAATGGCTGAAATTTTCTTCTGGTTGTAAAAATCACTCATACCATGAATGAGGTTAAGATTATACTCAATAGAAAGGTGTTTTTGCAAGAAGAACACTGGTGAAATTTCAAGGAATTTTGAGGCAAGGTTTTGCAATTATGAGAAAAAAATTGTTTTCAAGCATGAGGGTTCCTAGAAATTTTCATCAATATAGCAATTCAAAAATGGAGTTTGGGGGTGTATTTAAAAATTGTAAAAAATTACTAAGTGTTTATACTTAATCATTTCTCTCCTTTATGCACCTTAACTCATCTTAAACTCAACCAGGATTAACCCAGGTCAGTCGGGGGTTAGAGGGTGAGTCACACCCAAAAAATTAGGGGAAATATGAGGTGAGGTTGAAACATAGACATCAAAGTGTGCTTTGCACTAGATATTGTCAAGTGTTACATTGGGAAAATATGTGAGGAAGATAGAGGGGCTAAAAATGGGTCTCCGGGGGTTGACGGGAGCTTTTACATGTGACTAGAGCTTAGTATGAAAGGTAGGGTGAATTTTTGTGTCCCTCTTGTCCCCTTGGATATTGTAAAAATGGTACAAGGGACAAAAATCCTTGAAAATCGTGCCACAGGTCTTCTTGCAATGAGGAGGGGACCAGGTGAGTTAAAACACACATTACAACCCAACAACCAAGTTGAGTTATCTTAAGTGATGAAACTCAATCCACCATAAGGGGGAAATTTTTTGTGTCCCTGTTGTCCAATTTCACCAAGGGATAAGGGAAAAGGGATATCAAGAGTGAAAAAGTGCACTAACGGGTCAAGAGGTCATGTTTTGAGTTGTGAAACAAGCCTCAGAGCCAAGTTGCAATGTTTTGAAACAATATAACTCATCAATAGGGGGCACACTTTTATGTCCCTACTTTCCCCTTACACCAAGGGATAAGGTACAAGGGACATAAATAGTGAAAAAATTCACTCAATCTTATAAAACATGTTGATGTCACCCTGTCAACATGAGAATATAACACAAGAGTTACTTTTCTATCTCGGGAGAAAATCTTGGAGATCAAAGGCCAAAACTTATATGATTTTGACTCCAAAATACCTTATTAGTTCATTCTAACAATTTTCAAGAGATAATTCTTATTTCAATTTTATTTTCGTTCCTATTCACTCTTTTAGCACAAAGGGGTAGTGATAGTGACCCAAACTATCACATAAAATTGTGGTGTCAAGGATCAAAAATAATATATATACCATGTAGTGGACTCCAAGATATTTCCATTTACTATTTTTTATCTTCCAAATACTCCCAGAACACCCAAAATCTTTAATACAAGGTCACTTTCTCCATTAAATCTTACATTCCCCATACCCGAAATGACCCGACATTGCTTGGATGGATCTTGACACCACATACCTCTACATTATTACTTGAAAATGCTCTAGATATTTTCATTGATCTTATACACAACCTCTAGATGGGTTAAGCCCTTACAATTATCTTCCATAGGATGTTCTCATGCTGCAATATGGCTAAAAAAACCAATTTAGTGCTTCAGGGAGCACTATTCCACCTTAAAACTTAATATCTTCGTGAATCCATTTAGACATACTTACTTGCACATAAAATAAGCTTGAAAACCATGTCATCATGTTCCCCTCATCTAGAATGAGGATGACATTGTTGATAGGTTGGATAGAAGAAGGGTTCACAATGATCGAGAGAGGAGGTTTCGAGTGGGGGTTTTGTTGTCATGGTCGAAATTTTAAATTTTGCATGCTAGAAATTTAGCATGATGATACAGACATTAATATCCCACTAATACAACACCCTCCACTCCCCCCCTCTGACTGTCATTGTAGAATGCCTCTAGACATAATCATATTACAATATAAATATCTAGATTATTTAATTACATCTAAACACATGCAAAAATAAGTGATATGTAAGTTTTTAAATTCTATCTTGAAGATTACAAGAATTGATGATAATCATTGAAAAATTATGGTGGAAATGAGCATTTACATGCAAGACAAGTTGAACCCCCAAAAATAGAGAAATATAGTGTAATTGTATTTAAAGTGTTTTATATTCTCTTTATAATGTTTAAAGCCCCTTAACGATTTAGAAAAAACTCTAGACATAAGTGAAATATTTTTTGATGAATGCCTTTGTTTTATCCATACCAAAAACTTCACCTGTATTTTTTACACTATCACTATGATCACCTATAAAATTAAACTCTTCTCCAAGCCCTAATTAGGTAGTTGAATTTGCAAACTTAAGGAAAACAACAAACGTTTTACAGTGTATATTAAACTAGACAATAATTAAGCTACCTTTATATTTATTAGGACACTTAATGGTGAAAAATATTGAAAAAAATAATCCAATAATTACAAATTAGTGGCATATAGCGTATGACTATCCTGAATTCGAGTGCTTCAATAAATGTTATAACAAGTGCTTACTCTTCTTGTCTACAACCTAATTAAATTATGTTATAAAAATCACACAACAATATATAGGATGTAAGGGTTCATTATAGGAGATTATTATGATCTAATTAATTCACGATTAACCATGCATAATCAAAATAATGCATTAATAATTACAATAATGATAAACAATGAAACAATAGTTCAAATACGCAGGAGGAAGAGAAAACATAATTGTATAGGTCATAACAAATGATATTTGGATGTGAAAATATATGGAAAAGGAAGACCATGAACTATAGATGTGTCATTCTCAGTACTGGAATTGGAAACTGAGCTGGTGTAAGAAAGCATAGTTTTTGTACGGTTAAGGTTGAATTAAGGTTTTTGAGCGCCCTAGGAAGTACTTGGAGCATACACCCCCCTCCCTTCTAGCTGTTCATCTGCCCGCCTACCTAATTTGTTTTAAAAATTTATAGTGTCATTTTTAACAACACATATAGTTAACACTAAAAAGGATTATTTCTTGCCTTTTTCATAATAAAACTGTTAATGAAACTATCATAAATTATTATTATAGTGATGTCGCATTCAATTGTCATAATAGAAAGGCTATTTAATCTAGTTTCCCCCATTGTTGACCTTAAATTACTTTTTACTCTTGTTAGAGTGGAAAATGCTCTTAGAGTTGTAGTTTCCAACATGAATGCAAAGAAACATTCGTATTATAACATCTATATTTGGAAACATAATGTCTAGGCCATTTTTTCTTAAATATTGTGACATTGAAGACACGTTTGTCAAGTTTTCACGTCTTTCTAATGCCTGAAAATGGATGCATTCAATGTGAAAGGAGGCCTCCAAGTCAATGTTATATATTTTTACTAAAGAATTAGCTCATTTCAATATTGTATCATTATCAAGATCTTTTAAAATTTTCAAAAATCCAAATCTATCATTTAAAACACGATGTTCTTTATTTATTTTTGATAATTTCTTTATTAAGTTATCTATAATAATATAGAATACCTCCATCTTCATACGATATGTTCCCATTTTTTAGATTTCGACATCTCTCATTTCATCAAAGTGAAATTTTCTTTTTCTTTTTCTTTTATTATCAATTTCATACTCTTCTTTTCCACTTATGATCTTAGCATGTTGCTCATATGTATCAAAATTTTCTCTAATATTTTGAATATAATCTATCAACGAATTATACTGAGTCACAACCATGGTTAATTCAATGTCCACCTTTTGTATATATTTTCTACTTACATCCATTCTTTCAAAAATACTATGCCTAATACAACACATCTCACAAGTTTATAGCTTGTCTAGTTTTTCACGAATACACTTTGCTTCATGTCATGTGGTAGTTGTTTGATTTTTATCTTGTTATATACTTAGGAAAGCATCTCGAATTTTACCACATCCCAAGAAAAGAGATTTAACTACATGAACCCTAGTTGACCATCTTATTTTATAAAGTTATTTTACAATGGGGAAAATACCATTCAAAAAATTTAATAAAATTTCCCACCGATAAGTTAAGGCACTTAGGAAAGTGTAAATATGTTGAAGATGTAACAAAAATCTAAAGTTGTTGTACAACATTTTGCAGCTAAAGATCCAACAAGATTTAAGGAATGCCTCGAACAAAGTACAAACTCAGCCATACAATTGTGCTTTTTAATCCTATTTTGTAGACTTGTGTATTTTCTAGACATGTTACTTGCATTATCATATGATTTCCCCCGAAAAACTTTGATATTGATGTCATGGTCATCAATTGTTTTAGTATAGAAGATTCCAAATCACAAGCTTTGTTTCCAATTGAAGGAATATGTTTTAAAACTAGAATTCCTTCTTGAAAAATATTTTACGTTGTCGAGTTCTTGAAAAAAATTGTTTAAAACTTTTTGTGGCATAATGTCAATAAATTCATTACATGTTGTGGTAGCTAAATAATATGTAACTCCCCTACATGCACTTCCATATTGTGAAATGTGCTTTGCCAAAAATGGGCCCAATTCTACAATAAGTTCTAGACACCCTAAAATTTTTCCATTTCTATAAGATCCTAATAAATAGTCACCACCACGAAAGGCAATACCTCTAGTGACCACAAATTTCACAGTTGCAACAATACGCTTTAGAACATTCCTCCAAAACTCTACTTCATTTTTGGTACTGACTAGCAAGTGTAGAATCAACTCTTCCAAAAAAATTACTTCGAGTGATGAAATTAAGAATGTAATCCCTGTGATAAGGGGAATCCTCATGCTCTCTCATACTTGCCAATGCATTTTTCCAATCATTAAATCCATTTTTGGAAAATCTGATTGTTTTTGTTTGAAAAAGGTCGTAAGGAATACAATAAACAACTCCCTTTGACTACGAGTAAAGCAACCATTCTCTTAATTTTTGTTCATTTTTAAAAAGTTTCCGTTGAAACAAATCCTTAGAAAGATATTTAAAACAATATGAGTATTGGCATTTGTGATGTAGCCTGGAATTAACTATAAATAGCCCAAGGTATGCTGACACATCACTCAACCTGAACTGAGCACTCACCCAAAGCACACAAGGGTACCAAGTCCCTCCTTAGAGTTGCTTTCACAAAATTTTAACATGGTTGAGTATGTATATATCCCGATTCATAACAGATAGTAAATAATCCATAGTGCATAAACCAGATCTAGATCTAAACCATAGGAAAGATTAGCTAAACCACACCTATAATGTGATTTATCATGCAAGATCCATGTTCAGTCACATCTAACACCAATATCCAGCCAATATGATTCATTATATTAAATACTGTAAAACATAGAAGCTTCATACATCATAATAATGTCACCATGAGTCATGCGCTCATATACCAACAACATAACTCTACAATCAAAACAATATCAACAAGCTCTCTAAACCATGCAAATCAATACATATATATAGGGGTGGGGATTTTCCCTTCACCACCCATGCACCTTCCAAAAATAGGCTATATGCTAACAATATCCATGTGCCTCTACAAGAGAATACAAAAGCATGCAAGTGCTACTAATAGATCTTCTAAAGTTAACTCTTAGTACAAATCCTATTATTATACCAAAACTCTGCATGGTGCTTGAATTGTTGTTAATCCTAAAATAGCCTTGGCGTAGTCTTCAAGTATCTGTGTCATTGTGTGCTCCGCAGTCTATGTCCAAAAATAGCCTCATGCAAATATGGCTAAGTCCTGATTCTAAGCGCGCCCTGTCTTACTACTTTTCCGCGCATACTTTACGCGCCCCATGTTTACACGCCCAAACCTTATATGCTTACCAGAATTAGGCCATATTTCTCAACCCAACAATTTGGAATTTGAAAAATCAACATTCATATCTTTTTTTTTTGCGTATTAAAGATTATATATTCTATTGTAGCATTGTCTATTACCCATTTTATAGGATCAGGATCCACAGTGAAGTGTCCATGAATGGTGGGTTTAGCTATAATATTTTCATTGTTCTCCTTTTGTCATGTGTTCTCATCTCCTATCGACTTTGATTGTTTATTTTTGTCGCTAACATCATATATTGAATAATAATTCTCATTTCCATAAAAAAACTACATTTGGCCTTAAATTTTCATTTGATACACTTAATTTTTTATAGTATTTTTTTCAAAAGGTTGTTTTCCTCAATTTTATGTTTATCTTTTTCAAAATTGAGCACCGCTTAATTTTTTAATTTTATCCATCTGAACTAAATACTTGTCCTATATAATAGTTGCACACTACCCTTCGTATACTCATTGATACTATAATATAATTACACAAGTGAAATAAATAAATACAATTACATAAGAGGAATAATTAAATGCATTTACATAGGAGAAATAATTGTATTATGAAATTTACTATTGAAAATTATTTGTTTTGTAAGGCAAATAACAAAGTTAGAAACTAAATACATTTTATATTGGGTGTAGGTAGAGGATATTAATTACATACATGAATGAAGGTCCTGTTATATATAATCATTTAAAAATCAATAGAGAAACACTATTAACTATTAATTACTTTTAAACTCATCAAATTCCCTACAAGGTGCAACAACTTGTTAGGTAACAACCCATAAACCAAGTTAATTGTAACGAAAGGGTGGCTAAAATAAAGAAGAATTAGATCCAGATAAATTTCCTGGAATCCTGTCCCTTATTTTAATGGGATATACATGTGCCATCTTACAACTAGTTGTTATTCCCATGAACACAAACTAATTGAAGCTAAGTTAAAGTGAAGCAAAGAATGGCATAAATGACTACATGAAATTTCTTTAAAAAATATTATTTGATAAACCGTATGATTCTAAATATTCGATAGTTGAAGATGGAATGAAAAATGGTTTAGAAAACCTGACCTTGCACCCAATAATAAGAAAGAGAGTGTATGATTGAAGTTTAACGACTAACAATTATATGTTTATATTTATTAAATTTATTATGATCATTTTTGTAGCCAACTTTAGATAGCCAACTAGATAGCTTCTATGATGCCCCCTGCTCATCAAGTGCCCTAGGAAACTACCTATGTTTCCTAGGGCATGAAACACCCTTGTGTATGGTCCAACCTTGTAACTATACAATCCTAATTGGAAATGTACGGTCTTCGACCCTTCTAGAGTCAAGTTATGAAAATTCGTGTATGCTTCACTTGCCTAGAAATGTGCTTCATTATGCGTCTCTCTTGTTCGCACTATTAATTTGGATCAGATTGAAAGCTGGAAATAATACAAATGATATTCAACAATTTTCGATTAAACTTCATTACAGACATCCATATATATAGGAAATATAATTCCTAAATAATAGGAAGTAGCTATAACAACTCACTAACTTACGTGAGTTGTTTCTAACACACTAACCAAATATAATTGTTATTGTTGTTTTATATAACAACTAATAACAATTTACTAACACATACTTACAACATAATAATTACTTCACATAATTATAATTTACTAATGGAGCACTAACAATATAATTTCCTAACATTCCTCCCTTAGTGTGAACATGGGGAAAACCTGCCTTATACTTGCACCTGCTCATGATATGGTGATTTTCACAAGATGATCACAAACCTCAGGGATGGTTTTACAAACAGTTGACCACAAATCGAGAATGGTGGTTTTGAAATTGGTTAACCACAAACCACAAAGTGATGGTTTTACAAAAGTATTACCAACAACCAAGAATGGTGGTTTTACAATTGGTTTACCACAAACCACAAACGAAGGTTTTCAATTGGTTTACCTACAACCACATCATGATGTGCTAAGTACTATTATCAGCCCTCATCAATATCACACTGTAGGGAATAACATAGGAAAATCTGCTGAAATATGCTGCTCATACATACATAAAAAAAATTGACATAATGGAAATGGAACATTGGATCACGTTCCCCCCTTCAATGTGAAATTTCCACTTATTGAAATCAGGAGCACTGCGAATAGGCACACGATGGAAATCACACTGCCCAAACTGAAACCAAACTGAAACATCCATGTCACCAAAACTGATATGCGGCCCCATCATTGGCAACTGACGAGAGGTCGCTGAATGACCTCCAACCTCCATTTGCCTCCATCCTCCAGTGTCATGCTTAGCATAAGAAGTCTTCAAAGCCACTGTCTTTGTGTACTTGTGCTTCCCCATTCTCTGATCCTTCTTTAGTAATGAAATTGGCCTTGATTCCTTTGAGTTTTCCACTAAGTATATCTTGAGCTCGAGCTCTACAGAATTAAGTTATATGTCCCTTTTTCTTACAGTAGAAACATTCTCTTTCCTCTTTATATTTAGAAACATTTTTGTATTTCCTTTTTACATACATTGACGTTTCTTTTTCTACATCTTCTTTGGTCCATTTTTCCTCAGCTATGAGAGCTGATATCGTATCTTCTAATGAGTTGGAAGGCATCTGACCAAGTGTGAAGACAACATTACTGTATTTGGGAGGAAAACTATTCAATAGAATAGATTTTGCATCTTCATCATCTACTGGAGCTTTTACTTCTGCCAGCTGTCGGAGGAGAGATCGTAAATCATTATTATGGCTGGACATTGTAGCTCCTTCACCCATTTTTAACTTAAACAATTGTAATTTAAGAGAAAATTTTGCATTCACTACTTTAGCACCAAAGGCTTTTTTTCAAGTTTTCCCACATTTCATGAGATGATTTCTCAACATCAACATAGTGTAGCTCAGTATCTGAGAGAGTAAGACCAATAATGGCTTTGGCTTTATCATCTCTCATTTCCCATTCTGCCAATTTGGTTGGATCTGTAGGTGTTGGTGCTTTTCCATCTACTATCCTCCAAAGATTTTTATTCATTAACTGCATCTGTATCTTCACTTTCCAAGTATGAAAGTTGAGCCCATTGAATTTTTCCAGTGGAACTTCCATTGGATGGCCAAAAAAGAGGGTATTTTAAAAATTGGTATTTTCTCCCAAAATTATAACAAATGTAACGGGAATAAAAAAAAAGCACTTTTGCAAAAAATGGTGCTCGATTTCGAGTTACAGTGTAAAAGTTATGGAGGTTACAATTTCCCATAAAATGGTATAATATAATTAAAATTGATACAACGATTAAATGTTTTTTCTCAAAAAGGAGAGAAAATTAATCGTGTGACCACTCGTTGGAATCGGGAGGAAATGAGGATTCTAAAAATACCAATATTTCAGAGAACTGACACCCAAAACATATTAATTTGGTGAAAAAGTATTAATTGCCATCAAAATGCAATTATTAAACAAAAACTATAGGAAAAAATGATTTTTCAAAACTATAGTCTTTATGAAAAATTAAAATAATTTCCCAATCAGAGTTAGCTGTGCAAAAAACTCACGTGAATTTGGGAGAGCATAGATTTGTTCATAATTGGAGAACCAAAGCTCCGATTTGCGAACGGTTTAATGCGCTGGAAAGCTTATTTCGATAGCTTCGCAATGGTACTAATTTTGTTTTATTTTATTGCATAATTTGAAAGCTGTTCTTGACTGATTTTGATGCCCAACTCACTAAAAAATCATGCTATCTTTTCTTTGACAGCGATATGAATTTATATGTCCCTGTTATCCAAAATGAGCCCCATGCTTATTTTTGGCTAACTCCTCCTCCTTCTCCTTTGTTGGCACTTAAATGAAATTTTGGCATGCTTCAATACTCAAAATATTCTGGAAATGATCCCATCAGACATGATTTTTTCTTACCTTTCTAGAAAGGTAAAATTTTCCTCCTAACTCCTTGTATTTCTCAAGTTATGGCTCGACTGAGTTTTTGGGGGAAATTTTCCCTGAGTAGGCCTGCGACCAATAGAAACGTGCCACGTGGCGGCGGAGTCGGGGGAGCGAAGCGATGTTAGGAATTTTTCCAAAGGGCTTGGTGGGGGTGCAAAGGAAAATTTTGGCCTGAAGGCCTGTGGACCAATGAGGGGCCGACACGTGTCCAGTCGTTAGCGGAGGTTGGGGCAACGGAGCGAAGTTGGGAAATTTTCCAAAGTGGGCAAAGGGTGAAAAGAAAAAAACTGGCCCGCAAGCCCGCCAAGGAGAAGGAAAAGAAATGGCTTGAGGCCCGTGCCAACCAATGAGGAAGCGCCACGTAGCGGCGGAGTTTGGGGTAGCAGAGGCGAGTTGGAAAATTTACCAAAGGGCTCGGCGGAAGTCGGAGGCGCAGTGTAAATTTTGGCTTTTTGCCAAAGTAGTAGAGGGTGCAAAGGGAAAATTTTTCCCGCAGGCCCGTGGAAGAAAGAAAATTGATTAAGACCCGTGCCAAATCAAAGTGTGCCACGCGTCGGTGGAGATCGGAGCCGTGGAAGAATTTGGTGAAATTTGCCAAAGTAGTCAAAATGGTGCAAGGGAAAAATCTGACCAGAAAGCCCACCAAGGTGGAAAGAGAAAAATTGGAAGCGCATCCCCACCAGTTAATGAGGAAGTGACACGTGTCCACGGGACAACGTAGCGCGGGGAAAAGTTGGGAAATTTTCCCAATGAAGAATCAAAGGTTAGAAGCGAGGTTTGGGCCAGCGTTTCCATCAGCTAATAGGGAAGCGCCACATGGCAGCGGAGTGGTGGGGCATAGGGATTTTTGGGAAAATTTTCCCAAATTCAAAAAAGGGGAAAATTTTAAAGTTTCGGCCCGCTAATCCAATTTTGCTCATTTTTTGCCCTAAATCTTCAAAGGGCCATAACTTTTGATCCAGAGCTCAGATTTTTGCGTTCTTGGTGTCATTGGAAAGCTGGTAAAATTCTCTACATGATGGAGGTTCAATTTTGTATTTTGATGGATATTTGCTGAAGAAAAATGGAGAAATGGTTCCCAACCACCAAATTACATGAAGTATGGGTCATTTTTTGGATCTGCAGAGCAATGTACTTCGAAGTATGGGATTTTCCATGGGAACCCATCATTTTGGAGGCTAATTAGAAGGATCTGTCAGTGGTTGGAGTTGTAAATCAATTTTCCTGTGTTTTCTCCTTTCTTCCAGTCTGCTCGATGGTTAAAAGCCAGTTTTGGCTCATTTGTAAAAGGTTGTTCATCTTTTCTGCTCTAGCCTCCCTTCTTTTCTTCCCAAGGGTTGAAAATGGAGTTAGAACCTCCTCTCATGCTCTGTAATGGCATTTTTTTCCTTTTACCATTAAAATGATGTTCTGTGTAAACTTCTAGAGCAACAAAAAACATGTATTGTGATGCATCTGTCCATCCTTGTTCGTTTTTTGCTTGTTTTCTTCTTGCCTCTCTTCATTGCAGGTATTTGTGCATGTTTGAATGTTCATTGTAGGTTTAGAGCTGTGTTCATGGAGTTTTGGAACATTTTCTATGTGAAATCTGTCTTTGGGCCTATGATGCACCCATCCATCCTTCCCATTGCTCACCTCTTCTTGTTCCATGGCAGTTTTGATAGATGTTCAGCATTTTCCTTCTCTGGTGTATTACCGTTTTAGTGTAGGCTCTTTTTTCCCCTCTTTTCTCTTTCTCTGTCTCCTTCGCATAGTTAGATTAGGATTAGATTAGCTTGCTTGTACTGGAATAGCTTGTGGTAGGTACTTTAGGAAGAGGAACCAACCTTCTCTAGAGAGATTTCCCCATTTGTAAAGGTCCCACACTTTGGGAAGGCTCAATGTTGTGCATTCACCAAGGTGGATGGGTGTCACACCAAATGACATTGCCTTAGAAAATCAGATCCACAAGTCATTTTGGGGGTGCTGTGAATTTTCACTAACAGGTGTTGTAGGTTTGACCAGGTGTGAAAATGGAATTGTTGTAGGAGACGATGATGTTGACTTGGTGGTAATCCATGTAAATAAATTTAGTGAGATACCTCTTTAGAGGGTAGTTGGTTTTTCCACTTTGGTTGCACCTTCCTAGGTAAAGGTGAAGACTGTGTGTGTGATGTAGAAGGGAAGGAAAATGGTGGAAAAGAACGGGTTAGCTCCTAGTTTAGTTTGCAATTAAACTGAAAAGCTTGAACGGGAGAAAGGTTGGAAGAAGGTTTTGATTGATTAGATGGTTCAGATGGGTTAGCTTTCAAAACTACTACATGGGAAGATCCTTTGGCTTTGGAATGATTGTTTTGGGGTTTGGAAGAGGAAGAGGCATCGTTTGACTTGAATGAAAACATTTTGTTACACAATTGAATTTGCTTATCTTCTATGGCATGGATTTTAAGTTTTCTAGCCATGGTGAACACCTCGCTGAACGTGCAGAAGGTTTGAACTTGGAGATTTGGTGAGATGTGTCTGGCATAAGCCCTGGTAAATAACTCTATAAGATTGGTTTGAGGTAGTTGGAATGTGAGCTAGTTGATGAGGCTTTTCCAACAGTGACAAAATATTTGATAGATTTGTCTTCGTATTGTCGTGTTGAGTACGAGTCGGTCATGGTGACCTTCTTGATGATAGTGATTGAAAAATGGTCCAGGAAGGCTTGAGCCACTTGGTTGAATGAGTAAATGGAATGTCTAGGTAAACCACTATACCAATCCAATGTAGGTCCTATCAAGGACATTGGGAATGTCCGCAAGAGTAGAGCATCATCATGAGTGATTAGATAACACCCATGTTTGAAAGACCACAAGTGTTGTTGTGGGTCTTCTTTGTTGTTGAACCATTTGAATTTGGGCATTTCCTAATGTGTGGGGTATGGAAGAATGGGAATAGACAGATGAATGGGCTCATTGCAGATTTCATCGTATGTCAAAGAGTTGCGAGAGCTAGAAACCGATGCTTCCAATCTCAGCATCTTTTCCATCATCATTTTAATAAGGTTATTGGTAGGTTATGATGATTGGGCACCCCTTGTAGTATAAGGGCGTAGATGATGAATGTATGATTACGAAAACATCCCGGTATATGGTGGTGATGAGTATGAGAGTTGTGAGGGGGGAATAGATGTAGGTGGAAAATATCCCGAATAGGTAATAGATGAGATAGGGGTTGTTGGTGATATGTGTAAGTAGGTGGGGTGGATATAACGGATCTTGTAGTGATTGGAGGTAAAGACTGAGGGATAGAGAGGACAATGTTTTGGAATGGATTATGGGTTACCGACACCATGGGTGGCTACAATACAATAGGTATATATGAGGTGGCAGGTGTAGGGGTTATGCTCAAGGTGGATGATGAATGAATTGTTGACACCATGGGAGAAACTAACATCAATGGTGTGATAAATGTTGTAGGTACAATAAATATAAATGTTGTGGGGTCAAGTTGTGACACCACAGGTGGTAAGGTAGAAGAATTTAAGGCCAAGCTAGCAGTAATTGATGTGGAAGTTGGGGCGAGGGTAGGGGGAATGGACATAGGCATGTTGTATACCATTTTTCCTGATGAGTCCCTAGTAGATGAATGGGCTAAATAGTATTGTAAGGCAATGGTATTTTTGTCAAGGAGTCTTAAAAACTCCTCGTCACCGATATTGATGATAATAGGCTCAGTAGGATCTATAGGTGACAGGATGGAAAGTAGTGATAGGCTAGGCAACAGAGTCTGAAGGCTAGCGTGGAACACAAGGTTATTTTCTTGGCTACGAGTCAAAACCATATGAATTAGCATAGACTTAGTAATATGATCTCTATAAATGACACAAGCGCACAAAGGAATTGGAGAAAATATGTTCCGGGAGGTAAAACCGGTCGGTGTTTTAATTAAAATTAAAACACAGGAACCGACGGTGGCTGGGTTAACCGATGACGGTGATAGAGGGTGACCGATGACGGTTAGGGTGACCGATACTGGTTACTATGGAATAATCAAAAGCTTGATAAATTTGGTAATAACTGATGAAAATGAAGAAAAATATGGATTTGATAGTGATGTCAAATACCTAGAGATATGATGATGTATCTGGGTAACCCCAGAAAGAATAAAAAGTGATGAGTGTTGTTTTGGAAAAATGACCAAAAAATCAGGAAACTAATAGTGGACAGGTTAACCGATGATGGTCATATGTAAATCGGTGATAGTTGCTGCACTGACGCCGGTCGCTGTGAAATTTGAAAAGATGAAAAAAATAGGATTTAGTGACTTAGATCAGCTAGAATACTAACCTAAAAACCCGCATCAGTTGAATTTAGGCATTTCCCAATGCATAGGGTATGGATGAATCGGAATGGATGGGCGAATGGGCTCATTACAATTTTTTTCATATGTTAGAGAATTACGTGAGCTAGAGACTGATGCTTCTAATGTTTGCATCTTGTCTGTCATCATTTTTATAAGATCATTAGTAGGTTGTGATGATTGGGAACCCCCTCCGGCATAAGGGGTAGATGATGAAGGTATGACATAGGTGGCATCCCAGTATATGGTTGTGTCGAGTACAAAAATTGTGAGGGAGGAATAGATATAGATGGTAAGTATCCTGAATAAGTGATAGATTAGATAAGGTTTTGTTGGTGATAAGTGTAGGTAAGTGGAGTGGATGTAATGACTCTCGTAGTAATTGGAGGAAAATATTTTAGGACGTAGAGGACAACGTTTTGGAAGGGAGTATGGGTTTCTAACACCATGGGTGGTTGAGATGCAATAGGTATATGAGAGGTAGCAGGTGCAGATAGGCTTACACTCAGGGAGGTTTATGAAGGAATGGTTGACATCACAGGAGAAACTGATGTCAAAGGCATGACAGATGTCATGGGTGTAAAAGATATCAATGGTGTAGGGTCAAGTTGGGACACCAAAGGTGGTAAGGTGGAAGATGGAAAAGCCAAGATAGTAGTAGCTGATGCGGAAGTGGGTGCAAGGTTAGGAGGAATGGACATAGGAATTTCATATACCAGGTGCCCTGATGAATCCCACGTAGATGAATGGGCTAAATAATATTGTAAAGTAATGGGGTTTTGGTCAAGGAGTCTTGCAAACTCCTCGTCATTGGTATTGATGATAATAGGATGAGTGGGATCCATAGGTGATAAAATGGAAGGTGAAAATGGGCTAGGCGGGATCGGTTGAAGGTTAGCATAGAATATGAGGGTGTTAGCTTGGCTACGATTCAAACCCATGTGAGTTAGCGTAGAATTGGTAATCTAATCTTTTTAGATGACATAGAAGAACATAACGAATGGAGAAAACAGTTCCGGAAGGTGAAATTTGGTCATTGTTTTAATTGAAAAATCAAAACACAGTAACCAATGGCAGTTTACTAACTAGTGTCGGTGATAGAGGTAACCAATGACAGTCAGAGGACCATTATGGGTTATTGTGGAAAATCAAAATATTTGTAAATGTGGCAATGAATGATGAAAATGAAGTAAAATCTAGATTTTGACTGTGACTTCAAATACCCAGAGATATGGTGAAGTATCTGAGGAACCCTAGAAAGAATAGAAATCTGATGAAATACTACATTGGTTAAAATGACCCAAAACAGCGGGAAACCAACAACGGTTAGGTAAACCGATGACGGTCGTTGCACCGACACTGGTCACTCTGAAATTTATAAAAATATGGAACAATTTGAATTTAGTGACTTAGATCAAATAAAAGACCAACCCAAAAATCTGAGTATGGCAATGATGGACCCAAACACACTCAGAGAGAGTCAGAATACCCCAACTATGATTGTGGAGTGTGAAATGTTGGGGTTAAACCATATAACAATGTTGCATAGATCTATATACAAATAAAACATACAAGCAATGAATGTGGAAATAACCAGAAGATGAAATAAAATAAGAGAAAGATAACGCCAGATTTAACGTGGTTCACCCAGTGTGGGCTATGTCCCCCAAGAAATGGCCAATATTATTATTTAGTGCTTTACATAAGAAACACAATGAAGATCTGTTGTCTTCTGACACCTCACAGAACATTCAATGTTTTTCCCTCACTCGGCTACTCTTTCTTGCTCACCAAGAAAACTAACATGCAAACAATTTCTATTTTCTTCTCTCATACCCTCATACAATGCATACATGCATATATATCTATTCTAGGAAACTAACTATGATTTTACAATCAAGAAACAATCTTTAAAACAAAATATTTATTCTTATTCTTATTTAAATAATAAAGCACAGTCACACGTGTGACCGATGTCAGTCCTATCTTGATCGATTTCGGTCACTTCTTAACCGATGTCAGTTACCTCTTGATCGATGTCAGTCACTTTCAAAACCAACAACATTTAAAATTAAGCTTCATGTGAAGCAATTAATCTCCCAACTCAACAATCTCCCACTTAAAGATCAATTGTTGCATTGTATTGTGCGTCACGATCCTTGGTTCCTTTTCCTTTTCCCATTTTTTCCTCTTCAAGTCTCAAACTCGAAGACCAACAGAAGTGGAGTGAAGCTCCAATGTTTCCCTTACTAATGGATTCATTAGCATATCCACATGGTTCTCATCCGTATGGTTTTTCTCTAACTTCAGTTTCCCATCCTCCAACACCTGCCGTATGAAGTGATACCTAAGCTTAATATGTTTCGTTCTTGAATGGAATGTTGAATTATTTTCCAGATGGATTATACTCTTATTATCACTGTATAATCTACAATCCTCTTGCTCCTTTCCCAACTCTTCCATGAACCTACTCATCCATATCATCTCTTTGCTAGCTTCTGTAGCTGTAACATACTCTGCCTCTGTAGTAGAAAAAGCCACAACCTTCTGCAATCTTGAAATCCAGCTAACTGTCGTTCCACCTATTGTGAAAACATATCCAATGGTGATCCTCCTGCCATTCAAATCTCCAGCCATATCTGAATCAACATAGCCGCATAAAGAAGTATGTGACCCTCCATGTCGGATGTCCCTCTCAAGTACCTAAGAATCCATTGGATTGCTTTCCAATGTTCTTTACCTGTATTATCCATAAACCTTCTCATAACTCCTACTACATGTGCAATGTCAGGTCTATTACAAACCATGGCATACATAGGAATTCCTACTGCTGAATCATATGGAACACGTGTTATATACCCAAGCTCCTCGTGTGATGAAGGACACTGATCTTTGATCAATTTTAAGTTTCTAGCCATAGGTGTACTAACATGTTTTGAATTTTGCATGTTAAACCTTTCCAACACCTTATTGATATAAGCTTCCAGAGACAAATACAACCTCTTGTTTTTCGTATCTCTATGAATTTGCATGCCAAGGATTTTCTTTGTAGCTCCTAAATCCTTCATTGTAAATGTGTGAGCTAACCTTTCTTTAAGTTTATTAATGTTCTACATACTAGATCCTGTAATTAGCATATCATCCACATACAATAACAAAATAACATAGCTCCCACTTTCAAGCTTCTTAAAATAAACATAATGGTCAGATTCACATCCCATATAACCATGCTCATACATAAAACTGTCAAATCTCAAATATCATTGCCTTGGAGTTTGTTTGATCCCATATAGGCTCTTTTTCAATTTACACACAAGTTTTTCCTTACCCTTGAATTCATAACCAAGTGGTTGCTACATATAAATATCTTCCTCCAAATCACCATGAAGAAAATTCGTCTTAACTACAGGAGAAAAAATCTCATCAAATTCAATACATGTTTTCTATGCAAAACCCTTTACCACAAGCCTCACCTTGTTCCTTTTTAGTCCACCCTCTTCTTCCTTGATTCTGAAAACCCATTTGTTCTGTATAGTTTTCTTACTTGCTAGAAACTTGACCAAATCCCATGTGTGATTTTTTTCCAAGGAGTCCATCTCCTCATCCATGTCATGCTCTCAGTCTTTATGGATATCTACCTACATTGCTTCTTCAAATATTTCTGGTTCACCACTATCAATCAATAATAAATAAGAAAAGATAGGTAAAAATATATCTGGAGGTCTACTGACCCTTTGTGACCTTCTCACTGAGATTTGGGGTGTCTGGGGCTCATTTTATGCCTGTTGTAAATTCATGTTAGTCTCTGTCAGTGACCGACACTGGTCACCTGTAGCCAATTGCGGTTCTGTAATCAATCATGGTTCCTCTATCTGTTGACCAACTGCCATTGCCTTATTGAAATTGATTCAAGGAGTACCGACGCTGTATCTAGTAGCTGTCTATTTTGAACCCGATCATGCCTACTGATGCTAGTTAGCCTGACTGACATCGGTTTCTATAGAACCGATGTCGGTGTCTGTGGATGTCTGCTTTAGGTCTGAAAGTTGATTTTCCTTCAAAATCTCATCAACTTGTTCATGTTTAGGCACCAAAACATGATCCCTATACATTCTTTTTTCATTCCAATCAATGACATGACTCCTAACAATCTTATAATATTCTAAATCCCAAAATCGATATCCTTAATCACCATATCCATAACCAATGAAAGTGCATGTAGTGCCCACTTTCCTTTGGCACCTTTTATTACCGATCATGATACTGTAGACTATATGACGAACATTTTAATAGTTTTGATTTAGTATGGTGTTAGATGTTAGATCCTGGATTATTGTTGAATCTGATTATATATAATGTATAGTGCTTATTAGAGACACTCATATGTGGATGATGATATACTATTGACATGGATGTTTAATGGAAGTTATTCGGACAGGTGATTTTTGGAGATTATGAGTAAACCTAGAAAGGGGAAATTATTTGATGATGATATAATTGCTGAATAAATTTACAAATGATATAGTTGTTACTTTGATGTTGCTGATACATATTGTGAGTGATTTTGTTAAATTACCTTGATGTTGTGATTCACATACTTAAATGATTTTGTGATTATTTTATATATTCATTTTAGACGTTTTGATATGGCCACGAGGCCGAAGGAGGTATTTGTATTTTGTAGGTTAAATATATCACAACAAAACATCAGGGGATCGAAGACCAACCAAAATAGAATTCTTTGTGAATTCAACACGGTCACCATGGCAACGTGTTTTGTGTGTGTTGTTTTGTTAGGGATTTCCATGGGGGGGAATCACCTTTAAATGTAACCATGGGTTTGTATATTTTATTAATGTGGTTACTTTTTATTATTGTTGTATGTGTTTTATTAGTGATGTGTTTCCTTTCTTTATTTAATTATGTTGTGGAAAATTAATGTGAGAAAACATATGGTTAAAAGATAAATAAATCAAATTGGGATATGGGAAAATAATTATAGAAGTTGTTGTCTTTGTATTAAATTTGTAAGTGATGTGTAAGTTGTGTAAGAGCTTATGTAAGTCTGATTTTGGAGTATGGAACACTCCACCTCCATGGAAATTTGAACTTGTCCTTGGGGGCTGTTTTTGGAGGCTTGTGGGACAAGTAAAACTTGTCCCATACCTCTCAATTTAATTTACCAACTATGCCTATGGTTGAAGGACCGATTTTAGACATTTTTAATGTATTTTATTAGTCATGTTGCATTGTTTTGATTGCACTATCTTACATTTTATTTAATTTTCAGTCCTTTGGGGTGTGGGATTTTTGGAGTGTGCAAGTAGATTGTCATATTTTGACCCACCTCTTTATTGTGCATTGGAGTTTGGAATTGGAATTTGACTTTAGTGTTGGAATTGAGGATGTGTGATGTGGCATCCTACATGGATCCACATCATCCCCTTCTCTTCTCTTTTCTATATAATGAAAACTCTTGGCTTGTTTTTGGGGGTTGAAGCATTTTGTATGTAAGCTTGGGGCGCATTTTTTTCTTGTGTTTAGAGATCTTACCTTGGAGTAGCTTGGGTGAAGTTTTTGCTTGGTTGTTGAACCTTTTTGCATTCTTCCTTGGGGGCGCATTTTCTTGTTGGAGCTCTTGTTTTTGGAGGAAGTTTTGGAGAAAGCTTTGCATGCTTGTGAGTTACTGTTTTGGACTGTATTTTTGACATTCAAAGCTTGCTGTGTGAAGAAAAATCCTTCCATGGGGAGGTAGGAGTTTATTCCTTATTTTATTACTGTCATTTATTTCTTGTGTTGTTGTGAATGGTGAATGTTTTGCATGATTTATGGGTTGTTTGGGTAGACTGCCATAGGAATGGTGTAGAAGAAGGCTATGAGGAATCCATGTGGGGGGTATAAGGGAATGCCATTGGCATCAAAAATTTTGTGGAGGGAGTTTTAGGTTTGGGATCCACCATGGAAAAGAAATAGCTTGCATTTCTTACTCTTGGGGGGGCATAAGGAGGGGTTGGGAGGTATAAGGTTTATGGGGTATGATATGTTATATTAGTGGTATGATTATAGGTGGATGCCCAATTCCCAATTGGGAGGCATAAGTAGCTTCCCCCATAGTCTTTGCTCCTTTGGCTTGCAAGGTCAAGCCTGAGTTCTATTTTGAAATGATTTTAAATGCAGTTGTGAACTACTGTTTTTGTGTTGAATTGTGTGATTTTTAAAATGGAAATGTGTATGTGAAAGAATGTTGTGTGTGGGAGCCAGTTTTTTGCCATGGTTGAATTGCACCTTCTATTTTATCTTGGTTGGGGCTTGGGGGCCAATGATGAAGGAAGACTTATCCTTTCATTCGATATATTGGTTGGGTGGAGAGAGTTGCCTTTCCCCTTCTTTTGTTGTGATCAAATTAGAAGAAAATGGAAGTTGCATGCTTCTGTTTTTGCACAAGAGAAATGTACAGTTTGCCAATCCCTTGTGAAAACCCATTCCTTTGTAATCCTTTCCCACATGATGTGGATGAAATTGTAATAGTTATGTTATGGAGAAATGATGTTGTAATTGATTATGAAGTTATATATTTGAAATGTGAAAGACACTTGCATTCTGTTATGTACATTGAGAAAGAAAGAGAATTCTGTTATTATTTTCCAACATTGAAATATGTAAGTTGTATAATTGAAGTCAATATAGGATTGCAAATTCATCTCTCATTGCATTGTTGTTATTGTATTGGAACATCAAATTGTGATGAAATTGGAGTATCAAATTGTGATTGGAATCCTTGTTGTTTGGAAAATGGAAAAAGGATAAACACTTAAGTCTACCATGGATTGAATTCAATGTTTCTTTATATGGAAAAATGAGATAATTAAATCTCTGGTTGAAAGGAAGAAATGACAATTAAATCCCTCAAGAAATTGACCTCTGCCTTAAATTTAAAACTGACAATAATTCATTTAAAATGCATAGTTCAAACCTGCACTTGATAATCCATTGGAAAATGATATAATCTAGCATGCTAAGACATCAATGAACTCAATTCGACAAAGGAAACACTTAGGGAAATAATTAAAACATTGCAAAATTGAGCTCAATCTCTTGCTCAACCGTTTTCTATCTTTTGTTGAGAAATTCAATTTTCAATCAATTAAACAAATCAAATTCTATAAAACACTTTAAAACCTCCCTAGATCAATTCTCCATGTCTGTTGGCATGTTGAGTGATGGAGGATATCTAATTTAGTCAAATTGAAAAGTTAAAAATTGCCAGTTTGCCAATTAAAATCCTACAGATCATTTTTGTAAAATTTACCCTTTAAAACTTATCAAAAAGTAAAATTTATGCTTCTTGTGCAAAGTGTGCATCGAGATCTTTCCAAAAAGTCCTCGTTTTCCCAAATTCGAGCTTTATAGCTCAAGTTATGGCACTTTGAAGTTTTTGTGCTTTGGCAGGAAAATTTGGGAAATTTTTCCTTGGCGGGCCCGCAACCCAAAAATTTCCCGTTGAATTGCCTTAGAAAATATTTTGAAAATTTCGATTTGGGAAAATTTTCATCTTTTCCTCCACTGGCCGCTAGCCAATCAGAGCCTGCCACGTGTCCTCCATGGGTTGAGGTGGAGTCGTGGATTTTTCTTCACCCTTAAACCTTTTGAAAATTTTTGGAAAATTTTCACTTTTACCTCCGCCGGCCCATAGCCAACCAGATGGCACCATGTGTCCCCTTGTGGCTATGGCAGGGGCATGCATTTCCTTTTGGACTTAAATTTTTAAAATTTTTTGGGGAAAATTCCCATTTTGACCCCGGCGGCCCGCAACCAATGAAAGCGTGCCACCTGGCACTCTGGGGGTGGCGGCGGGTACGGCGGAAGACCCTTGTCTTTTGTTTTTTTGTTTTTGTTGTTTTTGGCCTTTGGGGAAAAATTCTCAATTTTCTCCCACGGCTTCCTTCTCTGCCTTCCTCTCAAACTCTCTCCCTTAGCAGGCGTGTGGACCCGCACACTTCTTTCTCCCTTTTTCCCCTTCGTGGCACAAAGCGCTAAATCCACCCGCCACCCCGCCCTCCCCTTCTCCCTTCTCCGCTCGGCACCAGGACTCGACACATGTCCCATAGGAACCTGCGGGGGCACAAAGTGTTTTGTGCCTTTGATCCATGCATTGGGAAAATTTCCCAATGCCGCCCCGCGACCCGCCAACTCACCCTATGCGCATTCCCCCTCCTCTTGCCACGTGTCGCTCTAGGGAAAATTTTCCCTAGAAACTCCACCCACTCATAACTTGAGTCCTGTAAGGAGTTATAAGGACTTCTTTATATCACCGGAAAGTTGAGAAAATTTCCTATCCATTGGGAATGGCTTAGGAAAATTTTTGGAGTATTATGTAGGAGAACAATCTAGTTGAATCTCTAAGCCTGTTTGAGAGCAGGCATGGGGGTAAGATTACTCCTTGAACCTAACTAAAACATGTAACCCTAAAATTTGAACCTTGTAAACTTGTTATAAGTTAATAAAGGAAACTTGTGTTTTGGTAAATAGGATTTGTTCCAGAATCTATTTGTGAAAACTGATGTCTTGCAACTTAGTTGTAGACACTTCAAATAAAAAAAAAATTATCCCATAATTTTTTAACTAACCCTAGGTTGTTTCTTTGGTCTCAAGTGGTTGTTTAAATTGGTACTACAGTGCATCTCTTAGATTTATCATTCAAATTCTTCCTATTTTCCCTATCAACATGCCCAAAAGCTTCTGAGCCAAAACTCTAAGAAAAGAAATATCTGCCTCTTTTATAGACCAAGCTTCTTCTGGTATTCCACAATCCAGTGATGTTGAAGTCCCACTGTTGATCAAGTACACTATTATGTCCACTACATCTTCCCAAAAATTTAAAGTAAAACCGGCATGTTCCATGATTGTCCTATTCATTCTTTTTACAACTACATTCTCATGTGGAGTTCCAGGAACCATTCTTTCTCTTCATATTCCATTCACTAAATACTAATCATTGAAAGATTTGCTACAGTTCTCACCACCATTTTTAGATATAAGGAACATTAATTCAAAGTTTATTTGATTTTCCACGAGGGCTTTCCACTTTTTAAAAGTCAAAAACATCATATGTATGTTTGATAAAATAGACCTATGCCTTCCTTGTGGCATCATCAATGAAAGTTACATAATATTAGGATCCTCCAAATGAAACTACCTGAGCTAGTCCACACACATATGAGTGTACAAGCTCTAATTTCTACTCCTTCTTTGGTTACCCAACCTTGAGAAATCTCACTCTCTTTAGCTCTCCAAATATGTAATTCTCACAAAATTCAAGATCTAATTGTTTCAAATATGATAGCTTACCCTGAGCCTTTAAGCTTTGCATTCCTTTTGCACTCATATGGACTAGCCGATTATGCCACATGGTTGCATCTAAAACTGTAGTAGATAGCACAGAAAAGGAATTAGTAACACAGGTAGACAGATATAAAGTTCCTACATTCTTACCTCTTGATACAATAAGAGATACCTTAGTAACCTTCCAAGAATCGGTTGTGAATGTAACCATGCATCCAGATTCACCTAGTTTCCCTCAAATATTATATTTCTCTTGAGGCTTGGTACATGCCTCACATCTTTCAATACCCATTGATTTCCATTCTACAACTTTAGGTGAACATCACCTTTACCAATAATATTTCATGGCTCATGATCTCCTAAATAAACTTGTCCAAAATCACCCTAAACATAATTACTGAAATAACCCTTATTACGGGTAGTATGGAAAGAAGCTTCAGAATCTAAAACCCAAGATTCTAATTTATTGTCTAAGGAGATAATAAGGGCATCTTGCTTTACCTAACTTGAAATATTTTCCTCTTTACCTTTGTCTGATGTATTCTCTTTATTTTCCTTAGACCAACACCCATTTTATACGTGTCATCTCTTTCCACAATTCCAACAAAGTAAATATCTATACCTGGATCTAGATTTTCCATGTCTTGACTTTGATCTCCCATTCTTCTTGCTCTTAGATGATTTCTCCTTAGATCTTCCTCTTCTTTCTACATTTAAATCATTTCTAGACGATGCTTCTCCTGAGATTTTCCTATGTATTTCCTCATTAAGGATTACACTAACCACATCATCAAATTTCAAACCTTTAAAAGTATATGGTGTATTACTTATAGCAATTACCAAGTTATCCCAACTATCTGGCAAAGAGCATAAGAATAAAAGTGCTTTCACTTCATCATCAAATGAAATTTCTACCGATTTTAATTGATTTACAACAGACCGGAAATCATTCAAATGATTAGATACATATCCACCTTCTTACGTCTTAGAAGTAAACATTTTTTTCATCAAATAAACCTTATTTAAAGCACTCAGAGTTTCATACAAATTTTCTAAATATTTCATCAACTTTACTGTGATTTTTACATCTGTGAAATTCAAAGCCATTGATGCTGCCAAACTCAATCTTATAGATCTCAGATCCTTTCTGTCATGAACATTCCATTCTTCATTAGTCATCGTGTCTGGTTATGCATGCTCATCCAACAGTAAGTATAAATCCTTCTTATACAAAGAATCCTCCACCTGTATCTTCCATAGTTTATAATTACGACTCAAATTTCTCTACTCAGTATTTACTATCTTTTGCCATTGCTCTGCTCCCACTCAATCAGAAAACCCTCTATGAGTAAATCTTGTTAACACACAAAACCTCCAAATAAAGCTCTAATACCATTTTTTGGGGTTAAACCATATAACAGTGTTGCACATATCTATAATCAAATAAATCATACAAGAAATGAATGTGGAAATAACCATAAGATGAAATAAAACAAGGGAAAGATAACACCAGATTTAACGTGGTTCACTCGGTGTGGGCTACGTCCACCAAGAAACAACCAATATTATTATTCAGTGATTTATAGAGGAAATATAATGAAGATCTACTTTCTTCCAACACCTCACAGGTTGTTCAATGGTTTCCCCACACTCAACTACTCTTTCTTGCTCACCAAGAAAACTAACATGCAAACAATAACTATTTTCTTTTCTCATACCCTCATACAATGCATACATGCATATATATCTATTCTGGGCAACTAACTATGCTTTTACAATCAAGAAATCATCTTTAAAACAAAATATTTATTCTAATCCTCATTTAAAGAATAAAGCACTGTCGTACTGGTGACCGATGTCGGTCCCTGCTTGACTGATGCCGATCACTTCTTAATCGATGTCGGTTACCTCCTGACCGATGCTGGTCACTGTCAAAACTAGCAACATGTAAAATCAAGTGTCATGTGAAGTAATTAAGCTCCACACTCAACATGAAAGGAATAAATAATTGATAATATGGCCTCACACCTCAAAACACAAATCAAGCAAAAACTAGTAAACATGAACCCCTATGTGGTGGATTTTATTTTCTAGCCTATGTCATTTAGGAATGAATTGTGAATAGAGTATAGTTTTTGGTTTGATAGAATGTGCCCTATGAAAAGCCAATAACTAAGGATATTTTTAGGTAAAGTTTTGGCAAGGGGGTCCTTTCTCTGAGATAATAACTGGATCGAAAAACCAGTTTGGATCCCATTGCCAATCCTCAAATCATGTGATCATTGATAGCTTCTTCTAGGTAGGATTTTGTTTAAGAAAATGTGTACATTATTTTGTTTAAGAGAGTGTGCACTATGATTCAATTAGTCAATAATCAGTTGCGCGTGCCAAAATGTTTCACCAAATTTTTGTAGATAATGAAACAAATGAGGGTAAATAGGCCAAGGAGGAATACCTGTTGTCATGTGGTTGAAAGTTGAGTGCATGTATTTCTGATTTCTAATCCAAATTGATTGTGTGAGCTTCCTTTTGGCTATGAGGAACTACCTGTAATGCAAAGCAAGACCACAAGATACAGTTAATAGCAAAGGTTAGTGGATTGCCTAGCATGAGCTAGATCTAGGAAGTGTGATTCTCCCTTGATGGTTGTCAATCCACTAATATATAACTCAATATAAAATAACTAAACATGCAAAGAAAAGAATCTAATGCTAGTGTTTTGATTTAGGTATCTCACATTACTATTAGTGTTAATCCAATTAAATGCTTATTAATTAAATTGGTGAAGGTCTTGGGTCAGGTTGTGGGTTGGGTAGGTGGTTTGAGGGTCATATATAGGGTATGGGTAAGATCTGGTGTAGTTTGGGTTGATTTTGGATGATTATGAAGCTTTCTGGTTTAAGGCAGTTTAGCAGGCACAGAGACTGACATCGGTTAGGGTGTGACCAATGTCAGTTCAGGATAATTGATATTAGTTACTGTGGATAATGGCATAATGTTAAAATTGGTTGTCTAAGCTCTCTTTCTATTTGCACAAAGAGTTGGGGAGGCCTGTGGTGAGGTCATAAGTGAGGTATCAGATTTGGGTAAGGTTCTGTGAGGTTTTGGGGACGTTAAGGGTAGTTTGGTAAAAATTAACAGGGGAGACAATAACCAACATCAATTGGGTGACTGATGTCAGTGAAGAGGAGAAACCGATGATGGTTAAGATAACCAGCGTTGGTAGGGGCAAAATGGTGGTAATTAAATAAACTTGGTTTTTAGGATTCTCTGTGATTGCACAAAGAATGGATGGAGGATGGTTAGGCTCGTAAAACTACCATGAAGGCACGGTAATGCCTAAAAGTCAGCTACGAAGAGGCAGATGGTGGTGGGTGACAGGTTGGGTATATTGGCAAGAAAGTGAGGGTGGAGGAATGCAGGAAAGAACAAGGTCCAGTAACAAAAATATAAAGAACCTATTAAGTAAGTACATAAATGATGCAAGTCAAATACAATTGTATTTGCAGCCCTAGTTGGTGAAGGATGGTAGTGGTTGATCCATGAAGAACTTGGTGTTTAGTTCCGCATAAATGCTTACCGGAGTTCTCCCGTGAATGAAAATTCCTATGGACGAGTATCAGGTACTTGTTTGGGCATGTGGTTGAATGTATTCAGTCATTTGGATGCTGAGAAAATATATGGTTCGTGTTTGAATGCAGATAGCTCTCTCAAAACTCGAAGTGACCAGCTTGGGAAAAAGGTTGCAAAACTATATATATGGTAACCAACAACGGTTAAGGTGAGTGGCGTCGGTTAAGGTGGGAAATCCTAAGTTTACCCAAAATAGCAGATCCTTGTTATTTTCAGCGTGCTCTGATTGTCCATCTGGATCTCAAGTGATGGTTTGCACTTAGATAAGTGGGAGTGTTATTGGAGAAGGAATAGGACTTTAATGTTAGGGTTAGACTAAGTCTTAGTTGGTTAAGATAAGTGGAGACTTAGTCCTAGTTAATTAATAGACTAAGAATAATTCCATGGTGAGGTGTCTAGGTGAGGTGTAAATTACTTTAATTAAAGTAATTAAACTAATTAATAGTGTGAGGATAATAATTAATTCAATTGTAGGTAAATAAATCAATATGAATGTGGGGTAATGGGTCATGGTTAGGTTAATAAGCTACGGTAATTAATTAAAGGGGACCAAGGGGAGTGTGTGACCTAAATTTGGTGTCTATGATTCAATTAGTCAACCATCAGCTTGGCATGACTTGCAACGTATAGGTTGCCCACAATATTTAAATGAGCTAAAGATGCAACACATAGAAATGATATACAAATATTTTAAACCCAAATCCACAATGACATTCGATGAAAGCAATAATGAATAGGAAAGAGTATGTCTTTCACTAATGCAATACAAAAATGAAAAGAATGGTTTTTTTTAGTCCAAAATACGAGTGTCAATGAGACAAGTATAAGAGAGAGAATGTTCCAGGGGGAGAAATTTAATGTGAACTAATTTCAAAAGGAAATATACACACAATAATTTCACCTAGGAAAGAACAATTCAAAAGAACCCTGGATGGGTCCCATCGGGTGTGCCAAAATGTTTCACTGAATTGTTGTGTGATTTCTAGGATGAAACAGATAGAAGGTAAATAGTTAAGGAGGAATACCTATTATTATGTAGATGGTAGGTTGATTGGGCGTGTTAATGACTTTTTTATCCAAGCTGATTGTGTGAGCTTCCCTTTGGCTAAGAGGAACGACCTATATAAGAAACACAACAAGACCGCTAAATAATTTTAATAATATAAGTTAGTGGACTACCTAGTGAATGTTATATCTAGGAAGTAAGGTGCTTCCTAGAAGGCTGTCAAAATACTTTCAAATATAAATTAATGTTGTAAATATCATGAAATAAGGAAATCCTACTGTAGTTATACAATTTAGGTATCTCGTGCAAATACAATAAGAAAATCTAATCTAAGAGGACAAGTTATGATTATATTTGGAGGTTTGGTAGGTTATTTTGGATTTACAGGTTTGATAGAGGTCTGGGATTGATTGCGTGAGGTTTGGGATAGTTTCGGTGGCTCAAGAGGCTCGCTGGTCAAAAGAAATGAAATGACACAGAGACCGATATCGGTTAGGTGACCGACATCAGTATAGAGGTGAAACTAATGACAGTTAAGGTGACTGGTGTCGATAGAGGAAATCTGGTAGTAATTAAATAAAATTGGTTTTGGAATTATCTGTGATTACATAGAGAATTAAGGGAGGATGGTTAGGTTCGTAACAATGCAAAGAAGACTCAAAAATTCATGGAGGTTAGGTACGGAGAGCCCAAAGGTCGTGGGTGATTGGATGGGTAGATTGATAAGAAGTTGGGGATGGATGAATGTAGGAAGGAATAAGACGTAATAACAAAAGATAATGAACCTACACTTTAATCAAGTACAGAATGATGAAAATCAAGTATACTTACTTGCCTTTGCAGGTCTAGTACATGAAGGAAGGCAGTAGTTGATCCGTGGAGAAATTTTGTGGTCAGTGTTGTAGTCATTTTTATGCCCTTCTCAAAGAACAAGGAAATCCCATGCGTGTCGTCCTATCACCCAGCGGCCATTAGGTGCTAACCTGAGGCATGCATAGGCATCAAGTCCCTTCTTTATTTTAGTTGTGTGAGAATGCATTATTTACAAAATAAATTTAAGAGAACAGATTGGAAAGGAACCATACATTCATCTTACAGCTCAGAACGGCTTCTAGACCAATGTGTTCATTTATATAAGAAAATAATTATAGAACATAGATCTGAATCATAACAGAAAATAAATGCATAGGACTCTACACCCACTCATATGAAATATATATAAAACCGATCCATACAGAAGTAAGTAGAACTAGAATCACACATGTATTCATATTAAGCATGTTTATAACCACATTACATTAACTCAGGTGATCACAAATTCAAATGATAATGCAGACAAATTTCATTCATTAGAACTAGACTTAGGACCTTCATAATACAAAGAAACATGTTCAAATCCATCCCCTTAGTACAACATACTTCTACAAATCCTCTAAACCCAACCTATGGAGCTCTCACAGTATTCATGCATGGCTTCGCCTCTTTCTCCTTCTATATATTTTTCTCTATTGAGTGCTTGTATTTATAGCCTCAGCAAGCACCGCCATGCCTTTCTGAAGGTGTAGATTGGGTGCCACGTGTTCAAGTGTTCCTCCATGGGAGTAGGCTTCTTCAGATGCGATATCTCCATCCTTTTCCATGATGACTTTCTGGAATATTCTATCGCAAGGTATATTCCTTCCATGGGCACCAAGTTGCCAGGTTAGCACCTTATCCACTCCACATGTACAGTCAAGTCATGCTTTCCTCGTATTTTTCCAGATATGCCAAATATGGCTAAGTCACCATATCTTTTCTCTACCTTATGCATGTGCAATTGGTTCTACTAAAACCCTCCTAAAACCTTTTCCTACGCACTTTCTCCTTGTGCGCCCTTCTTCAAATAGGCCTTGTGTGCCCACACTCCTTTTTGTACTTAGCCAATATTTTAGGGGCCCAACATCACTCCACACTACACCTATTTTCCATCCTCGAGAGCACCTTCTTAATGAGTAAAGAATTACGATCATTGAATCGTTTGGAGAAAGAATAAAGGAATGAAGAATTTTAGGGAAGACTAAAAGAATGGGGAACTATTATTATTTATGTAAGAGGAGAGGGAAGTATTTCATCAAGTCTACCTCCAACGTATTCCTAGTATCGACTTCACTCTATTCCTATTAAAAAAGGTCACAAAATAGGGTGCTCACCTCTTCAAATCTTATCCCTTCTCCTTGGGTATTCATTGTTTCCACGATCCCCTCCAAATTTTTTCCCAAATCCTCGAGCACGTCCATCCTTCCAGTGATCTTGGGATGTAAATCCTTCAGCTGGTTCTTGATTGAGCCCCACAAGGTCTCAATAGCCTCCAATTTCTTCTCAACCTTGGCTAGAATTTTTTCACGTTCCACTCTATTCACCATTTTTTTCTCCTGGAACTCCTTGAGCTCCGCTTCATGGGTGGTGATTATAATGCTCACCACTTTATCTCTATCGATGTAGTTATCATAAGCAGCCTCAACGACTTGGGAGGTGACTTTCACATATGCGAGGACTTTCTTGTACTAGGACACAATTTCCACAACCTTCATCTTTTCCTCCTTTTATTTACGCGTCGATGCCTCCTCTGCAGACTCCAAGGCTAGTGGTCTTCTTTCCATTGTGAGGACGTGGGTCAAGTCCTCTAGACATTCTAGGGTGGATCCATACTTCTACGCTGGTGGTGTTAGATCTGGATGCTTCCAAAAAATGGCATGTGTGATCATCTCTACTTTCTTGTAGACCTCGCGTACTCTTGCCTTATCCTCTTTCAACTCGCGCCTTAGCTGTGCGCTAATTATATCCTCCCATTTTAATTCCTTGGTTCTTTTCTCCAGCTCTTCTTCCTTCTTCTCCAGTTCTGCATCTAAGAACTTCACCCTGTCATTCCTCCCGAAGAGTCTGGCCTCTACTTCCACCAAAACCTTGCTCAACGCATTACATATTTTATCGTCTGATAGCCGCTGAACGTTAACCAAGGGGTTGTCACCTTTTGACTCTGGTACCTTCATTAGTGCCCCTTGGCTTACTTTGAATTCTGGTTTGTCAATATGCGACTGAAATTCCCAAGAAATCATTGTCCTCATCCGAGGGTATACACCTTCCTCATCAAATGATGCCATAGCCAAGATTTGTTCCATTGGTATGGTGCTTTGAAAGTGTGTGTGCAAAACCTTGTTTGGATCATCAATATACCACATCCTTTGAACCTATGATGCCTCTACACTTTTTTCTCCCCATGCGCATGGCCTTAGGAAATCTCACAGCCAAACTGGGATCCCCTCCCATGATTCCATATTCCTTTTCTACACTTTCCTCCTCTTCTTCCTTCATCACCAGTTCTGCGTTGTGTTCCATCTCTTACTCTACTAGGTATTCGATGATATTTTCTACCTCTTTCTCCATGACCTCATCTACATGTTCCTTAGTGAGGCTTGGGGTAATCTATTCTTTTATAACTTCTTCGCTTACCCCTTTATCCTGAGTATATATCTCTTCCTTGTCATTCTTCCTCTTGAAAAAGATTTACTCATTTTATTCTTCCTCTCCTTCCTCCTCTGAGTCATTTACTTTATAGATAGGATGGTCTTCGCCTCCTAGTTCATCTTCATCATCATCATCTCTCTCACCTCTATAGGCCTCTAAGTTCTCTGTGTCCTCTGAGTCATTTTCTTTTGTTACCTTCTGCTTCTTCCTAGTAGGAGATTCCACTTCCTTCTCCTCCTCCTTTAGTGACTTCTCTTGGGTGATGGGTTCTTCATGCTCCGGAGCTTCTTCCTCTAGAGTATTTACTTTCACCGGGGACTTATTTCTCCATGCGTAAGTACTGGGGTTAGCACTTGTCTCTGACACACTTAATGTTTGTGTAGCCTAAACACTTGGTGCTTTCTGCATCTCTTTTCTTTCCCTCTTCTTTGGTGTGGACTTCTTTCTTCCATTGGGGTCTTTAAGGATGGATACATCATTTTCCAAGTATGCGCCCTTTTCAAATTTTGGCCTTATGTGAAGGTATATCCTTGCTATAGCCCTTCCAGCAATTGGTAATGTTACTGGATTCATCATCTGTATCTCGTGGGAGAGATATCTCTCCACGTATGCATGCTTCTTGGGGTAAACTAACTTCCTGGGAAGTTCTCTATGGTCTTGATCCACCTCACTAAGGTCTAACCTTAGTCTCTTGGCCTCTTGGAAGCTTGTACTAGGGGCCCATGTTTTCATCTATCAACCTTAATCTACCAATGCAGAAGTGTTGATATATGGTGAATTCTACATCTCCTTTCATGAGTGCAGGTAACTGCTCTGGAATCCTCCATTCTTCCCCAAATGTGTCCCTCATGCACTTGTACCACTTTTCTAAATGCACTTTATAAGTGGTTGTCATGGTCTCACAAGTATATTTTGCAAACCTCTTCGTGGGTGAGGGATCCTCTTCTGGGTACTCCCAAACAAACCTTTCGGCCCATCGGGCACTTCGATCTCTAAGAAGACAATTGTGAGGAGAACATTGCCAAATAGTATCTTCTCACCTTCTTACGCGCTGCTAATGATTTCATCCATGATGAAAGTGGAAAAGTTGTAGATGGTCCCATCAGATATCTTCTGGCATATGTTTAGCCATGCCTTGTTCACTTGAGTCCATCTCTCTTGATCATTGAGTTTGTTTACCAAGCACCCGTCCATCCTCATCACTGGGTCTTGGATCTCTGCGATGTCAAAGTAACGTGATCCTTTCTTATAGTCGTACGTGTCTACTATTTCCTTGATGGCCTCCTTATCACTTAGGTCATCATCAATACTATCCCCCTCACAGATGAGGCCTGTGAACTTGGAAATTAAATGGGGAGTTATGCACATCTTGTGCCCCGTGAAATAAAAATGGTCTTCATGAATACACGACATTAGCCACTAGTAAAGGCGCTCAAGTTTTCCAAAGTAAGTTAGTTCATAAATTTGTAGTAACCCTACCTTCTCCAATTTAACCTTTACTTCATCACTATATATGGGCAAGCCCTCTGGTGTACTCTTGTTTGTTGGGTGAACCAAATTCAAAGCCATTTATTTTTCTTTCATGCTGGTGCGATGATTATAGTCACTCACAGTCATCTTCCACAAATGAGATTCCCATTATTTTCCTAGCAATACCCCATCTGGGTATTACATCTCTGCGTACCAATATTCATTTTTTATTGCGATGGAATTCGTTTACTTCCCCTTACCCTTTCCCTTCTACTTTTTAGGTGAGATGGTTGCTTTCTTTGGTGCCATTCTTCTGGTTAGGTTATCACTTCAAAATGTATTCTCCTTGCTTTGTTCTACCACTCTATCCAACCCTAATACTTAATCTTGTGAAGAAACCCTCCTAACACCATGCCCTAGCCGCCAAACCCTAATTGGAACAATACTTCCACAAGATGGCACTTCTCAACAAATTCCTTCTCAACAACTCCCTCTATGCCCGTGTACTCCTTTCCTACTGGTTTACGGATCTACTCTAGTCACGTCATCTTTAGATTTCTTCAATTTTTCTTTGCATAGATCACTTTTGGATGCCCTAGTTAATGTGATCTCTCTTTACTTCATAAACGCAAGGTAAGATAATGAATTTCCTAACTTCTTATTTATAGCTTTTCCTTCTTTCCAGCATTAAATGTTATTTTACCTACCACCATACTTGATACTAAATGTGGATTTTTCCACTAGACCATCCTTACACACTTTCACTTACACACCCATATTGTGTGCAACATTCTACAACCTTCTGGTGCGTAACCAATCCATCCTGAATAGAAGAATCTTACGCATGTGTTAACAATGTTGAAGGCACTTCTTCTGTTCTTCACCTAATTTTCACTCTCGCCTACCTCGTGTTGTTTTTGTGCTTCTTCCTCCTCTATACGTGGTTTCTCTGAAGTCTTATCCTGATACCAACCTTTTCCCTCCACCTCTTCTTCCATGCACTTTCTTCATTCTGCATGCTTTGTATCCATCAACCGGGCCATTCACCGCAACTTCTACTGTCAGTTCAAATTGTATTACGGGCCTATACTTTACATCACTCCACCCCACACTAAAAATAGATGTGCAGTCCTCTACACATGCACAACCTTCAAAAAGTAATGTGGTTACCAGTGCCCAAGGTGTAAAACAAACAACAGAACAAATGACAAGAAAGGGAAACATAAAAAAGGAAAGTGCATAAAGGGAAACCTAAACTAACTGGCAACATAGCCTTATTTACAAACACCAAGAAGACTTATTTATAGTAGGGCTTCAGCCTACTCCCATTGAAGTGACCTGGTAATCTTGTCCCATCCAGCGCTTGTAACTGGCAAGCGCCTGAATCAAGAATGTACGATATGAGGTAAGGTCCCAACCAATGGACTTTCAACTTCCCAGGATGGCACAAATACTTGGAATCATACAATAACACCAATTGCCCAACTTCAAACTTCTTGTTCTTGATATGATGATCATGTCATTATTTTTGTCTTGCTTTTTCTATCTTTTGACTCCACCTAGCAAGTGATCACCTTTCATCCAACTACATCAATTTATCAATTCTTTCTTCCAGCACTTTCTCATCAGCTAAACCTCCTACATGCGCTATACGCAACGATGGTAACATGAATTCCACTTCTAAAAGAGCCTCCGCACCAAACACCAATTGAAATGGTGTGGCCTTGTTCAACCTTTTATAGGTTGTCCTATATGCCCATAGAATGGTTGATACCTTATCATCCCAATCTTGTCTTTTGACATCACAGATCTTAGTTAACATATGACTTATTATTTTGTTAAATTCCTCAGCAGTCCCATTTTCTTGAGGGTGATATGGGGTAGTCTTATGATGGGCCACCATAAATTTTGCTAATAGGATCCTGACTATTTCATTGAGGAAGTGTGTACCCCTATCACTTGTTAAACTTAAAGGGTAACCATATCTACTGATTATATTTTCCCATAAGAATATAGTAGTTGTCACCATGGTGCAATCCTTTGTAGTTTCTTCCTCTTCCCACCATGTCAAGTAATCGGTACAAGTGATGATATGTCGCAAACCAGTCCTTCACGCAGATGGTGTAATTGGTCCTACAAATTCAATTTCCCATTTCTCAAATGGTTCAACGCTAGCTATTGGTCACAAGGGAATTTCATCTCTCTTTCCCAGTTTTCCCAGGCACTGGAAATGGTCACAGGCCTTGCAAAACTCAATGCAATCTTTGTAGATGGTTTCCCACCAAATCCCTACTAATAAAATCTTCCATGCAGTAGCATTTCCTGCATAGTTCCCTCCTACAATCCCACCATGTGCTTCTTCCATAATGGCTACGCACTCATGTTCCAAAACACATCGGCACAGAACCTCATCATGACCTAACTTGTACAACTCTCCACTAATAAGCATGTAGGGTGCGGCACATATTTCCAACTACTTTCTCTCCACATCCTTCATCCCTTCGGGTGCCACACCTATTTTTAAGAACACTACGATATCTTCCAAGTCTGAGGGTGTGCGTCATAATCTAAATAGTTGCGCATCTGGCATGGTATCCTCAATGATTTGTGTGTCCTCTCCCAATCAATCCTTGACAAGTGGTCAGGCCCTAAATTATTCTTTCCTAGCTTCACCACCACTGTAAATTAAAATTCCTGAAATATAAGGACCCAACGACATATACACCCTTGTAGAATTGGTTTGTTGACTAAGTATTTTAATGCCATGTGGTCTGTGTAGAATATGAAGGGTGTTTCTAGTATATACTTCCTGAACTTATGCAGTGCGTAGATCATTGACAATGCTTCACGCTCAGTAGTTGTGTAATTCTTCTCTACTGGTGTCAATTTCCTACTTGTAAAGCTCAAGGGATGATCGACAATTCCTTCACCAGGTTGTGCTAGTACTGCCCCCATTGTTTTCCCTGAGGCATCCACATGCACATGGAAAGGCTTATCCCAAGAAGGAAAATGTAATATGGGTGCCATTACGAGCCTTTCCTTTAAAGTGTCAAATGCCTTCTACTGCACCTCTCCCCAATGAAAGGCACTTTTGTGTTTCAATAATTCTTCTAAGGGCATGGTGATCTTGGCATACCCCTTGATGAACTTCTTGTAATATCCCATGTGTCCAAGGAATCCACGCACTATGCTTTGGCTAGTAGGGTTCCCTAAACCTACAATGACTTCAACTTTGGTGGGATCTACTAGTAATCCTTCCTTGCATATGATATACCCTAGTAAGGTTCCAAATGGGGTAGCAAAGACACACTTCTTGATGTTGAGGGATATCCTCAACTGTTGACACCTTTCAAACATTAGTCTCAAGTTATCACAATGGTCCTTGACGAGACCATACATAGTCCAATCATCCAAATAGACCTGAAAAAATTTATGGATGAAGTCCTGGAAGACTTGCACTACAATGCATGAGAAAATAGTAGGTGCATTCTTCAATCCAAAAGGCATGACCATGTAGGAAAATTATTCCCCATTCAGTGTGAAAATTGTCTTTCTCTGGTCTTCCTTTGCAATACATACCTTGTGGTACCCTGAGAACCAATCCGTGAAGGAGTAGACTTCATGCCCGACCACTCCCTCTAAGATTTCTTCAATAAACAGGGTTGGGAAGGGATCAATGACACATACTACATTCAGGTCCCTGTAGTCAACACAGATCCTGATCCTTCCATCCTTCTTGATGCTGATGACCATTGGGCTTATCCATTCTGACTCTTCAACCACCTTAATGATACCTGACTTTATCATTTTTTCTATCTCTTCCTTAACCCGTACGCGTAAATTTGGATTCATCTGATAAGGTCTCTTCCGAGTCAGGCGCACACCTTCTTTCAACTTGATCTTCATTTCCCCCAAGGAATGGTGGACACCTTTGAGTTCATGGTACCCACAAGGGAACAAATCTTGGAACTCACGCAATAGATCAATGATCTTTAAAACTTCCTTTTCTAACCAATAGTCATCGATGATAGCCTCCTTAGGTTCAGCCTCCATCCCAATGTTAACCTTATTTTTCTTCAAAGTCTCATGGTACGTGCGTGCTTTCTCATCAGCATTGTCTATGGCCTCGTGTGTACCCTCGGAATGATCAACATCCAATGTCTCCATCTCTTCCCCGTCTATGACATAGACCAATTTTCCTTTTTCTTTTTCCATACACGCACGCTCAAAATGTACTTCCTCTTATTCTTCCTCATTGAGGTGCATCTCCAAATAAGGATTTTCTAGTAATTCCAGTAGCCTATCCTCAGCCATGGACACTATCCCACTGTAAGGTGCTTGATTGTTTGCAATGCCTTATCCAATGATGGTTTGGTGCTCCTATACTCAAATGCTTGAATGAGGTCAGCCACCAACTCTTGCCAATTACCCATTTGACGACGCATCTCTGAATGAATGTACCATGTGTGTGCATAGCCTTGTAAGGTGGAGTACAACTTGTGTACCCACAACAAAGGTGGTAATGCTTCTGCGCTTCCCATCCAGGCTTCCTCACATGATTGGATATGAAATGAAGTGGTTTCTTTACCATGGTAGTCTTGTATAGCCGTGGGTGCGTTGCTCCTTGAAAACCTTACAGAGAGCACGATTCTTACCTCGCGCCACTCCAGGAGGTTCTCCTAATGTGTAGCCCACCAACGTGCTACAGTCCCGAGTAGGTTATAGCTAAGCATTCCTCTTCTTTTATCCTCATTTCTCCACTGAGCTTCCATTTCCTGCAGGAAAATCTCAGGGAATGCTCCCCTCGAGTAGCTAGGAAACTTTTTTCCTCCTAGGTGCTTGACTGAGCGCACCTTTATCACCCTTGTTACAGGTTCTTTTAATTGTCACCAATTAACTCATAGGTCTCATGCACCCAATTGTCACACGCCATGCTAGTGGTATCATTAACAAAATGAGTGTCTTCAAATTGGATGACCCCCTCCGTGGGGTGAATTACCTCAGGATCTCTGATGGAGCACACATAGATTCTATCAAGGACTTCTTCTCCCAATGGCTCTGTGTAGGGCACTGACTTCCCATCCATCAAAGGGATGACCACCCATTCTTCCTTGTTTTTGAAACTAATATATCCTTTGTTAAACCTTATGTCAGCATTATTCTTGTAACACCATGGGTGCCCAAGAAATGTTATAAATTTGTCTACCTCTGCGAGAACCAAGACTTCAAAGTCTCTAGTAAACTTGTCCCCTTGAATGGTGATAACTGTATCCTTTAGGACTCCAATGGGCATTGCTTTAGTCTTTTTTGCCATATATAGCACATTTGAAGATGGCTACAATACAGGGCTTCCCATCTGATGCCAAACATCTAAGGTAAGAACATTCACCTCTGATCCCATGTTGATGAGGATATTGCTCAGAAGCCATCCATCAACCACTGCATTCAGATTAATTTCCTTATCATATTAAAGGTTGTGTGGAGAAAGGTTTTCATGTAAAACCTATCTCTCACACTCCGCTCTAGTGCGTGGTAACTTCTCCCCTAGCCATTCTCCCAGAAAGGGAATAATATTCTCTTACCTCAACATTTTACATACTTCTTTGACCTCATCCAGGTCACTCCTTGGAACCTCATTATCCTTCCGCTACCCCACCTACCTCGATTGCTCCTTGAGACACTGTATCTCCCCTTGTAAACTCTGAATCACATCCATAGTCTCCTGGTATACTTATTTCTGATGGGAAGGGTCTAGGTACTTTCCATGTAGCACCTCCTCTCTAGAAACTAGTGTCCTTGGTCTTGGCATCTCCCTGGCATGCGCGGCCTCTGCTCGTGTTGTCACCAGTACAGGTTCTAGTTCTAACTCATGCGCCACTCTTGGCATCCATTGTGAATCAGCCTTTTTGACGCTCACCATAGCAGTGCCCTTATCTTTCTGGTGTTAGTGGTTCATATGCTCATAGAGTTCTAGACACTCTTCATACTTGTGCTTCTTCCCACACCATGAGCATTGTAATAGATCAAAACACTCACGTTTATAATGCTCTATAGATCCACAATTATAACATGTTCCTTGCAAGAACTCACTTCTCCCTCCATTTTGGTTACTCTCGACCACTGAAATCCTCCATGAAAACCTCTTCCATGCACCCCTCCATTTGTGTGCCCTTCATAACATTGGTCATCATCATTTGAACTTCCAGCAAGGCTAGTTTGGTGTACACCTAGATCAATAGCATTATGGATCTGATCAATCAGTCTACAATACTTGGTGTCATGGGTTATAGAGGTGCATATCTTGCAGTAGCAAGAAAAATTCTTGTGGATTGTGCACTGGATTAGAGGGCATCTAATTGCATCATGATCCTCGTGGTAGATCTCATAGTCTACTGCCATAGCAAGCACTGACTTCCGAGGGAAACTATCCTTTGTATGTCCCTCCACTTCGCAGTTTGTACACCAAAGCCCACTACGAACCTCATGTGCTGAGTTTAAAGACAGCTTCTCCAATTTCTTGGCCATTGCAGTAATTTGGGCCTCTAAAAATGGACTTACACTAGTATCCACACTCCCTACAGCTCTAGCGCATAAGGAAACCTCTAAAGCCTTGAGCGGGTCAGTGAACATTTTATGTGATAATGCCCTCCTAAATGGAGTGATCAACCCTCCAACAAACCATTGAGCATGTTATAGGGGTGAATGTCATATGACAGTTTAGACAGGAGAGTTTTAAACCATGCATCATACTCCCACACACTCTCTGTCATTCCCTACTGGATCTCCTTCAAAGCATTGATGCTCTTCTGCTCAAACTCTGGAATATGGAAATCTACGAGGAAATCATTTTTCAACGTGGTATAGTCTACCACCATTTGATGGGGGTTGTACTTCCTATACCAACTATGCATGTGCCCTTGCAATGTAGTTGCAAACTGGCTTGCCTTCTGCTCTAGGTTAGTTATCCCCTTCGCGCGCCATAGTAAATCACAATTTTGGACATGCTCTGCACCATCTTCAATACCCCTATAGTCTGGTAAAGGCAAAGACATCTTGAAAAACACTTGGGGGTGGCTGGGGTCCTTTTCCTCCTGATCCAGAGCCTTGGTTCCCTCTGGTGTTTCATTCGTTGTTTGCTCCGCCAGATCCACTGGGTCCACCAGGTCCTGTTCCTCTTGGCCCACTAGATCCACCAGATCCACTAGGTCATGTTCATCCTGACCCATCAGATCCATTGAATCCACCAGATCCACCAAATCCACTAGGTCCTGAAGTGGTCATGCTAAGGGTTCCCAACGTCCCACTGAACTACACACCGATGGTCTGTGATAATGTCCCACTACCAGTAGTGTGCCCCACACCACACCTAAATGTGATACCAAAGGCTTGTGTATCCACACTTTTCCCAAAAATTCCTCCAAACACTGGAATGGTATGTATAGCCATGGATGTCCCAAATGAAAAATTATATCTCCTAGGCACCGATCGGTTACTCCCACTGATACCAACTGGGTTACCTATACTCTTCCCTTGATCTGGAAAACCAAGCACCAGGGATTGGTCGCCAGGTGGGTTCAAATGTGTGTTGACAGCTCTTCTTTCTCCACACGATGAACTCTCATCAGAATCTGAAGGGGCTTCTCTTATGCGCTTACTAAGATTGGGTAGCACAGACTTCTTAGGCTCCACGTCTTCTGTGTGAAATTCAACACCCTCCTGCAACGTCTGCCTCCATATATCCATCACACTTGTTACCTCGCGTTGTCTATTCATCTCCCTTTCACAAGCTTCATTATACTTGAGTCGTCTCTCCTCCCTTTCCTTTTCAGCCGCAACATCCGCCATCTTCCTCCACCCTAGCTTCCTCTCCCAATGCTCAGAGAGCTTATCCGGCCATGGGGAATGCTTCTAAACTCAAAGTAACGACCAAGATCTTCATAGCTAGAGGAATAACATGCAAAAATGATCCTCTAGGCTCCCTCAGAAACTCGAACTCAACAATATCTGGGAAGAATATGTCAAAATGGCGTATTCCAAAGTATAGCTAGTCAACACCCTCTTCCACTAGTGATCAATAGCACGTGTCCACATCAGATCTACATCCTATAGCCTCTGATAGTCATCTTGGGTCCACACATGCTATCTATAGAACCAGCTTGATCTGGATGCGTTTGCTGAGAGCCATTCATGTAGCTCTATTGGGAAGTAGAAAAAGAATGTCTCATACAGATCATGGTATAGGTTTTCTTCTACCCATCCATGTGTACTGAACTCAGGTCCAGTGTTAAATCTTTGAGAAAACTCGTCCTCCGTGCTCTTGAACCACGTTTCAACACTTTCTAAAGTTAGGCGCTCTGTCATTACACATCACAAAGACAAAACCGTATGCCATTTCTCACAATAACTTCAAAAAGAGGTCCCGTCAACGAAACCAAGATGTAGTCATTTTTATGCCCTTCTCAAAGAACAAGAAAATCCCATGCACGTCGGCCTATCACCCAGCGGGCGCTAGGCGCTCACCCGAGGCATGCACGGGTGCCAAGTCCCTCCTTTATGTGAGTTGTGTGAGAATGCATTATTTATGACAAAAACTTAAGTGAACATATTGGAAAGGAACCATACATTCATATTAGAGCTTAGAACGACTTCTAGACTAATGTGTTCATTCATATAAGGAAAGCATTATAGAACATAGATCTGAATCATAACAAAAAATAAATACACAGGGGTTTACACCCACTCATATGAAATATATATATATATATATATAACTGATCCATACATATGTAAGTAGAACTGGAACCACACATATATTCATATTAAGCATGTTGATAACCACATTACATTAACTCAAGCAATCATAGATTCAAATGATAATGCAAACCAATGTCATGCATCGGAACTGGACTTAGGCCCTTCATAGTACAAATAATTTTTTTCAAAACCATCCCCTTAGTACAACATACTCCTACAGATCCTCTAAACCCAACCTATAGAGCTCTCACAATATTCCTGCATGGCTTCGCCTCTTTCTCCTTCTATATCTTTTTCTTTGTCGGGTGCTTGTATTTATAGCCTTAGCAAGCACCGCCATGCCTTTCTAAAGGTGTAGATTAGGTGCCAAGTGTCCAAGTGGTCCTCCATGGTAGCATGCTTCTTCAGATGCGATCTCTCCATCCTTTGCCATGATGACTTTATGGAATATTCTATCACAAGGTATATTCCTTTTGTGGGCACCAAGTTGTCAGGTTGGCACCTTATCTACTCTGCATGCGTAGTCAGGTCTTGCTTGCCTCGTATTCTTCCCGATATGCAAAATATTTCTAAGTCCCACGATCTTTACTCTACCTTGTGTGTTCCACTGGTTTTACTAAAACCCTCCTAAAACCTTGTCCAGCGCGCTTTCTCCTTGCGCGCCCTTCTTCAAATAGGCCTTGCGCACCTACGCACCTTCTTGTACTTAGCCAATATTTTGGGGGCCCAAAAAGTGCCATGGAAATACTTCCTATAGTGATCTCGTGAATATTCTAATACCTTAGGACAAGCATCAGGTGCTTGCATGGGCCTGTGGTTGAGTATATCCCATCGTCTGGATACTAAGAAGTCTCTAATTTGTGCTTGAATGTAATAGAAATATTTGAACTGAAAAATGGCCAACCTCAGTGAAGAGTTATGAACATGTATATAAGGTAACCGATGACAGTTAAGGTGATCGGTGTTGGTTGAGGGGTAACCAACGTTGGTTAAGGCGGGAAATCCAGTGTTTGTCAAAAATAGGCAGATCTTTACTATTTTTCTTATGATTTTGATTGAGTCCTCTTACGGAAGTGGAGTTCACTTGAGAGAAGGTAGGAACGTCATAGAAGAAGTCCAATTAGGTTTTTTGAAGAAGTCTCGGTTAGTTAGGTTAAGTGGCGACTCAACACTGGGAGTGATGACTCGGTCACTATGAGTTAAATGCCTCTGGAATGGGTCAAGGGTGAGGTGTCTGGGTGATGTGTAAATTAACTTAATTAAAGTAATTAAATTCATTAATAATGCGGGGATTAACATTAATTCAATTGTAAGTAATTAAATTAATATGCATTCAGGGTAAAGGGGTCATGGTTAGGTGAACACGTTACGTTAATTGATTGAAGGGGACCACGGGGAGTGTGACCAAAATTTGGTGTCTACACCCCGAATCCAACTTAGACACACCTTTCAGTGTGTAATCAGGGTATTTATGGTATCAAATATTGTATAAGCTAAAAATATATTCAATTTTTAGCTATCGATGATTTATTTTTAAAAATAATGAATTGGGTGTGATTTGACCACACGCCAGTGCCTCCTTGTAGAGGATTTAGCAAGCCTTTGCTATTTGATGGGCTAAGACATTACTTTAATGATATTTAAACTTAAATCTTTGAGTTAAAACTTGAAAAATAAAAACAAAACCACCGACTTGTCATAATCGCCACATCGGATTTTGGGGTTTTTGCCTTTTATTTATGGCAATTGATATTAAAAACACTTTGACACTTACCTTCCTCTTTTCTTCTTGCACAAGTTCGTTATTTTCCCTTTGAGTGTTTCCATGCCGTCACTTTTGAACAATAAGAAATTCAAAGGAGTCCGTGACTGAGTGTGGAAGGTCTCTGTGAGGCCAAGCCCGAGAGAGTGGGTTTTGAGCAACAATTTAGAGATTTTCTATGCATATATTTCTCTTGATTGTTGCTGACAGTGGAGTAATGGAGGACCGCGAAGGATACTCTTAGGGGTTTGCCACTTGGAGTAGGGAAAGAGATTTTTTAGCATCAGGGGGAATATATATGTTGCCAATGATTGTTCGACTAATTTTCATTGATGTGAAAGGAAGTTGAAGGAGATAGTAGCAGAAAAAATTCATAGAAGAAGTATATTGTCATTATTGTCAAAGGTTTTTTCTAGATGGTCTGGAGCTCACTTGGTAACTCGTCTAGATCTTGGAGTGTAGCTCATTGAGCTCGTAGTAATGTTATTTGTCCTAAGCTAGTAGTAAAAATGGTCCAAAGCTCAAATTGTAAATGGTGCGGAGCAACACGGTTACCATGTTCATCGTCCAAAGCTCATAGTGTTGCTTGCATGGAGCTCGCATCTATAGTGTTGGTCATTCGTAGCTAGGAGTATAAATTGCTCGGAGCACTCGCATGTAGTTTTTCTCGTCCAAATCTCGCTGACACTATTATTTGTCCAGAGCTTGCCTAAGAATATTTCTCGTCTGAATTTAGAATTATGATTGCTTTGTATCTGGAAGCACACAATATTGATCAAAAGCTACAATTGAATGATCTGTAGTCTCATCGGTCAATTTATCTGGAATTATAAGAAGACATGAATGTGGGTAATAAAGTACAAGTTGATATTTGAATATGGGATGTATTGATACATCTGGAGTGACATGTTTATCATGTTTGAGAAAATATATGACCTGGTTAAACAAATATTCTTGATCATGGGGATTGCAAATAAAGTATGGACTTTAGCTGCAGGTTGAGTGGTCAGCGACTGGTCGACTAAACCAAGGCGTTAAAATCAAGATTATGACCTTGAAGGATGTTGTTCGACCTCCCCTATTTTGGCATTGATCTAATTCTTGCATTTATATTTAACAAATATGTTGAATCCTCTAATGTTTTGGCATTGATATGTTTCTTGAATGGATATTCAAACTATAGTCGACTTTGTTTATCTTTTATATTCATAGAATGGGCCAAATTACATCTTGTAATGACGCCAAATGTTTGAGAGATGAACATGGTATAAAAGAGACTCAAACTAGAAATAATAGTAGTGAGTTGGGGAGGAGTAAATGGTGAATTGCTGAAATTAAAGTAGTGTGCCTAAGTGGAGAAAATGATGAATTAAATAAGGAGGAAATGTGAAAGGTTGTGCACATTGCGCATTGTGTGAAATAATGTGTGGATGAGGAGATACAACAAATTGCAATGAAAAGAAGAGAGGGCCAGAATGGAGATAACGAACTGCTAAGAGGATGATGTGGTTAGAGGATTTTCCAGAGAAGAGAAACAAAAAAATCAAGCTGACTAGAATGGAAAATTTGTTGAAGATGAAGGAAGATTGAGAAACACATGGAGTCGTGTGTAAATAAGGTGAGCGAATAACGTTGTGAAGCAATGAAGATGTCATTAAGATCATACTGCTATGTGGGAGCACATAAATAGGGCGAGTGAAGCAACTGGAACCGGTGTGTGGAGTGGCACTGTAAATACATATTAAAGCAAAGTTCAGAAGGAGAAAATAATAATAAAGAGATATCATTCAAAGCACAACAACAAAAAATAAGGGGAGATATATTTCTGGAACAAAAGTTAAGAGTAAGAATTGAAATATGAAGTAATTTGATTAGAAAAACGTCCAAGATAGAAGAATGAATTAATTGCCATCATTGGGTTGAAGAAGCAACTATAGAAGGTGGAATTGTGTATTGTTGAGTTCATTTCCTGACACAGTTGGCAATTGGAGACCATTGTGTATTGTTGAGGTCAATGCCTCACACATTTGGCAATTGGTGTCTCCAGTGAGTTGGTGCTCACGAATTGGCTGAGTTGGTGTTCGGAATTGGGGATTGGTATCTCCAGTGAGTTGGTGCTCACGAATTGGCTGAGTTGGTGTTCGGAATTGGGGATTGGTATCTCCAGTGAGTTGGTGCTCAGGAACTAGCTGAGATGGTGCTTAACATTGGGGATTTGTGTTTCCATTAGGTTGGTGCATACAAATTCATATTGAGATGTTTTGGGTCTAGGTTTGGATAGTAGATCCAAGAAGTCTTTTCTCTGTGGTTTTCTTCCAAAAGGTTTTCCACATAAATTATGTGTTTCATAATTATTTGATCTTATATGATTATTTTTATTATGGATGTTAAAGTTTTAAATAAGTAAAATATTGTATAATATTGATTCACCCCCCTCTCAGTATTAGTGTGTGCTCTTCTATGATGACTTTTTGCCGATAAGAGAGAGGGAACATGGGTTGCAGAGATGTGGAATATCTTCCAAGAGATTTTGTTTAAGAAATTGTTTTAAATATTTTTTTAGAGACATCAAACTAAACACAAGACAAGGTTGTTTTTGTGCAAGCCAGAGATGCAAGGTGGGGCACGAAGAGTATCAAATGTAGATTTTTGTTTTAATTTTGCACTATAAATTTGAATGTAGAACTGTGAAGTTTTGTATATGAGATTGTAGAATTTTCCCCCAAATCACTACAAAATTTTTGATATATTTTTATATTAATTTTTTTATTTACTCCAAAGTAAGGGCCCACTCCTTAAAGGGCATTTAAAAAATTGTATATTTTTTTAATTTTTGTAATCTTTGAAACACGACACACAAATCAAACTTACACATAGATAAATTGACACAAAACAACATGCACAAACCTTAAGAACCTATAAGCTCTTATACCATGTTAGAAATGTACAGGTAAAACAACTTAATCTAGAATTATAGACTATTATGTATTATTACAAATTGGGAGCATGAACAAAATAATTGTAGGAAACAAATTAAACACATAATATAATGAACATAAAAACGTAACACAATTTACCATGGGTAAATTACGGTAAAAACCTCACTAAAATTTACTTTTTAGTTTTATATTACATAAATGAGGAACTTACAATGTCTAACATGTTTATAGATTGGTACTTAATAATTACAACCCAACCCAAAAAATATATACCTTCTCATACTTTTTCAATTTACTATATTTTTGAGTTCATGGTAATAATATTATGTGTCAATTTCCAATGGAAATTACCCTTATTTAAAGGGTGGATGAATTGATTGCAACCTTTTGGTTGAATTAATTCACTCTTCATTAATGAAATCAATGAATTTATTTAAAATTTATCACTAGTATAAAGTCATATAAATTTATTTATAAAATAAACTCACATTAGAGACATGTTTTGTTGTGGTGGGCCACACTAAGTGTGTCCCCAAAAACCTTACATGCTCCTATATTATGGGGTAGCCAAAAAAATATCTCATGGCCAATAGTAGTGAACTAATATGAACAACAAATGATAAATGCAAGTAAGCACAAAGCATGGTTTAGTTAGTGTCTAAGACTAAACAATGTGATCATCAAACAAAACATGATATAACACATGACAAGAATAATAAAGTATTATGGTGTTCATAATAGACTAGTGTATAAAGATAACATTGTGATAAACTCAATGGTGTACATGTCCTCAATGTAGATACACCCCTAATGTAATGAACTTCCCTCGGGATAAAAGTCTATAAGAAGACATGCTCTAAAGGTGTGATCAAAGTATGCCCAATACGTAAGATGCCCCCAATATAGACGTGCCCCCAAAATGCTAGGTTGCATGAGATGTAAAGTGTATAATGTACATGGGTTTTAACTTCTTAATGTGTTCGATGAAGTGCAAGTGCGAAAGTAGTGTAGAGTGTTAAATCTGAATGATCATAATGTTCAAAGCTATGTAATGACCAAACATGTCACATGTAGGTCTTGCTTTTGTATTTATGTAATATTATATTGTTTTTGTATTTTTGAAATAGGATATTGAAATGTAAATTTCTAGGTAGAAGCAATATTAATAGCCTAGAAGCATAATGTTATAGATGGTGAAAAAGACAAGATGGGTTATTGGGTAAGTATTGTTTCTTCAACAATCACATCAAACAAGTGAAACTTCCTACATTTCCTGGTAATGACCTAGTTGAGGACTAGGAAAGGCATTGTCAAACAACAATTAATAATTCTCATAGTGTGTATTTTTAAGGTGTTATGTACATGTGAGGATACACAAAATGTGGGTGTTATTGCATATGTTTCTCAAACAGAGGATATATGTTTGTATGATTATCATTAGGATTCAAAAATTAATCACATGTGTTATACTAACTAGATTTGTCACTAGTTATGCTACCAAGCCATGAGGCACAAGGAGTTATAGTAACCGTAGGCCCTCGGTGTGAATGAAATAACATTGGTTTCCCTCAAGGTTCACACCCAGATGGATGAAAAAAATTGCAATGTATCACATGTGATTGTGCATCATAGGTTACCGACAAGCCTAGCATGAAAAGAGGCCTAGAATAGATGGTTGTAGGTATATGTTAGACAGAGGTCATAAACCATAATTATGATCCCTTAGAGGGTCAATGTTGTAAGATATAGGAATAAGGTATATGTGAGTAACATAGGGTGTGGATAATGTAGGAGCACCATGAAGCATCATCCTCGATCATGTAAGGTATCTATATGATCTAATAGGGACTATGTGAATGTGTTAATTACTAATGTATTATAAACTTTGAGAATGATTTTTCCACATGTTGCACATTCCATATTGATATTACAGTTGAAAAATATCCAATGGTTTCAAAGAAAATAATTGTGAAAATAATGTGTGTTTGTATACATTCATATATAAGGACATATCTAACCATGGAATATAGAACCAAGGGATGCCTCTTATTAAAGGTGTGATATGAATCAAATGATCAAAGGAATGAGAAACAGGGTGTGTCATTCTTATAGGTATTTGTATATCGTTGTGAACAATTGCCAAAGCCTCATGAATGTCTGAAGATTTGGGTATGACATCGCATGGTATAAGCTCAAGCTTTGGGGAATGAAGATCATCTATATCCAATAAGGTTTTTTGTGTAATGGGAGTGATAAAATCCAACATTACGCTCCCAGAGAGATGAGAATGAAATGTATTGTTGTCTTGATTAAGTGTTGTAAAGTTGTAGGTGTAGAGGATCTATGATAGACATGTCATGTGTAATGGGTGTGTAAATAGGGTTGGACTCTAGTATGTGAAACCCCCTATGTGTGATACATGAATCAATAACGAATGCAAGGATGTAGTCATCAATGAAATATTGGCTCTTTCTGAGTAATGTGAAACAACATTTATTAGCACATGTAATACATTGGTGTTAAGTGTAAGACGCCTTCAGATAACCCTTGGACTGTGTGACTTGGTCATGTCAATTTGGGAGTGTTGGTAACTAGATCAAGTTGCATTCAATGAGCATTAGTAGAATTAGTCGAGGAGCTATTGATAAGTAATGAAATTTTCTCTTAGGAGGTTTCTTGGGTTGAGGAGCAGGTTACAATAGAGATATAGGTTCGGCTCAAATTTCAAAGTGAGGTCGATATTAGTAGTATGATCTATTACCTATTAGAACATTAATCTTATGTAGGGTTTTATCCCTCTTAAGTGTTATTAAGTTGTTTATAATTAAATAAATAAAAATATATAATATTTTTATTTATTTAATATAAAATTTAGTTTATAAGGTTAAATTAATTATCAAATCAATTTATTAAACGTGGTGGGGTGTTTCACTAGAAGAGGCACCCGTAAAAATAATTTAAATATGACCCTCGGGGTCAGGGGAATTTAATTCATGAGAAAAACATGGAAAATATTTATGGAGAGAAGCGATGAAGGAGAGTGTTTTACTGGACTTGTAAAAAATTTCTTTATAATGGAAATATATTTCTACCTAGGTTTGTTATCCTTCAGGGTTTTCCACGTAAATTTGGTGTCATGTGTATTGTGATTATTATATTTATTTATTATAATATATTTCACATCATTTAAATAAATTTTGTTATGTACATTTAAATGTTCAGACCTTAACATGGTACCTGAGCGTGTTAAACATCAATCTATTAAATAATTTGTTTTATTTAATGGTTTGGTGAAAATTTGGTTGGGGTAGTTTTTACCCCCCTTGGGTTATAAAATGGGACCCAATTCAATTCAAATTTTCTCACACTCACATTTGTCTCTCTAAAATTTTATTAACCCTTTCAAATTTTTGTGCATTCAAAAGGTTCCAACGGGCCCACTCCTCATTTACGTGCGGGTATGCGTTTTATTTCTAATGTTTGCAAGAGTATGTGCATATATATTTTATTTAATATTTTTTGTTTAATCAAACAAGTCTTATCCACCCCCCGTCTTTACCCTTGTTAACTTTGCTAGCACATTATGTGGGTTGTGGATTGGCGGTTGGCAAGTGGTGGCTTGGGCCATAGTTTTTTTATTTTGTTTAGTCTAACAGTCCCATAAAATGCACTTAGTTGTTTATATGTTATACGGTTAACCATTAAATTTAATACCTTGACTAGTCCTTAGTTAAAAGTTGGAAATATTTTCCCGCTTAACATTAAACATGGCATGGAATTTGGTGTGGCTTGCTTGTTTAATATACTCCATTTTGGATAGTTTTTAGGTTTAGTTATTTTTTCTTAATTTATTATTGTAACTAGGTAAACATTTAAATTGATATTTTGTTAAATATACAATGTAAATGTTCTTAGGGAAATTGGTAACTAGGTTTTTACCTAAACCATAGGTATTGGGATCAAACCCTCCTTGCTTTTATAAGGGATTTTTTTATCAAGTAATTTTTTGAAATTTGAGAAATTTATAAACTTTATAAAATTGAAATTTCAATTTAGGATTTAAATCAATAAATTTATTGTATCTCCTTAGATTATTTAGGATATTTTTATTATTATTTTTTATTTTATTCAAAATTAGAAAAAAATAGTGTTCAAAGTATTTTTGAAAATTGTGAAATTAATCGACAAGTTGTCATTTGTGTCATAAGAAACAAGTGACATGTTAATTGCGGGAAGAGGACAAAAACTCTGAAATCCGGTACGATTAGAGGATTTTACTAAACCCTTTGTAATTTTTTTCCTCCGTAAAACCTAATTGTTTATCAAAATGTGCAAATCAGATTTGAATATACTTTTTTCGTAATAATCATTTTTTTCCTTTTGATTTGATTTTGAAAACTTCAAAATGGGTTCTAATCATTTCAGTATTGACAAGACATAGATGTTGAACGAGACAAACTACAACATCTGGAAGATACGACTGAAGGCATAATTCATGGCGCATAAAATTTGGACTCTCATGAATAGCATAGAGAAGGCGCCGAATGGTAGATAGAGAACAACAAACAATGTTTCTACGTTTCAACGGAAATTTCAAGAAGTGATGTCTGTTATATTGTGAAGCGTGCAACATGACTTTGTGCTGCACATTAGAAACCAAGAAAGTCCAAGCGAAGCTTGGAAACTGTTAAAATCAACACACGAAGGTACACACCTTTCAAAAAATATAAAATTGATTCTTGAGTTAATGAGAACTCCCATGAAGGGAGACAAAAAAATGGTTAATTTTCTAGTAAAAATTAAAAATACTAAATCTCAATTAGATGGATGTAATTGTGATTTGATTTATGACATACTATTGTACTTTGTTATTCAAATGAACATCCATGAAAGGTTTATGAACTTCCTTTCAATTTTAAAGTCAAATTATCAAACTAAACAAGATATTCCAGACTTATCTACTCTTAGTTCTCTCCTAATTCAAGAAGAGAAAGTCATGTCAAACTTTGATTCAAAGGAGAATGCCACTCAGGCATTTCTCACACAAAAACCTAAGAATAATTTTTCTATGTTTAACAAGAATCAAAATTCAAACTTTAAATCTCTAGTAAAGATAAGAAAACAGGGAATAATCACCTAAAAGTCAGTTTTGATGGGAAATGTCACAATTGTGGGAAATTCGGTCACAAAAAAGAAGATTGTTGGGTAAACAAAAACAAGTCAAATTTCAAAAATAAAAAAGGGAGTAAAACAAATCAAAATCAAAATCAAAAGAACAATAAAAAACCAAATGTAGTTACTTTATATGTTGTATTAGTTGTTGCAAAGGAAACAAATTGATATTAGACAATGGTGCATCTAGGCACATACCTTATAGATTTGTTATTCTAACTGATATCAAAGAATGTAATGATCAAATCTATCTTGGTAATCATTCCATTCTCGATGTTCAAATTCAAGTAAAATCTAAAGTTTTCAATGGTTTAATTAATTATGTTTTGTGTATTCCTAAACTACAAATGAATTTTATTTCATGTTCGCATCTAACTCAAAACAATTATAGTGTAATTTTACTAAAGGATAAATGGTTTATTAAAAATGAGTTAGATGTTATTATTTTTGAAGGCATACAAAAGAATGGTTTATATGTTTTTAAAGGCTTTGCATCTGTTTCATGTCTTTCTACTCAAAATACAAATGACTTACAATTGTGGCATGAAAGATTGGGTCATGTTCACTTTAGGAGCATGTATTATATTTCTCAACTTAACCTTGTTTTTGGTCTTCCTCATATCTCTCATGTCTGGGAAACTTGTGAAGGGTGCTTATGTGGTAAGCAATTTGCAAACCCCTTCCACGGCCATCTTGAAGCAAACTCCTCAAAACCATTGGAACTTATCCACAGTGATGTTAGAGGACATTTAAAATTTCTTTCCCTAAACGGTTCTTTGTATGTTGTTACCTTCATTTATGGCTATTCTTGCATGATTTGATCTTTCTTCATTAAAAATAAATCATATGTTTTATCTAAATGTAAATAGTTTAAATCCCCAGTTGAGAATATTTCTAGTCATAAAATTAAAAGACTTAGAACAAATAATGAAGGAGAATATATTAGTAAAGAATTTTATTTGTTTTGTATCGAATGTGGAATATAAAGGGAACTCACCGCTCCCTACTCTCCTCAACAGAATGGTATAATGGAAAGGAAAAACCACATCATTCTTAAAATGGCTAGAACTATGTTACATTCATCTCCAGTCCCTGAATTTCTATGAGCTAAAGCTATGAATATAATTGTTCATATTCTGAATAGATTCCCTTCTAAAGCCATATTTCAATCTACTCTCTTAGAAAAGTTGACTAATAAGAAACCTAGTATATCTCATCTGAGAATCTTTGGAAGCCCTACCTCTATCTTCATTCTTAAAACTAAAAGGAAGAGGTTATATCAAACCTCATATCCTTGCATATTTGTAGGCTATGGAGATAAAACAAAAGGTCTAAGGATCTATGATCCTACAAAAAATGTTATTGAGAACAAGAATGTCAAAATCTTATAATATTTGTTTTGTAATTCATCTTCGGTTTCTTATGTCTATGATGATTCTAATGAGTTAGAGAATAAATATAATGATGAATGTGATGAACAAATATATTATAATAACGAGTAAATAGTTGAAAATGATTTTCTTCATATACTATAACTAAAATACCTAAATGGGATCAATTTCTTCTTCAAAAATCTAATCTTGACAACCTTTGTAAGATGACTATAATCCATCATACATATGATGCCTTAATGACTATGTATGAATTAGAACCCCAATCTTTTGAAGAGGAATCTCATGACAAAAGATGGGTAGGATCCATGAAAGATGAATATTTTTCCTTAATTAAAAATCAAACTTGGGATCTTCTCATTCCTCCAGAAAAATGTAGTATTGTTGGCTCTAGGTGGCTTTACAAAATCAAATATAAGGCCGATAACAACATTGATAAGTTCAAATCTAGGTTAGTATCTCGAGGGTTTATTCAAAAACTTGGTATCAACTATGTAAAAACCTTTGTACATGTTGCTAAAATGAGCACTGTAAGGATTCTTATTTCCTTATTTGCTCAATATGGTAGAGAAATCCACCAAATGGATGTTAAGAATGCATGCCTAATTGGTGGTTTAGAAGATGAAATTTACATGACTCAACCTAAAGGTTTTGAGTAAAAAGAACTTTGTGTGTAAAATAAATAAATCTCTATATGGCTTAAAAAAATCTCTTAAAACTTGGTATGCAAAAATAAATAATTTTTTCAAAGATATTGGTTTCACTAATTGTTCATCTGATAATGATATTTTTGCTAAAATTGAAAATAATCAGATTATTCTTAGTCTTATATGTTGATAATCTGATTATTACTAGCAATTCAAATCTAAATTGAAACAATACTTTGAAATGACTGATTTAAGATTATTACATAAGTTTTTAGGCATGAAAATGTTTCAAGATAAACATTCTATTGTTGTATCTCAGTTGCAATATGGTATTGATTTTCTTTTTAAAAAAATTAATATGATAGATTGTAAACTAGTTGTTATACCTATTGAAGTTGGTTATAAATTTGATCTTAAACTTGCATGTGAAAAATGTAATCCTACTCTTTACAGGAAACTTATAGGTATTTTAATATATCTAGCAATTATTAGACCTAGCATTGCATGTGCAGTAGGTATTGCAACTAGATTCATACATGAACCATATCAGGATCATTGGAAGTTAGCAAAAAGAATATTAAGATATATTAAAAGAACAATTAATTTTGGTTTACATTATACTTCTTCTAATAATGCATGTTTATGTGAATATTGTGATTTTGACCATGTTGGTGATGCGATAGATAGAAAATCTACAACTAGATATGTGTTCAAGTTTGGTACAAGTGTCATTACTTAGAGAATTAAAAAACAACCGACAATCTCCATCTCTTCTATTGAGGTAAAATATAGAATTACAATGGAAGCAACGAAATAAGTCATGTGTCTAAAGTGGTTGTTGGAAGAAATTTACACAAAAGTTAAAGGAAACAATCCTCTTTTATATGATAGTCATATTTGTATTACTCTTGATAATAATCTGGCTCAACATAAGAGAACGAAGCATATAGATATCCAATGCATTTCATCATAGAAAATGTGTTTTGCGATTATATAGATCTCCAATATTGTCCTATTAAAGATCAAGCTGCATATATATTTAAGAAGCCATTATATGCCATTAAGTTTTGTAAGTTTCATGCAATGCTTGGCATTTCATAGTTTGCATTGAGGGGGAGTGTGCATGAAAATGTCACCTTCTAATGGTCGACCATGTGTTTTCTTCTTCACCTCTATACTTCTGCTCTAATTTAAAGCATTCTAAAAAATATTTTTATGATCTTAGTAAACTTATCACTCTAAGTTTACTGTGTAGTCCAGTAATGTAGCATCATGTTGTAAAGGATGTGCCTACTTTATACAAATATCTTAGATATGATGGTATAGATTTTCCATGAGAAACAATAAGATGTAGTCTTACAAATCATGTTTAACCTAAATCATCACTTTTGATTTATGAATTCCTAATCCTTTTGTACCAAAATGTAAGTTTAGCATGACGAAAGTGTATAAATCCTTCAAATGTGATATGCTGGCCTAAACCCTCACTTTGGTTTAAGGATTGTAAAAATTGTTGTATAAACATGTAATGTTGACATATAAACCCAACTTAATATTATGGGGCATTGCTAGAACATTAATCTTAAGTAGGGTTTTACCCATCTTAAGCATTTTTATGTTATAAACTTTAGTTTATAATTAAATAAATAAAAATTTATAGTATTTTTATTTATTTAATATAAACTTCAATTTATAAAGTTGAATTTATTATTAAATCAATTTATTAAATGTGGTGGGGTGCTTCATAAAAGAAATGATAGCCAAATTGTACCAAGCCAAGAACACAGATGCTAATCAAACACCACGATCTATAAGATGAAAGTAATTCGCCAGAATAACTTTACATAAAACCTTTGCAAATAAATAAGTAGAAATATCATATATTATTATGGAACTCAATAATATACAATGAGAATGGGTCTTGCTTATATAGGAAAGGAATAACAATCTAAGAACCAATCAAGGTCGTAGATCAAGCTATAAATCAAGGAAATAACTAGTCATCAAAGAATTAATCAAGACCATAGATTTATGAGAGAACCAGACATCAAAGATCTAGTCAATACCATAGATCAAGGAAATAACTAGTCAATACCATAGATCAAGGAAAGAACTATACCTAATAATTAGATAATATCTCATAATATCTAAATAAGATAAAAGAAATATCCACACACATAAGCGGGTGTGGATAAATATAATAAAGGTAAATAAAGTACATAGGTGAACATGAACTAAAGTAAATACCTACTCTAACACCCCCCTCAAGTGAAGCTAGGGGCCAAAATAGAAGTGGAATGTCCACAGTATGAGTTCTAACAACTAGGTTTGATGAGGTACTCATGTACAATAATTGGGAAAAAGGGACACCGCAAGGTACCCAAAATTAGTAACAATAAAGTAGAGAGAAAAAAAACCCATTGCAAGGCATCCCAAGAAGTTTGACTCAAAAAATTCATACAATGCTAAATAAGTTTGGTGTGCACTGTGGTCTGAATCCACTACTCAATCACAAAACTCAAAAAAAACTGACACTGGGCTTCACTAGAATATCTCCATACAAGAAGACTGTCAATGGAGTGATGTTGAAAGTGCAAAAAAACACCAAACATAATTTGATCAACTACTGCGAATCAGTGTGCCACAATCCAAGAACAAGTAAGGCAATAAGGCAAGGACACGAGATCCAAATAAATAGGAGTTCCATGATCCAAGAAAAGCCAAGGTATAAGGAAAGTACATGAAACCCGACGAAGCAATATCAACAACACACCCTCCCATACTGTTGAATGGGTAGAGTGACACCACAGATCTGTATGAGTTTCCTAAAATCAACTACTCGAACACTGAAAAAATAACATTGGACTTCACTAGAATAGACCCCATGCAAGAGATACTATTAACATGCCAAAAGTGTCGAAAATACAGATCCAAAATCTCTCAACAAACAAGAGAGATACACTAGACTTGCTACAGAAAAATGCTCAAAACAAGAAGCATTACAATATAGAAGGTATAGAAAGTGGAGCAAGAGGCCAAATGGTGGAGGAGTCATGTATGTAGAGTCCTCTCAAGGAATTCCTATGTCGCTGCCACGAGTGTTCAAATATCCACCCCAAATCAACACAGATGGATGAAGAAGATGTTTGTATATGACTTGGTGAAAAATGCACAATGGGTGCATGCAAAGGAACATTAGAATGTGCGTCAAGTTGATCATGTCTGATAACTAAAATCTCATGTTTCTCAAGCCTGAGTGAAGGTGCAGAACTCATGTGTTGCTCATGATCCTTAGAAAGAGTTGAGCGAACAAAAATAGGAGCTTTGTCAATGTGTGATCCCGATGAAGTATCTGCTCGAAAATCAATGTCATGTCGAGAATTCCACTCAACATGTGGAATAGGGAAAACAACACCTGTGAATGTCTTCCAATACCTCCACCAATGAAACCCATAGAACAGAGCATGCGAGAACTAAATGCAGTGGTATGCTTATCAAAAGAGTTATGCATATGAGCAGAAGTAGGATACACAACATGTGTTATTGTAATAGACATAGATGTGGAAAAGCATGTAGTAACAAGCCTCATAGGCTTAGGAGCATCAAGAGCAGTAACAAGCTCAAAGACTGACAGATCAATGCCAATGGGTACAAGAGCAACAACTACAAGTGGACTAGTAGCATGGATATGGTTGTCCACAATATGATGGCGATGTTGTAGGCTAGCAAGTTTTTGATGCAAGGAGTGTATTAGTGTATCATTATCATGAATGAGTGATTGTAGAAGAGAATTTCACTTCTTGAGCAATCTATTTTCTTTCAAAAATTTTACAATATCCTTTTGAAGTACACACACTTCAAAGAAAAACATATCATTTTCAGAATCTATGATAGATACAAGAATGCAACTCCCAAAAGTTTAGGACGTCGGGCTCAGCCAAAAATTTATCCACAATTGATTACAGCACTCCTTCATATTTGACACTTTATAATGAGTGTCTGTTACAATATGACACTTTATAATTATACTACAATTCTTAAAATAAATATTTATAATGGAAAGAGCACGAAAAAATAAGGACTTTTGCAAAAAACGGCACTCAAAACCGAGTTACCGATCAAAAGATACAAGTTTTTCAATATTATGCTTTGTTATTTATTTTAATTTTTACTAAAACAAAATAAAATGCTCTTGCCTTCACCACACAAATAAAATGAAAGGGGGATGGAGTTAAGCACTTACTAGTAGGAATCACAAGCTTAAGCCCTCATATGACCATGTACCATATGACAAGGCGCTAAGGATTTCAATGGATGTGTGCACAACTTACTATTCCAGGGTGTGTCGCTTGTTTTCAAGAAAGTCACATCCAATTGCTCCTTCTGGTAAAAATTACTATTTCAGGCTAGTGTGGATAGTGACCTGCGTTGCTCAAAAAAGCAGGCTACGGAACCTGGTACCCTACCAAAAAAGGAAAAATCTGTCCTTCCAAAAAAAATCCTCCTATACGCAAACCGAAAACCAACAAAACCCTAAAAATAATTCTTGCTTCTCTTTCCTAGCTGGCACAAATCCCGAGGTGAACCAGTGTGTTTCTCTACAACAAAAAAACATAAAAACTGAGTGCCTCCAGAAATGGTCGACTTTATAGTCGATCTTAGGGTTTTTCTACCTTTCAGATCTAATGGAAACCTCTGTTTTGCATAAAACCACATGCAACAAAAAATACGACCAAATCCCAAATATATGAATATAGAAAGAATTTATTTGTAAAATAAAACTTATAGACGGATGTCAATAGAAATCCCCTGCTTTGATACCTTAAAAGGAACGATAACTAGATCGTACCAAGCCAATAATACATATGTTAATCAAACACCATGATCTATAAGATGAAAGTAATTCGTCAGAATAACTTTACATAAAACCTTTGCAAACAAATAAGCAGAAATATCATATATTATTATGGAACTCAATGAAATACAATGAGAATGGGCCTTGTTTATATATGCAAGGAATAACAATCTAAGAACCATTCAAGGTCGTAGATCAAGCCATGAATCAAGGAAATAACTAGTCATCAAAGAACTAGTCAAGAACATAGATTTATGAGAGAACTATACATTAAAGACCTAGTCAATACTATAGATCAAGGAAAGAACTAGTCAATACCAGAGATCAAGGAAAGAATTATACCTAACAACTAGATAATATCTTATAATATCTAAATAAGATAAAAGAAATATCCACACACATAAGTGGGTGAGGATAAATACAATAAAGGTAAATAAAGTATCTAGGTGAACATGAGCTAAAGTAAATATCTACTCTAAAATTAATCATACATGGTATCAGAGCCAGACAATTAAGCACGCCTGACCTAGAGTAGTACTGGGATGGGTGACCTCCCGGGAAGTCCCAGTGGCGTTTCCTCCTAATGTTGTTGGACCTAATTTGGTGAATACATGGTGGCCCCAGGGCTCACGTGGTTGCATCTGGCTCCATCGTGTGGATGTGTGTTTGTGTAGCAGCTGGTTAACATGATGAGATCCCTCTCCACTATAAGTTCGAGCTTCTGGTGTGACGACAAGTTGTGCAACTCTGATACTAGATAGTTAAGTGCGCTCAACCTGGAGTAGTAATGAGATGGGTGACCTCTTGGGAAGTCCCAGTGTTATTTCCTCCTAATGTCGTTGGGCCTAATTTGGTGAATACATGGTGAGCTCAAGGCTCACGTGGTTACATCTGGCTTCATCGTGTGGGGGTATGTTAGCGTAGCAATTTGTTAACACCATGAGATCCCTCTCCATTACCAGTTCGAGCTCTTGGTGTGATGGAAAATTGTAACACTTCATAATAAGACACACCTGTAAAAATAATTTAAATATGTCCTTCGAAGTGTAGTGAATTTAATTCACGAGAAAACATGGAAAATTTTTATTGAGAGAAGTGGTGAAGGAGAGTGTTTTACTGAACTTGTAAAAAGTTTTCTATGATGGAAATCTATTTCTACTGTAGTTATTTACCCTTCAGGGTTTTCTACCTAAATATGGTGTCATGTGTATTGTGTTTATTATATTTATTTATTATAGTTTATTTCACACCATTTAAATAAACTTTGTTATGTAGATTTAAATGCTCGGACCTTAACAATTATGTACAAAGTATAGTCATGTGGCATACTATAAGGATCAAAGAGAGTAAATATTTTTCGTTCCTCATTGAGTTCATTGTTTTGACCAAAATCTCCTCCTTTGTCATTGTGTAAGTAAGCGATCCAAATTATCCTTTTTTGTATGAGTATTGTGATCCAAATTTAACATTAGGTAAGATCTTCCCTTAGGTAAACAATGAGTTCCTTAATCCAAGAGGCAACACTCAATACAACTCCACCATTTCCATTAATGAAAAGGATTGGAATAAAATCACATCTTTCCATATTTTCTTTAGTGAAAATTCTAATCTTGCCCCTCTACCCTTCATTTCTTTAAAAAAATCATTTGGGTGCCAATTATCAAGAGATTTTTAATTTATTTGAAACTTGCAGGAAGGGATTGAAAAACCCCTCACATTTTAAAAGAACGTTTTGCACTTCATTAGGAAAGTAGTTCATGTTCTTTTGGATCTACAATCATGGCTAGGAACCAATTATTGAGAGGAATTGGTTGATCAAAAATTGAGGTAGGGGGGAGACACCACAATTGAGATATGAGTGAGATCGTTGGTTAGTAGCCAATGGGGAATCCTTTTGTAGCTTATAATTGTCATTAGATTTTTGAACCCTGGAAAACATCTTTGAGAGAGATTTCTCAGTGGAATAAGTGATCTCATTCCATTTTTAATTATATGCCAACCATCCTCCAGATGAGTAGCAAACTAGGTGGGTTCAAAATGTTCAAATGGGACAATGGCAAGATGTTGAGGGTTATTGAGAGATTTGGTTGTTTTATTTTTATGAATAAGATCTTATACTAATTTAACGAGTAAAATTATAGAAGATAATTCACAAAAAAATGGGCGGTATGTAAGCACGACCCAAAACCACGAACCAAACTAAGTAACAATAAATCCTAAGAACAAATCCAATTACAAAGCATCAAATAGCACAAAAGTAGTAAGATTGATACATTGCTACGAATTGTTATCCTGTAGGGGTGGGTCCTGATCATGCCAAGTAGATCTTTTCCATTATCTAACACATCCCAACCAGAGTTGGGTTGGATTTCATCATTTGTATCTTTAGCAGCGGCTTGAGAAGGCGATATTACAAGAGAGAACTTGGGAAACTTTTCAGGTAGAGGCGGGAGGATATAATAGTCATGAGTGTGTGGCTCGAGGGCAGTTGACAAGCCTCAGCTGAGCTGGTTGGGCGGAAAGGGGCATCCCATCCTTGGTGGTGAGCTAAAGGTAGAGGAGAGAAGCTCCCCCGAGCACATTGGCTACGGGGGACCAACGGGCCCGACTGAAGGAGCGGCGTTGAGAAACTCTGAAGACCACCACCTCTTAGGCGCCCACTAGCATTGTCATGCATCGGGGAGTGGCAAGAGGGGGACAATGATTCTCTAACAACATTACAAGGGGCATTGCCCCAACCACATAGGAGCGTTTATAGATGTTTCACCTCAATCGCCACTTTGTTGGCTTGAACTTGAATCTGGATCAAGATATTCGTTATAGCCACAGATTTTTTATAAATAGAGAATTCTTGATATGATTAAGCATGGGCCTGTGCTCCATCAGGGTTGTAGTAAGGAAGAATTGGCCCTTATGACAAAAGGGTCACTTGGCTTGCCAACTGATGCAAAATCTAATGGGAAAGTGGTCATAAAGGATGAAATTTGACATCACTTCCATAAGCAAATAATAAATGTTGTCAAAATCAAAAAATTCTTGAGTGGACAATATGGCCTTGTCAAGCCGTTTGAGAAACTAATTCGATCCACCTCAGAGATTGGTCCAAGTGAACCAAGTTTCACAGTTGGGTTGGCGTGAGGCATTGGGGCCACAAAACCCAAATTTATTATGCATGTAATACCAGGCCTTCCTTTCACCAATCGTCCATTGCATAAGAAGGTGCCCACATTTTTCCATGGGTAACTCAACCATATTAAAGTCACCGTAGATGACCCAATATGCATCAGGAATTTCATTGGCTATCCACTGCCATAGATTTTCCCTTTCTTCCGCATCATTCGAAGCATAAATGTTGATGTTACCAAAAGGGTGACTTTCAATATTAAAGAGAGCCCAAATGGTTCTATTGGAGGGGGTCAGCACCATGATCCATAAATAAGGGCTTCCATTTAGGGGCGAAAAGAGAAATTAAACCCTCGTGCCCCTCATCATGGTGAATGGTAAAAGCCATGTTGTTAGGCCAAATGATTTTACAAACCATTGACGGTTGAAACCCTGTGACTTTAACTTCTTGCAAACACAAAACATCTAGGTTTGCAATTCTTTGATGAGTGTCTCTAATAATATATTTGTGATTGGATTCGGTAAGACTCTTCAAATTCCATGACATGCAATTCATGAGAAAAGTGGGTCAAGGGCCATACCGTTGGCATCTAAGCCATCCAAAGCATCGAATTGATTTTTCAAGAATTGAACATTATTGTGCTTTAGAAAGTCTTGCAGAACCTTCGTCTGGCATACTCAATGTTATACCCCTATGTTGACTCCACACTGTATGCGGGGAAATGCTCGTGACTTGACATGGGGTGTTGAGAGAGGCTTCAGGGCCTTTTGGATGGGTCATGTGATCTGGTTATTAAGAGCAGCTAGAAATCAAGAAGTGTCAAGGAGGTCTGGATGGAGTTTGACGAGTCCATGAGAACCACAACCACTTTTGGTGTGCTAGATAACTTGGGTAATGCAGCTGGAGAGTCTTCAGAAACCATCTATAGGGGATGATGTGGACTTGGAGAATGTTCCTTAACATCTGGTTATTTAAAATCATTGTTAATTCCTTGGCCTAAGATGCTTAGTTCTTATTTTTTCTCCCTTCGATAGTTTGCAACCCTTCCTCTTGTGGGGGTTTAACGGACTCGGTAACCGCCTTTGGCATTGGGTGTTTTCATGGCACATAAAGTGGCAAATCCTTGATTTTTGATCAGAATCCTGGTAGCAAAAACATGTATTAGGAAAATTGATGTAGAGAACTCGTTGAGAGTAGCGAGTGTCGCCCATTTGAATCTCCAAAAACTCTTTTAATTCTTGTGAGAGGTCTACCTCCACAGAGACCCGTTTCTGCGGATAGACGTTGTAAAAGCATTGTGACTCCATGCAAACAACTCACCCAATGGAGGAGGCGATTTGGTGCAGAAAATGCAGGCAAGGAAGCAACAAGCCAGGGAATTTTACCCAAACAAGGACTTTAAGGGCCATAAATTCATAAACAAAAAAATCCTTTGTCCAAGGGGAAAGAACCAACAAGGAGTTTTAGACATACTAGGTCACAAAGTGATTCAGAATAGTTCGGGCATGCGAGGGGTAGAAAAAATGAAAAATAAAGAACCCTTTGATCATGTTTTGTACGCTTTCAACCCTGATGTCATGGGCAGCTCAGAATGAATTAACCAGGACTTAAGCATATTTTCAGAGCGGATATGACCCACAAAATAGCCGATGAGACAAAACTATTCAAGCCATTGGCAAGCAACATTGAATTCAGAAACACGTAATACAACATCAAGAGGAGAAATATTACCTCGTCGAAGACCTTCAGGACTACTTCCCAGGACGTTTATGTGGCAGTGCCATTGTTCGCAGCTCCACTACCTCCAGTCTCGACATTAATAGTCGGGCTTGAAGTGAAGGGAGCCATTATATAGTTAATCCTAGAGGGCAAAAAACCTAGAACTTAACAAAAAAATACTATCCCACAGATCCCAAAGTGGCCGCGACATGAAATCTTAAATATCTTAAATACATCTATTTGAAAATTTTCAATAGAAATCAATTTCGAGGCTCTTTTCTTGGATTTTATGCATATCATATTGATTAATAATTTTAGTACATTCTCTTCATATTTCTCACTTACTGGCAAAAGAATGGAAAAAAAAATACCAAAAATTTACCATTTGGTCAAGATATTACTATTTGTTATTGACTTCTCAAAGTTATTAAAGAACTTTTAAGTGATGATCAAATTTAATAAAGAGACTAAAAGTTGAAATGGTCACACCATTAAATCCCACATCTTGATGTTGTTATTATGTTTTAGTTGACTTCTCATAGTTTACAAAACTTTAAAGTGACAATCAAATGGATGTCACATTGTTAAATTTTATGTAGAGAATAAATGTTACTATTGGAATAACCCTTTATATTAAAAGAAATAAAGAGAGTTACATAGCAAGGGATGACTGGAAAAATCACTATCCCACAAGATGCCACAAAGGCAACACAAAACACCCAAAGGGCACAACAAAAAATGCCACAAAGGAAGAGCTAAAAAAAGACCAGGTGCAGAAGGAACCGCCATAGCACCAAAAGTAAACAGAGGAGCCGATGTTGTCATTAATCGAGTAACAAGAGGCTCAAAACACCATTTCTTCTCCTTAGACCTTGTGACAATTGTCCAAGTCTCGGGCTAAAGAGGCAAGGTTAACAGTGCATCAAGATGAGAACAATCCCACTCTGGGTCGGAGTCAGAAGATTCAGATACATGAGATCTTTTAACACAACCACCAAAAGGGGGAATCTCCTCGCTCATAGGAATTGAACTTCCAAGGATAGGGTTTTCTTCAAGTCCAGGTGTTGTGAATGGTTGCCAACCTTTAAGTTGCGAAGAATTCACTTTTTTTTTTTTTGAGCTTTATTGAGCAAGCAAGCTTCTTGTAGGTGGTCAGTTTGATGACATAATCTATAGCGGAAGGTTGTATTCTTATAATCAAGAACATGTATCCATTTGAAACCATCATGCAGTAACTCCAACTTATCTGGAAGACTGTTGCTGAGGTCTAACTCTATGCAAATCCAAGCATATGTGAATAATGCTTGTTTAGGTTGTTCATCATCCATCTTGATGAAACAATCAACAAAGTTACCAATGGCCACACAAACCGCCTGGTGCTAGAATGGGAGAGGAAAATTAGAAGACGGACCCAAACCGACATTTTTGAAACTAACATAGTAGAAGGATCAAATTCCAAAAACCATGGAGTAAGAAAAATACCAGCCCTACCCCAGAACCATGGACCCTCATGAAGAATCTGGTGACACTCTATAGCAGAGAAAAAAAGCACAGTAAAAAAACCCTTTGCACATAGTTGAATCTCATAGTCACGGGTCCAAGTAGAGAAGATCCAAGAGTGGAGATCTTCAATTCGAGGCAAAAAACCATTAAATCGACAAATAAGGGAAAAATCTTGGAGGGTAAAAATAGATTTAGATACCTCTGAACAGGAAATGGTGATCACATGAGTAATCTATGCCTTTTCCACAATGTAAGGAAACCCAACAGTGGATGAGTTTGGTTCCTAAATACCAGCAGTAGCTGCCAAGAAAGATTTAGGTGCAATGGAGGGGGAAGAACTGGCGCCCAAACTGTTGCCGCCGCCACCAGAGCCGCATTGCCCCTGCCACCCAAACTTTGCCTTCATCCTGGTGCCACCCCCACCATGCTCTTCCCTTTCAGAGCATTGGCCACCGCCAAGGACTCCTGCAACATGAGAGCTAGGGCATGGGAGCAAGCTCGTTTCCATCGGAAAAAATAAATTGACCTTACTTTGACCTTAAATGTTGATACAGTCACATCATTAGATCTCACCCCTCACTACCATTGTAAAATGTCTATCAGCATACTTAGGGTCTAGAGGACTATCATCTAGAGGGAAAACCATGGCATTCATTAAAAATGTAGAAGGATTGTTAGTGTAGGCAATATTAATAGGTGGATAAGACTATCTAACATTGATTCTATTAACTTGAGTAATGGATTCTATGGGTTTTACGATGGGCTTTTAGATTCCACATAATGTCAGGACCAACTAGGATTTGGTTTACAAAAAGGACAATATCAAATGGATGAGCTTCTCTATGGCGATAAAAATAGGCATTCAATTTGTTAAGAAACGCCACAAGCTCGCCAAAAGCTGAGAGACTTGAAATCCAGCATTGAGTAACTTGATAGAATCAAAGGTGGTGTTGAGTGAGGTCCATCTCTATGCATGTTCGGGGTTAATCTATGAGATTGGCAAATTTATCAGCATTGTTTTACACCAAATGACTCTACCTTATTGACTGTTTATTTTCCTTTAAGAAGGGTGAAAGGAAAGGTTGAAGAAATGGAATTCAACCCCACATACGTTAACAAGACCGAGAGGGACTTTCCAATAAAAATTCAAATTTTCATGCTTCTAGGTAACATATTTTTCCACCAATCATTCAACTTCCATACCATAATATTGTTTGTGCATGTTCATGGTTCCCAAACATGCATGAGACAACCTTTTCCAAACCCACCCATTAATTGTAAAATTCACCCCCTATTTTTCCTGTTCATTGTAGCCCCATTTATATAGTTTTTTTTGTTTAGGGGGCTCTCCATAGAGAGAAAAGAATAACAACTCCAGTCTATATCAACTTGTGTTTCTATCTTCACAAAGGTATGATGATTCTCTTAATTATACATTATTAATGTGCACAATTGATGCTTCTTCTTTAATCAATAAATCTTGTTCATATATTTGGGTAGGTCGCGGATATGGCAATTTGTTTGGGACTCGAGAATACATTATATGATGTGGATATGTTTGTACGAAAAGAAAGAAATAACATGTATTAATTAAAAAAGGAAATAGAAAAATAAACATATTTTTGTGCTGAAATTTCCAAGCATATATTCTTGAAGACTACTAAAAGTTTCCAAGGAAAACTAAGACTAACACTACATAGTCTAATTGAGTTAATGCTTATTAAACCTAACAATATTCACATTAATGATAAAAGCTTAATGGAATGCTAACTAACATGAATATAATTCAAAACCTAGCTAAAGCATGCCTACTAGTATGTTCAATTAACTAACATAGACCTAAATAGATCTAAGAGCAATCAAATTGGGTTTTTTGCTACTCCAAAGAAGGTGAGATGGTCTCTCCAACAATGACTACAAGATCATATTGGATACCCATCTACTAACCCCATTGAAGACTTTAGGCAAAGATTGAGCTTGGCTATTAATCATATTTCTTATATGATATGCAAATCAAAGCATAGTGTAAAGTTGGAAGGTAGTACTTAGTCTTATTTATAGTTTTTCCTTTGAGGAAAACTTGCATCTTGGTGCATGTGGGACTAAAAGTACAAAGAATATTAATACTTTCTAATCATGATTAAGATTTGCTAATCATAATTAGTGAATTAACAAGTGATTAAGATGTGATGAACCTTAATCAACCACTTAGGGTCAATTAGGAGGCTAGGATAAGCTTTTGAAGCTTGCTGAGATGTTGTGGAGGAAAGTGGGGTGATTTTGAGTGGTTGGAAGAGGGGTTTGAGCCAATAGTAGGATATATTGATCAAAACAGGGGTAAACTAGGATTAATTAGCTAATAATCGATAATTGTCTGTTTGGAAGATGATTTTGACTTACAGATTTGTCGTAAAGTGGCATCCTGAATGCGAAAGAGGTTAGGTAATCAACAAATCACTGTTAATTGACCAAAATGGTAAGAAATTTTAGTTAATTAGTGAAAGTAACTCATTATAATGGAATGGTAAGAATGAGAGTGATTTGTGTGCTTTTGGCAATAAGATTGCAAAAGTGGAATTTAGGTGTCTACATTTACCCTTGTTTGAGGTGAAGGTGAAGTAAGTAGCTTCACTTCAAATATAGTAGACAAACATATACAAGTAAATTTTTGAAGAAAAATTAGTAGAATGAAGGATGTCCCCTTGAGTGTTGATGGGGTGATAAAAGAAACCAAGAGACGATTGAAAAATATGATTGAAACAGATAGAAGAAGTATGGATAGGGGTAAACATGGTTGTTTATTACCCCAGGTGATTTGGAAGAAAAAATAGTGGTGATAAGACAATGAAAGTGGAGAATAGGAATAATCCAATCTTTACATCTAATCTTCAATAAACAACATTTTATTTCATCATGTTGCCCCTATGATCTACATCATCGACCTTTATTAAAATAAACAAAAAAGTAAAATAACATGAAAAACTATATTACTAACATTTGTTCATTGCTAAAAAATACGTAACTCCATGCAACATATAGAATGTAATGCAATACGAAGAAAGTAAAATGATGCATAATTCCATGCAACATACATAATGTAATGCAATACGAGAAAATAAACCAACCAACCTGACAGAGAAACAAGTACAATCACACATACTCAAATAAACAACGTTCAAGACAATTGCACTAATGTTTTTGTTATCAAGCTTCAGTTCCTGATTGTTCATGTTGTAATAAAAAGAGGGTTAAAAATGGTGCCCCAAGCAAGGATACATGTGAGGGGAATAACAAAGGACACAAGTAGTCCCATGGAAAGTATTCACGCACTATGACACAGTCTTTGACAACTCACTGTTGCACGGGAGTACCGACATAGTAAGCAAGCCAACTTTGTTAATGGAGGTAGATCACGATGATCCGCAAGTCATTGGAGACAAGAAGCAAGTAAGAACCTAAGAAATTTGTTTTTGTAGGAAAAATTTCGATGTTCGAGGAAAATGCATTTGATACAGGCTTCGACTGTGTGTATGTTTTACCAATTTTTTTTTTTGAAATTTTTTTTTTTATGATTGGTTTTTGATTTTTCCAATTTATTTGGGTTTTTAATGATTTTACCAATTTGATTTGGGTTTTTTGAAACATATTTGAATGTTTTTTATTTTCGAAATATATTTGAATGTTTTTGATTTTTTATATTTGAGAGTTTTCTGAAGCTAAGTATAGGAAAATAAAGAAATGTGGATGCCCCTAGTGATAGATGGGGTGTACAAGGGCAGAATGTCACGCACATGCGCAAGAAAGTGAAAATTCGAAAATGCCCTCATCGTTAGCTGGGAATATACAAATGCAAACTCTTCACATGCAGAAGCCGGATCAAGGCCAATATGGATAGGTTCAACATGATGATGAACTTTAAAGCAAGGAAGTGCTAAGAAAGAGGAAGCATGCGCCCAGTGTAAGCTGGCCAAGAAGCACATGATAGACAGAAGTGGAAGATTGTTTTTGTGAAAGGGACAAAGGTGCCCACAAACATGGCAAAAAGGCAATATTATACACATGGATGTTCTGAACGAAGTAGAAAATATCGTGAATGTTAATGAATGTAGCTTAGAAGCCTCACGATGAAGAAAGCGATTAGCCAAAGACACAAATTGTGAGACAAGATACAAACTAGAGTAAGAGTCTGAACAAGGTCCAAAAAAACACTTGGTAACATACTAATCATGTTTTCTCATAGAGATCCAGTGTGTGCACGTGGAAATTTATTACCTCTTGGAGGGAAGATTTGATAGACAACAAGTGAAGACACCCTAGCTAATGTGTAGGAATGATTTATTTTTCAAAGTTGATTTTTTTGTGAATGGATTGTGGAAGGAGAGTCGTACATTGCTCCATTGCCAGCCATGTGTCTATAGCCCCGACGGAGATGCATTTGATTCTAATCGCAACATTTCTCTACTGCCAGTCAGACATCCATAGCCCCGGTAGAGATTATTGGAAATACCCCAAGAGAGAGTTATATATCAATTTGCTTTTACTTTTAGCTTTTGCTTTTTGATTTGATTGATTTTGTTTTGCTTTCTAAAAACTTATTTCAGCTCTCTTGTTTGACAAGGGGTTAAGAACCACTGATGTCTTGATAGAACAAGGTGGAAGTGATTGTGATGATGTTATTGGCTAGTGTCAAAAAATATGTCCAAAATTTCTTCGCAACAAGTTTTTAGATGTTGATTTTGATAGGATCTCTATGAGGCCAGTCGTTCTTTAATTTACTAAGGTGATGAAAGACCAAGGCCAAACAGATACCATAGAGGTAAATGTCACAAAATGCGTGCAAATAGGCTAACCAAAATATCATCGAAGGGATGAAAATGGTAGGAAGACTTGCAGAAGAAGAGCAAGAAAGGGAAGAAAGAACATCCATGTGTATTCAATACCTGATTGCAATGTGTGTTCATTTACCTTTGATTTTTTAAAATGTTTTCTCATTTTTTTTGTATTTTTGAAAAGTGGGATTTTCATTCAGTGTAAGATTTTTGTCAATTTTTTGAAAAGGAATACTAGGATGTTTGATCAAGGTCATATCGGCAATGATAAGATCCAACAACAATGTTAGTGGGATTTCCTTGATAAGGAACTTTGACTACTTGTTGGGTGCATGTTTGAAGTGTTATCAAGAGTCATATTATCCCCTTTGATCTTGGAATGATCTTGGTGAGAACCTCATACTCAACCTTTCTAATCTGGATGACTGAAAGTGGATTTATCGTGAAATGTGGATTTTGTAAGTGGGAGCTTGAGCTCCCTATCCAAGAGGTTTATGCACTTTGCGCCATACTTGATGGGTGCATTGATGTGCATTTTTGAAGTCGTGTTTGATTATGAACTTTAAGATCATTTGAATTGTTGGGATCTTTGGAGATCTTAGAATTTTTGATCTTAGTTGATGAAGAAACTGTTTGGGTTTCCTAAAAGCTAATATGTGACTTGTTTGATCCTGAGAAGTGGGAGAAGAAAGTGGAAGAATAGAATTGATGTGAGGAATGACGGTGGGCTTTCCATAATCATTGATAGAAGGAAAATGTGATGGAATAAAAGGGTGTGGTCCAAGAATTGAAGAGGATGGGCTACCAGGAGGTGTCCCATAGACTGAAGATAAAGGCAGCCCTAAGATTGAAGATGAAGGACTACCTAGTGGCCCCATATGTAAGAAAATGGAAGATATGGAGAAGATGAAGGATTTATAGGATGTGCCCCCAGTATATATGAAGATGGGCTACCAGGAGGTGTCCCACCTAGACAAAAGAAGATGACTAGGGCGAGCCACATAAAGGATGAAGGGATTCTTGAACCCAAGGATATGGAAGAGGATGGGCTACTAAGAGGTGTCCCATAGACTCGAAGATGAAGGGGTACCTGGAGGTGTCCCATATGTAGAAGATGACGGATACTAGGACGTGGCCCTAAGAATAGAAGAACGATGGGCTACTAGGAGGTGAGCCACATATAGATGATGAAGGGATACTCGGAGGGGGCCCACATATATAAGAAGACGATGGGCTACCAGGTGGTGACCCAAGGTGAGATTGCGATGGAGGAATCCTGACAGATAAAGAATGATTAGGTAATGATAAGATAGGTCATGGATCAATGTCAGACCCAAGAATTTCATCACAAAATGAAGAATTTGAAGATGAAAGAATAAGAGGAGGATCAATTTCAATGATCCTAGGGTCTTCCTCTATGGTATGAAAAATAGAATCGACCTCTTCCCCACAATACATGAATGTATTTATGTATAAAGATAATCCTTGATTGTAATCCTCTAGGGGAATGTCATCGTGTGACCCCATGATTTCTATGATCACTTCTTCATTTTGAAATGAATCGATCGGCATGGGTATTTGTTCTTCGACCATGGGAGGTTGACTAGAAGAAATGGGTCCAACTGGTGTGGAAGATTGAGAAGATGATGACTCAAGAGATGAAGTAGATTTGGATCTAGATGTCTCGCAAGTAGAAGAAGATGTAGATTTAGAACTGATTGGTATAGGTTTTCCTAGAAGACGACATATTGCGGGAAATGAGCAATCTCATAGAAATCCAAGCATATGTATTGTGATGTAGGAGTCGATTTGAGATGATTACGACGTAGATGCATTGAATTAGATGACTGTTATATAGGAGTCGAATTAAGATGATTACGACATGGGAGTTGACTTAAAAGGATTTGGATTCACCCAGATCTTCAATGGAGGAAGAGGTTGTCGAGGCAGTGAATAAGGGAGGTCCTGCAAAGCAAGGGAGGACCGTGACTCAAGAACCAAATTAGATGTTTGATTGATGGATCTTGGAGCTGCACAGATATTCAAAGGATGAAGATGTTTTAGGTAAAATGATAAGGGGAGTCCTGCGAAGAAAGGGTGGACTATGACTTAAGAGTTGCATGAAGTGAATAACTCTGATGAGAATTTTTTAGAAGACCGAGGTGAATTTGAAGAATCAGAAGAATAGTTTGGATTGGAATTAGAAGAAGAGTGGGGGGAACCCAAATAATAATTTGGATCAGAAGCGTCCAAACCATACCACCGACTATGAGATGAAGGTGAGGAAGAGGGTACCCGATCGGGTTCTCTAGCGCGAAGAACCAAACAAGGCTTAGCCGTGATGGGCATCCTTTGATGGGAATGCTGAAACTTTGATTCCTTAGTGTCATACGTATAAAGAACCTCGTGATAGTTGGTCATTGTTGGCATTTGTGGGATACAAATGTCTAGACCAAGATAGTGTGATTGAACTCCTTCAATTGGAAGGAAGTCCTGTGTCGATTTGGACTAGAACAATGGAAACCAGCTAGACATTTGGCAAACATGGGCCCTAGGAAAAACCAAGCGGCATAACGATGTCAAATCGTTACAAAGAATACAAAACAATAAATGGTCATGAATCTGAAGGATCAATATGAACCTAAGGACACCAAAGCATAAAGAATGACCTACCCTAACAAGGTAATATATGAAAAGAGATATCTAGGACAATACAATGACGTATAATACTCAAAACTAGCCACAACAAAAAGTTTACTCCCTATGTTTCTTCAAGATAGGTTTGAAACCAAATAATGACAACACAATATCACTAGTTAGGCCTAGTTTAAAACAAACAAGACCTAAATGATAAGAGAGTGTTGACGTGATCCTCTAACAAGGTATACTAAAAGCTAGTTTCTAAACACTGACAAAGTCTAAGTCTTGTAAATTGGACAATACAAATGTGAGCAACCTAACAAAGCTATTTAGACACGTTAATCAAGTTTTGCATAAAAAACAAGATTTTAGTGTCAAAATGGCATTGTAGCAATGCTAACAAAGTAACCCCAACACTCACAAAACTCAAGACAAAGGATAGGATGTAAAAAGCTATGCCTAAGTATATCAAGGAATTTCTATACGTGCGAGCAATGTAACAACACAATCTAGAGATTTAGGTCAAGTTTCACAATGGAAACAAGACACAAATATCACAATTATATGGTTATAATGCAGGCAATGTAACCATTCAAAAGAAGTTAGATGATAAGACAACCTAACTATAATGATAATAAGTCTCAATATGGGTTTTGAGATAAGAGGGGCTACTAGAAATTGATGACGTACCATTCAGAATTTTAACTCTTACATTCTAACATTGCAACCTAGTCATGCAAGAAGACTAAAAAAGTGGTGGAAACGATTATTTCTAGTAGGTATATGTATATGTTTTTTATTCTTTTGTCTCCAAATGAGAAACAAGAAAACAAAGGAGTAGACCAAGTAGTGATGAAAAATTCTTAGTGTAACTTTGACAGAGTTTCACCTTATCTTAGGACAAGTGAAAAACTAGGACAAAGTAATACTAAATAGATTTCGTGATGAAATATCATGTGGTTTCAGCTTTAAGAGATTCTTTCCCTTGTTCGAAAAACAAGAATTTGAATCCAACAAAGTTGTCACTTTGTGAAAGCTCTCAAGTATAACAACTAAGAAAAAATTGGCTCCAAATCGGCAAGCTTTCTTAAGAGTTCTCTCTCTGTGTCACAAGATATCTCTACGAACTCGATTTACCAAGAAAGTCGCACTAACTAGTCCTGGAGTATTTCAGCTTTACTTTACCGCCTTCAATACAATGAACATAAAATGCGTTCAGTTGTATTTTTATAGGGGTCGCAATGGAAATAACTTTGACTCTAATCTCACCAAGGTGTACTAATCAATTTGGGTATTTGGAGCACTTTCTCGTTTCGTTCACAAAGTTCCCTCTTGCGTGAACTACTTTGGGGTTCCTAGGACCACCCACATTGTTGTAACTTAAGACTTATGCCAAAGGGGTTATGTCCTAATATAAAGTGGACGAGTCATAACTCTTAACCGAAACTTGTCATACGATGTTTTGAATGATGTGTTGGTGTGTTTTTTATCATTTGGATTAAGCAATTTGGTTTAGATTGTCGTTCGCAACCCACAACATAAGTTAATGTTAGAATTTGGTTTGAAAAGAGCCCTCCTTTCTTTGACTAACGTTAGGTCCTTCACACAAATGGTTAGTAGTTCACAAAGATCTACAATATTATATAAAGAGGATTAAGTGTTGTTTTTGGTTCTCAAAATCACACTAGGTGCAAGAGAAGAGCATACACAAGTAACCCAACTAGATGAAAAATTTGTAAATCTATTAACTACCATAAAACTTTGAAAATCAAGGTTTATTTTCAATTAATCCAAGTGCTTCTTACTGAAATACTAAAATTGTTTTTGGTTCCCAAGATCACACTTAGTGCAAGGGAAGAGCATACACAAATTTTAGCCTTAGTTATTTATCAAATGAAAAAATTCTTAAACTAAAAGATCATCTACATGCCAAAATGAAAGTTTATTCATTTAAGTATAGAAATTAATGATGATTTTTCCTACTTGCTCCAAATTAGCAAAAAGTGGTTTAGATATATTTTTGATTCTCAAGATCACATAAAGTGCAAAAGAAGAGCATACACAACCCTATTCCAAACTCAAAGTATGAAAACAAAATCATTCATCAAAACATTTAGATATGTTAGAAAATGACTAGTTTTCTAAAAATGAATACGCTAATTTTTTGGTAACTCTAAAACCCAAATTTATGTTACCATTGCATAGTTCGCTTCAATACTTTTCCAACGCAAAAAAAACAGAGTCGTTTCGAGGTCAGGAGCAAAAGTTGTGGCCTCCAAAAGATAGATTATGAACTCAGTATAACACAAGTGCAATCAGTGATGCACAGGGGCCCCCTTTGATGCACAGGGGCAAGTTACACACAGAGAGCAAAATTTCTTTGATGCACATGTGCAAGCCTTCCTGTAGGTGACCAAAATACAAGTTTTGACAAGGAATTTTTGAAAAAGATCAAAACTTTGGCCTTTTGAGGAAATGTTAACACGTCACCTCCTTATATTCTACAAAGAACATGAAAATACATCTACTACCAATCTAGTTTTAAACAACTATCAAAATGAAAATTGATCTACAAAACTTTAAAAATTACTCTAGAAACTTTGAAATTAATCTAGAAGCTTGAGAAATTAATCTATAAAGCTTAAAACTACACTAGAACACTTGAAACTAAACTAGAAAATTTGAATTTAATCTAGAAAGCTTGAAACTAAACTAGAAATCTTGAATTTAATTTAGAAAGCTTGAAATTAAAAACTTTGAAACTAAGTTAAAATGCTTTAAAAATGAATGCAATGGGGTAAATCTCCCACCAGGGATGCCAAATGAAGACTGCTAAAAGTTTCTAAGCAAAACTAAGACTAACACCACAAAGTCTAATTGAGCTAATGCTTATTGAACCTAACAATAATTACATTAATGATAAAAGCTTAATGGAATGCTAACTAACATGAATATAATTCAAAACCTAACTAGAGCATGCCTATTAATATGTTCAATTAACTAGCATAGACCTAAATTGATCTAAGAGCAATCAAATTGGGAGTTGTTGTAACTCCAAAGAAGGTGAGATGGTCTCTCCAACAATGACTACACGATCACATTGGATACCCATCTACTAACCTCATTGAAGGCTTTAAGCAAGGATTGAGCTTGGCAATTGATCATATTTATTATATGATATGCAATTCAAAGCATGGTGTAAAGTTGGAAGGTAGTACTTAGTCTTATTTATGGTTTTTCCTTTGAAGAAAACTTGCATCTTAGTGCATGTTGGACTAAAATTACAAAGAAGATTAAGACTTGTTAATCATGATTAAGTTTTGCTAATCACAATTAGTGAATTAACAAGTGATTAGCATGTGATGAGCCTTAATCAACCACTTAGGATCAACTAGAAGACTAGGATAAGCTTTTGAAGCTTGCTCAAATGTTGTGGAGGAAAGTGAGGTGATTTTGAGTGGTTATGAGAGGGATTTACGCCAATAATAAGGTATATTGACCAAAACAAATGTAAAATAGGCTTAATTAGCTAATAATTGATAATTGTCTGTTTGGAAGAGGATTTTGACTTACGATGTGTCGTAAAGTGGCATCTTGAATGCGAAAGCGGTTAGGTAATCAACGAAGCGCTGTTAATTGACATAAATGGTAGGAAACGTTAAATAATTGGCAAAAATCAATAATTATAATAAAAATGATAAGAATGAGAGTGATTTGTGTGTTATTGGCAATAAGATTGCAATAGCGAAATTTAGGTGTCTACAACTCTTAACTTGTGTAGTATTTCTTGTATCTTTTGGGTGTGTAGAGAAAAGGTTAGTTCAATTTTGTCACAACTCGTCTGTAGGCATGTTATTTCTGAGCATGTACTCAACCTAGTGTGATATTGCTTGTATTGTCTGAGCTCATCTGTATGCGTGTTGCTTTCTAATTTGATCTAAGAAAAATCCTTTTCATCACTCTATCATAATTTGAGCTACAATTGTTCTTAAATACAATATGGGTTGCCTTCTAAACAGAAAATACTAGCAATTCCTTGTGATATAAGGCCCTCCCACTTTGTAATTGTGTTAGCGTCATATTTGTAAGGGATCAGAGTCAAATCATTATGTTCACAGAACATTTAATTGTTTAAATGATTCTTTTTTTCTTGACATTTGCTCTTCACATTGACAAGATTCCTCGAGTGCACTACCAAAATGATTCATGGGTACAGAGGAACCCTTTTCACATTTAAAATCTACTATCAATACATGTCTAAGACCTGTGCCAGGTTGCATGCTCAAACATAGGGGTTTTAATTTTCTATGGAGTCACATGGAATGGATTGTTTTTATTAATGGGATTGGCTGAGTTACATAAAAAGTTGGCATCCCTGCTTGTGTTTCGGAATAAACATTTAACAGAATACAACTAAACAGCGGGCCTCTTCAGCTGAGCAATCAAGATTAAGGAGATTCCAATCCCTCAAAATCACTGAAGCACCAACCCTGCCTCTATCTCTTAGACTCTGTGTCAAGTATCTAATGGGATTTGTAACCTAATGGATGGATATATGCAACCATCATCCTCACCAGTCAGATACAACCCTTTAAATGACACCGTTGTTTTTCAAAATACATGCTGTAAAATATTTTATAAAAAATACGAATGATTGTATCCCTGGCTATTGAGAAACAAATATATCACTTTCAGCCTGGTTATGCTGGGTACATATATGACAGAGTTACCCTGAGGTATGAGGAAAACTAGATAGCTGCTATACATGCGAAGCTCGGCCATATGATTTTATCTGTTTCTGCATTTCCCAATGTTACTACATAATGATTGTATCTGTCATCAACTACATAAATTTATTATTTTACTAATTCAAATGGTATTAACATGTCAACAGCCCGTTGATCCATTAAAGAAATTGCTTGGCTCACAAAGAGCTTGCCATGGATCAAATTTTCTGAGTGTAAAAAGCCCCAACACCAAAAAAAGGGATAAGGCATCAAGGCCCATGTGAACTTGGCAGAATGGATACCCCTCAGACATTGGCACTAAACCGAAGAAAATAGTTATTCTATGCACCTAATCCATGCACTTCTATTGGATTAGGATGTTTATCCTTCAATCAAAAAAATCCCAACAGCAGAACATATAAAGCATCAAACTGTCTATGAGCATGCCAATATATAGAGGCATGGTTTATAGAGGCCAGAGGTAATAATATTCCTGAACCCTTAACGGAGTTCAAACTGACAAAGTTTATGGAATTTGATGCATGAGAACCCGAAAGCTCTGAAAAAAATTGTGAACTTCATAAGCAAAGGACACATATGATATCCTTCAACATTAAATCTTTAATTGCCCTTATATAAATCCTGAAAATTTGATCAAAAATCATCTCAGATATATCATTTTTGCATAGTAGGGGAATAGAAATACCTAGCCTGTACTGTACATTTTAAGAAGACCTGTAATGATAGGACATTAGAATACAGACAATTTCATCCATGGAGAGTAAACACAGATAATTAAATTCCGTCAATCACTCATTTTGTGCTTAAACTGTGCAGCCCTCAGCACACCTGATTGAAGGTCGCTTTTAAAAGCAAAAATCATTCCTAAATGGTTGGATCTGACTTACCTGTGCACTCTAGTTATTCGATGGAACTCTTCAGCTTGAAGGCAGACAAATAACAATTCAGTCTGATGCAACCCATGTCATCTTCATAAATGTTAGACGTACAGTTAAATCCCAATATTCACACATGTTCTTTTAACAGGCTGCAAAAACTGACTGTAAATAGACCTCAATTTTAAAAAAATTAGCAGCAGTTAATTTTACAGAATAATACTTCTGCATAAATTATGACAAAAGAACTATGAATTGTGGAAGTTTTAAGTCTCAGATATAGGGTCAAAGAAAGAGCTAATAACATCCTATAGACAATTGTACTCCTTCAAGTGACCATCCTTCTTGGAATTCGGCAAGATAAATCATGTTGAGAAAAACATAAAATATGAACAGTAGCCCCCCGCTTCCCGTGGAGAAAAACACAAAATATGAACAGAAGCCCCCTTTCAAGCGGAGAAAAACACAAAATATGAACAGAAGACCCCTTTCTTTAAAGAATTCAGAAACATAAATCATATGGAGGAACATATGGTATATGAACAGAAAACTTCTATGGACATTGTGATGCCGAACATGGGGCCACTTGAATCAGTATGTATGGGCAAATATATACTGTTCAAAAAATGAATAAAGGGCTCTCAAATTTTTTACAGCATTCGGATCAATAATTTCCGGAAAATAAAACCAAGATCTGGTGAGACACCTCAATGGACTACAAATGACAAGACTGAAAAAAGGCCTCGACTTTGATATCAAGAAAATAAATGTAGGGCTTCACTAGCTCCTCAGGGGTGGTTGAAATCGTTTTAAACACCTCGCAACTTGCTTCATAGAAGGCCTATCTGACAGAAAATCTACAGTGCATTTGACAGCAAGATGAAGTGTCTCTATTAAATCATCATGAGGCCCGGAATCCCACAATCCAGTGACAAAAATCTCACGAGCCCGACCTTCATTTAGAAGCATCCATGCCCAGGCAACAATGTTGAATCCATTGCCATAAGAAGAAAATGATGGATCCAGAGACCTCTTACCAGAAAGTAACTCCAGCAGTACCACGCCATAGCTGTAAACATCAGCCTTATCAGACACTCGGCATGTTGTAGCATATTCTGGAGCAACATAACCAAAAGTACCAGCTACATCTGTTGTTGCATGGGTTTCAGAGACCTCCAGAAGCCTGGCCAGACCGAAGTCCGAGAGATAAGCATTCAGATCATTGTCCAGTAATATGTTGCTGGGCTTAATATCTCGATGAAGCACACGAGGAGCACAAAAATCGTGTAGATAACTTAGAGCCTGGGCAATGTCTACAGCAATCTTGTGAAGGATGTGCCAATCGGCATTTCTATTTGATCTTTCATGAATAAAACTCTCTAAGTTGCCTCCTGGCAAATAGTTGTAGACCAGAAACATCTCCGATTGACTAGCATAGTAACCTACTAATGTAACAAGATTTTGATGACGTATGGTTCCAAGGGTTTTAATTTCTGTGTGGAATTGCTGAACCCCCTGAAAACGTCCCGCTGCAAGTCTTTTTACTGCCACTATCAATCCCGGGGTCAACTCAGCCTTGTAGGTAGCCCCAAAACCACCATTACCAATTAAATTACCAACATTAAAGTTTCCAGTAGCCCGCACCACATTGTCATAAGTCAGTTCAAACCCAATAGATGTAAAAGTGACGAGATCTTTTCTCCCAGACTGACTACGAGGTAGTCTGACCACACACTGTTTACCAAACACTAATGCCAGACCAAGGACTACAATCACAGAAACTATAGCACAACCTGAAGCTATAGCTGCAATTTCAATAGAGTTAAGTCCACTTTGACCTCTAGTCTTTTGTCCTAATGGAAGAGGGGAGGCATTTGGAAGAGGAGTATCCGATGCCATTGGTGAGGATGATGCTGACAACGATTGATAGTTACATGGTTGGAGATATTTGTTACCTCTAAAACTGTCACAAGCCCCTGATTTTCCCAACTCTGGAATCGCTCCAGACAAATTATTGAATGACACATTCAGGGTTGCGAGAGAAGTTATCTTTGCTAAACCCGCAGGAATATGTCCAGAAAGTCTATTTGTGTCAAGAATAAGAGCCTTAAGGTGTGTCAGATTAGTCAAATCTCCAGGAATTTCACCCGTGAAGGCATTTGACGAAAGGTCTAACACCATAAGTGAAAATAATAGACCAAGAGCTCCTGGAATTTCCCCTGTAAGTTTGTTTTCTGCCAAACAGAGGTACTGCAGATCTTTTAACTGACCTAATTGAGGGGGTACAATTCCCTGCAAATGATTTGAGCTCAAGTCAAGATACATCAGCCCCTCCAAGTTTCCAAGCATTGGTGGTATTTTTCCTCTGATCTGATTGACTGCCACCTCCAAGCGCTTCAAACATTTGCAGTTTAGCAGTCCCTCTGAAGTGATGTTCCCTGAAATTTGGTTGACACTCAAGTTCAGGGAAAAACTTTGTAAACTTTCACAGAAAGCAAAAAGGCCATTTGAGATGTTCCCCACAAACTTGTTATCATTCACAAAGAGTGCATAAGATGGATGCTCTTCCAATAATCCATTCCCTATCAGAGATGCCGGAAGTAGGCCTGTAAAATTGTTTCCACCAAAATCATGAATTACCATCAGATCCCCGGGTCCAGTTGCTGCAAGTGGACCATCTTGCCAAGATCCACAGTAGAAGAGAGTGGAATAGAAGAACCCCAGGTCGTCTTCCCTCTGAGAAACATCCAATATTCCTGAAGCAATCTGTCTTGTCGGAAACAGTGGATGCACTTGCTTGGAGCAACTAGAATCCACAAAATCCGGAACGGTGCCAGACAATGAATTTCTACTGATGTTAAACATGGCCATGCAAGAAACAGGAAGCTGATCTGGAATGCCTCCACGAAGCTCATTGGCACTCAAGTCGAGGAAAAACAAACTCTTGCATTTTCCCAAACCTTCAGGCAACCGGCCAGTGATCCCATTCTGACACAAATTGAGGACCTGCAATTCCTCACAGCCCCCCCAATCAGCAGGCAGCGGGCTACTCAAGTTCGCTCTGGGGGCCCAAAGAATCTTCAAATGGGGAAGTCTCACAAGGCTGCCAGGAATAGCCCCACTAAACAAATTGAACTCCCCTTTCACCCCAGGCGAATATATATCATCCCTGTTCAGCCCCTTTGCTGGTGCAAAATCCAGCAAGTTCGTGAGGACCAACACCGATAGATTCCTGCAATTTCCCAGCTCTTCAGGGATGTCTCCGGTCAAGCTATTCCGCGAAACATCCAAACCCTCCAGCATCGAGAGCTGACCGAGCTCCCTGGGTATGCTTCCTTCTAGAATGTTTGAAAACAACAAAACAGACCGCAGGCGTCTGCAATTCCCCAGCTGCGGTGGAATTTCCCCAACCAGTAAATTCCCCGAAAGCCTCAAATGTTCCAGAGACTCACAACCTCGGGTGAGTCCCAAGGGAATCGAATCTCCGAGCTGGTTGTAAGAAAGCGACAACACCCTAAGCTCCCCCAGCCTCCCTAAGGTTCCGGGGATGGTCCCATTGAGCAAGTTGCCCGCTAAAACTAGGGTTTTCAATCTCAAACAGTTTCCCAGCTCAACAGGAATCCTCCCTACTAATGAATTGTAACCCAGATTAAGAACACGCAGAGAGGACAATCTACTCAACTCTACAGGAACAGGGCCCGTTAATGAATTCCCTTGCAGCTCTAGCACTTGGAGAAATTTCAACTTACCGATCTCGACGGGGATATCACCGTTAAGTCCATTGGAAGGCAGAGACAGAACCCGCAGCTCCGTCAAGTTCCCCAAGGCTCCAGGTATGGCTCCGTTGAGCTCGGTGCAGCCGCGCTTTTGGCCGGCGGTCACATTGGCCGGGCAGGTTTCCGACAGGGGACCGGGGGTGCAATACGACCCGCCGCTGATATTGAGAGCAGTCACGCGACCGGAGATAGGGTTGCAGGCGACGCCACTCCAGGAGCACGGATCTGCGTCATTCTCGTTCCAGTCCAGAAAGGGGCTAGAAGCGCCATAGCCGCTAGCGGACTTCTTGAGCTCCACAAGGCTTATGCCGTCCTCCGTTAACGAGGAGCACAGACGAGGGTAGCAGCAGCATATGACCAGGATGGAGAACAGGATCCCGCATCTGGTTTCTGTCAAATGACGGCAAGGGAGGCAGCAGCTTCTGTTTCTGTTAGGCTGCCGCATTCTCATTGTCCTCCCCATACATTTGCATTAAGATTTTATATGCTGTTTGTACGCAGGTAGGCAGGCGTTAAATACACTACAGGAAATATGTTTGTATAGCCCAAAGTTTTTCGTTTGCTCCGTTCTGGGTTTAGGCGGGTTAGAATTTCTTAACCGTGGTTGGGTCAGATACGAGGAAGATGGTCAGAGTCTTCCGTCTACGAGGACCACTGAACGTGAAAGCGACCCGTTGGACGGAACGGAGACTTGTCTCCGAAAACGTCGGTCAGTCAATGCAATCTGACAGCGAAAATTCTCAACTCGAAAAAAATTGACGTCTTAACATCGTCATGGGACCTTGAATTTAATGGTCTGTGGACCATTTTTTCAGATTTTAGCAGTAATTTATAATTTTTTTTAAATTCAAATCCTAAATTTGGATAAGTTAATTTTTAAGGAAAATTTAAATTTGACAGGTCATATTATTTGCAGGCTGTATCTATATATTTTAATTATATCAATTGTAATTGGTTATAAATTAGAATAATTTATATTCATTTTAAAAATATAATTTATAAATAATTATGAGAGGGATTTTTATTCAAGAAATCATTTTAATATTTATTAATTTATCTTTAAATATAATATTTTAGAATATTTTTTAAAGGGAAAGTACTAGTTTTTTCGTTTTAAAGTTATGTAATACTTTGTTAATATTTGTTGATGAGATGTAGGAAGGCTGGTAAAGTGGGGTGGTTGTACTCAACGCTCTCTGAGTTTGAGTCTCATTGTTGTCTGAAATTTATAATGACTATTTGTGTTGGTTATATAGCTTTTGGGGATTGGGAACCTGTCATGCCCCAAGTAAATGGGAAACGGCCCAGTGAGTGCTTGTTTATGGATCAATTTGTTAAAGGTGTGTGCTTCCCAGGGCCAATCCTTGTGTGGTCTGGCGTTGGGTAACTTTGATGGATGATCGCCCACTCTTGCCACCTTTTCGTTTCTTTGCAGCGTTATTGTGTTCTAGGCTCGCCCACTAAATTGCATGAAATATTGGTATCTATATCATGTATCAGAGGATGCATATAACAAATTACAAGTTGAGTAAATGTACATCTAAATCAGCCATCTCCTTTAACTAAATTAAAGATATTGATGTAAATCTAGAGACAAACTAAAATTATTATTAGAGTGTTTTTTGTTTAATCATTTCTTTAACTTCTAATTTATTTACTAACAAAAAATGTAGCATTATATTTGAAGATTTGAAGATTTTTTTATTATGTTATTAGTATCATTAATTTATATTTTAATTTAATATTCTATTTTTTTTTATACACAATATTTTTTAAAAACATGTAAGAGCTTAAATATTTATTTTAATTTATCCAATAACAAATTTGACATCCTAACTAAAATTTTAAATAAAAATAGTAAGAAATTAATTAAGTGGATATAAATTTATTAATTTTCAAGAAATGTTAAAAATTTACAACTATATAATGATATCATTTTAATATTTCAAAAATGTATATATTATACTAATCACAATTTTTTTTTAAGACAAACTGTAAGTAAATAACTAAACGGTCATCTATTTTCGTTTTGGCAGGCAGGGGTGACCGTCAAATTCCAAGCTCTGTTGATGCCTACGTGGCAGTATAAATAAACAGTTAGGAGTGCATGTGTATTAAGGTCTCGTAGTTGCTTTAATTATTATTTTTGATTTAAAATAGGTATGGAACATTAAATTTAATGTTGAGAAGGCGGGCATTTATTTCCGCGTTGAATAAGTATTTGATTAATTATTCGAAGGTGGTCATTCATTTATTTCCGCGTTCAAAGGATAAATGTGGATAATTAATGTTGGGGTAGTGGGAGCGGGACTTGGTGACAAGGGTCACATTGATTGGATGGTAGGAACTTGGAAGGTCACATGCATTCTTTTTAAAATGAGAAAGAGTCAAATGTTGAATTTGGTCCACAAGTACCTAGGTAGTGTGAAACCATGAAATGGCAACGCAACAATGGTGGGGTGGAGGTTTTGTTTGTTTTTTTCTTACAACATCCAATCATCTTTTGGCATATGTAAGGTGTTTCTCCATAATTGAGAATGTTTGGGGATTCTTCTTCTAGATGTGGAAAGTGGTTTGAGAGTACCACTAGATTAATAAATCTTATAATGAATTTTACAAGTTTGAATTGTGTTTTTGGTATGGGGATGTTTTTTCATTTTTGTATTCAATATTTTTGTCTCTATTTTTTATTTTTGTCTTAAATTTATGTATATATCAACTTATTAAGTTCAAATCATGGCTTTATTTACATGTAAGGTGACATATAATAGGTTGGAGAATTGATAAAAAAGACACAAGAGCCTCGAAGAATTTAAAATAGAGAGAAATTGGGTCACACAAGTTAGAACCAATTTCATAGAAGCACCAAACTCGCAACAAGCCAAAATTACAGGGGTGACATGGGAGGAGAGAGAAAAAAAAGGAAGAGATAAAAACATGAACAAACATAAAATAAAATAAAAGGATAAAGAGTGAAAAATGGAGTCGAGAGGACAAGACAAAGTTGAAGGTGTCCAAAATAGAAAAGAAAGAGTCGAAGGTTGAACAACATAAAAAAAATGCGACAATAAGAGCCTTACTTGGATGAATGATCAATAAACACATGGATACACTAACACCACAACAATTAACTAGCTTCGTACCATAATTAGGTGTCTACATACTACCTCACTTTGATGTCTATATGCACACATATTAAACTAAAACAAACAAGCACTTACTTAGGGATGTTTTGTTGTGGTTTCCTCGACATTTGTTGAGAGTTCTTGAAGTTAGAGAACAAAAGTGAGCCAAAGGCAAAAGGAAAGAAAGATCACTTGATGTTGGGTCCATGTTTGTTCATATTCTTTATTCTTTAAAGTCGTGGCTGACTTAGTATTCTTTAATTCATGGTTCATTATTCTTTGAGTCACGTGGAAACTACACAAAGGCGTACGCGGGGTATAAGTAGAGGAGCGTGCATGAAGTAGTCGTGCAAGGAAAAGGGGAATGCGACATGCACATAAGAGGAGTATTGAATGTGCGCAAAAGAAGCCAAGGAGAGGATCATGTGGAATAGAGTAAGGTCTATAGACAGTTTAACGCTAGCGTGTGCGTATAGACAAGAAAATAGTGGTTAAACGCTAACACGTGTAGTGCTACACTAGCACACTTTACGGGTGACGCTAGCACATGTAGTGATACGCTAGCGCAGGGATCCTATAGGTGCTCTAAAAATGAAAAGTACGGTATAATGACTATGTTTTTAGGCTTTCTCTTTGTTCACTTTACCAAACGCTCTGAGATTTTGACACTAAGTTTGAAACAAAACAAGTAACACACAAACAAAGTTAGTTTAGAAAGAAATAAGCTTAAGAGATAAAGAATTATGTGGGAGTCCCATCAGGCATGACATAATGTGTATAAGGAAAACTGAAAGCAATGAAGAAATAAACAAATAATAAATAGATGAAAACCTTCCTTTGAGTCTTCTTGCAACTTCAAATGAGATAGTTGAAGTGTTACTACACTTGTTGGATCTCTTTGGATGGTTTGATTGTGGATGCTCCAACTTAATTCCAAATGGAAGAAGAATACTACGAGCAATGGGTGATTGAATGGACAACCTTTCGATATGTAAATTCCATTGAAAAATGAACAAAGTCTTGTTGCAAATGCTTAAAGCTTCCAATGATGAATTGTGAAGGATTGAGCCTCATATTTATAACTGAAGGAGAGGCCATGGATTGTGGATCAAGATTTAAATGAGTTCTAGGGAAATGAATGCATTTTCCGGAATTAGCAAGTTGATTTGGTTTGTGCAGTTAGATGGTCTGAGTATTCATTTAAGGGGCAATGAATATTTAGTTGGATTTTGATTTTATTTAAGAAGATGTTTACAAGGTCAAGAGGAGGATGTGCAGAGTGACAAAAGATAAGGATAAGCATGAGTTTGGAAATATAATTGGACAACAGTTCACAAAAATTGTATGGAGCTAACAAAAGGAGTGGATAAGGCCGAGAGTAAGTAGCGACAAGAGTAGAGGGTCAACATGTAGTGCAGATTTAGGGCAGGGAAAGGATAATTTTGGAAACCGATTGAATGCATTAGTTAAATGGAGTTGTAAACTCAAGAGTTATCATTAGCTCTTGTAAGATTGGTGAAGGACAAGCTCCCAATAATATAAATATCCATGAAGGGGTCTATTCTATATAGATAGATGCGTAGGTGTCCATGTGAATGAAAAATAATGTATACATTTATGTGGGCTGGAAGATTAATGTTTGGATGAGTTGTAGTTAGATTTTGGGCTACTAGATGGCCATAACTTGTAACTACACGTCAATTAATACATGAGCATTATGATTGATTTATGCATGGTTGTGTTAATACAAGTATAATTGGTAAGTGGTGTCCTTGAGATTTCACCCTGAAATCTGGGACTACCCCTTTTTTAAAAAAATGTTATTTTCAAAGTAATGGATCATTTTGTGTTTGTTTTACCTACAATTGTTTGCATTGCCCTAAGGTATCCCCAAAGATTCATAAAAGCCAAATTCGACAAATACCCACATGCCAAATCTCACTCAATTCCTTCACCAGATCTTGACCTTGTCTGTAAGTGTTTTATTTATTTTTCTTAAATAAATAAAATTCTTTTGAAAATAGATTGAGCTAAAATTGGAGGATTTAGGTTATATAAAGCACTTCACCCCATCATTATTACCATAGAACATTCACCCTGTTGCTTTCTTTTGTTTTGTTTTATTCCCTTTTGTCTATGTTTTGGTTTGTTTTCTCTAGCGATTCCCGTAGCCTATTCATTCTTCCTGTCAGACCTTTTCCTGGGCCTAGGGTTTTGAAAAGCTGTCCAGTGTTCTTTAATTGCTAATTAATCTGTCTAAAGAAGACCAGAGCTCAGGATTCCTTCAGGAGATTGCAAGAGGTTGCTTGGTCCAAAAAGGTGCAATAATGGATTTTATGAAAATAAGAAAAATACTGCTACCAATGTGTAGAGCTCGAGAAAATATGCACTTTTAGAGAAAATGACACCTAAAGCGGAGCCACAAAGTGAAAGTTATGGAACTTGCAAGTTTTTGCTACTACATCTTCTCGAACCCTTTCCAAAAATGGA